>JAQIUQ010004226.1:127500-339685 GCA_030378365.1 Hybognathus amarus
TCCAGATACAGGTATGTTTATAGAGAGAGAGAGATGGAAGAGTAGGAAGAAAAAGTGGAACTGTAGCCAGAAGATGTTAAATGAAATGTTTTAAAATGAGTTCATGTGCTGGAGCCACGTGACTATATCCACTGCAAAGAATGACTTTTACTTTTAAAAGACAGAAATACTGAATAAGAAGAGTGTAGTTTACTTGATTGTCCCTTGTGTCCCTCCATAGGCGAGAGAACATAATGGTTCTGGAACTGGACATGACTCCTCCTGTCGAGTTTCAGCTGGACCTCCTGAGGTCTCCATCTGAGATGTTCTGTTGGACAACACCAGTTACAGAGAGAAATCAGCGTCTGGACGGGTCAGAAAATCTCAAGTCATGGTCAGTAAAACTTCACAGATGCACCGTCTTGTCAACACAAATATCTATAATCAGCCTATCTAATGCAGTTTAGACATGGTGCCGCATTGGAAATCCGAGTAGGAAGATCGTGATTCGGTTCTATATTTGTATGAATGTGTGTTGTATGAATGAAATTCCGGAACGTACAACATCCGCCATGTGTGTCACTGTCATGTGACCTACCAGTGTCAGTTCACTGCCATTCAGAAATCCTGTGGCCTCATGGGATAGTAAAGTGTCTAACAAATGCACACTTCAGATCCTCGCTGGAAGTAGTAGGTCATCTGGGGATTTAAAAACCTTTATATATATATATATATATATACACTACCAGTCAAAAGTTTAAGATCGGTAAGATTTTTTATGTTTTTAAAAGAAGTCTCTTCTGTCTACTAAGGCTGAATTCTTTGATAAACAATACACAAAAAACACAGTAATATTGTGAAATATTATGACAATTTAAAATGACTTTTTATGTTAATAGATATTAAAATGTATTTTAATCACTCTAATATGATGATTTTATGCTCCAAAAACATGTACTGATTATTATCCATGTCTGAAAACAGTTTTTTACATTTTTATTTCAGGATTCTTTTGATGAATAGAAAGTTCAAAGAACAGCATTTATTTAATTAGAATCTTTTCTAACATTATAAATGTCTTTACTGTAACTTTTGACCAATGTAACTCATCCTTGATGAATAAAAGTATTGATTTCTTCATTTATTTTCCATAAAATCATCATATTAGAGTGATTTGTGAAGGATCATGTGACACTGAAGACTGGAGTAATGATGCTGAAAATTCAGCTTTTTTCAGAGGAATAAATTACATTTTAATATATATTAACATAAAAAAGTCATTTTAAATTGTCATAATATTTCACAATATTACTGTGTTTTTTGTGTATTTTATATCAAAATTATTTTTTTTTATTAAATATAATTTTATACAATTTATAAACCTAAGTGATTCGTTTTTTTTCAAAGGATTTATGTTTGATAAGATTAAATTAGGATTATAGTGTGATATGGTCTATTGGATAATTCAGAGATTAATATATAATCTCTATAACATAATGCTCATGTGTACATATTTGAATCTCAGTGTAGATTTCTCAAGTATTTATGTGCTATTTTTAGAATAAAATACTTTCTCACACCATTTCTGCACATTTTTGTATGCATAAAATACTAAGACCTACAATGCTTGACTTGTGCCTGACTTCACTTCCCATTTATAGTTTAAATCTATTGTGTTAAAACTAACATGTACTTAATAAAACCACAGTGTTGCATAATTCCGTCTAAAATGTTTTTTGCTTACCGCACACTATTTTACATACCATTTCTACACATTTCGGAAATTATAGTAAGTCATTTGTGCATTAATTTGTATACAAAACGTACTCAGTACTGCAATAGTAGTAGTATGCTGTTGGTCTCAAAATAATGACATCACATGTTTATCTATATTTATTTCTTTATTTGATCAGGGACAATGCACAAAAAAAAAACATTAATCTGAAGAAGAGGTGTCATGTGCCAGGTTATAGCAAAAAATGCTAATTCCTAAAAAAATGTAATGATGTTATACTTACAAAAATTCATATAATATATACAGAATTGTATATGTGTTCGCAGGTGCCAGTCTCTCGCATGTGATTTCCTCCTCAAGCTCCGCCCTCTCTCTGGCATCCTCAGGGTCCCACAGCTTGCCACACCCACAAAACATCACCATGGCAACCTCCCAGGAATGAGACTTGGAATTACCATACTACCGCCCCCTGTGAGGCATAAACAATAGTCAATCAATCCAACATAGACTGAGGAAGAACCGTCCGTCACCATTAACAAACACTGGAGCGCTCGAACCTTCAACAAGATGGAAACTTTGATATAACAGTGAATGTGGGACTTCGAACCCATTCCAACCCATCAGGACCAATAAAACGATTAATATTAGTAACATTATTCACATTTCTTACTCTTTTGCTCTCTGCTCCTCAGGACAGTGAAGACACTTTGATTACTACCATCAACAGCACTGAAGCTTTGCCTCACCTGACACCGGAGGCTAGTTAAGCGAGTGACGTTCATTCATTCTGCTGCTTCCAAAACCCCGGGTCGACCTCAGTGTTTACGTACTGACCAGCACGGGTCCGATCCAGGAGTAGAGCCACACACACCTCGAATGACGGAAGCCAAAACTGACGGGGCTTTGCGATCGCTCACTTCCTGCTGAGCAAGAGGAATGTCTCTCTTTCTATCTGCATGTCTTACTGTATGTGTGTGTCTTTGTGATTCTGATCAGGGTTCTGGACGAGAGGCGGCTGATGGGCTGGAGGAAGGATCTACAGGGTTCCCACGGCCTCATGGAAAACACGTCAGGGACTTTGATTGGTTTTCCAGGCCTGGAAATTAGATTTAATTTATGCATTTTTAAAATATAAAATATGAACATAATCTTATATGAATATATAAACATGAAACAGAAAAATATGTATGATAAAAAAACAGGTATCTATCATAATATATGGTGTGTGTGTGTGTGTGTGTGTGTGTGTGTGTGTGTGTGTGTGTGTGTGTGTGTGTGTGTGTGTGTGTGTGTGTGTGTGTGTGTGTGTGTGTGTGTGTGTGTGTGTGTGTGTGTGTAGCCTCTATATATACACTACCGGTCAAAAGTTTAGGGTTCGGTTAATATTTTTTATGTTTTTAAAAGAAGTCTCTTCTGCTCACCAAGGCTGCAATTTTTTGATAAAAAATACACACAAAAAAACACATGACAATTTAAAATGACTTTTGTATGTTAATATATATTAAAATGTAATTTATTCCTCTGAAAAAATGCTGAATTTTCAGCATCATTACTCCAGTCTTCAGTGTCACATGATCCTTCACAAATCACTCTAATATGATGATTTTATGCTCCAAAAACATGTATGCTTATTATCCATGCTGAAAACAGTTTTTTACATTTTTATTTCAGGATTCTTTGATGAATAGAAAGTTCAAAAGAACAGCTTTTATCTGAAATGGAAAGCTTTTGTTACATTAAACACTACCCTTTAAAAAGTTTGGGGTCAGTAAGAATTTGTATTTTATTTTTGGGGAAATAAATAAGAAATCAATACTTCTGTTCATCAAGGATGAGTTACATTGATCAAAAGTTACAGTAAAGACATTTATAATGTTTAAAAAGATTCTAATTAAATAAACTTTTCTATTCATTACAAAGAATCCTGAAATAAAAATGTAAAAAACTGTTTTCAACATGGATAATAATCATACATGTTTTTGGAAGCATAAAATCATCATATTAGAGTGATTTGTGAAGGATCATGTGACACTGAAGACTGGAGTAATGATGCTGAAAATTCATAAATTAATTAAATTTTAATATATATTAACATAAAAAAGTCATTTTAAATTGTCATAATATTTCACAATATTACTGTGTTTTTTGTGTATTTTTTATCAAAATATTGCAGCCTTGGTGAGCAGAGAGACTTCTTTTAAAAACATAAAAAATCTTACGACCCTAAACGTTTGACTGGTAGTGTGTATACACACAATCACCGGCCACTTTATTTAGGTGCACCTTTCTAGTACCAGGTTGGACACCAGAACTTGCCTTCAGAACTGCCTTAATTCTTCGTGACAGATTTAACAAGGTGCTGGACACATTCCTCAGAGATTTTGCTCCATATTGTCATAAGAGCGTCACACAGAAATATCATCTGCACGTCCATGATGCAAATCTCCCGTTCCAGCACATCCCAAAGCTGCTCTCCTGGATTGAGATCTGGTGACTGGAGGCCGTTTGGGTTTAGTCAACTCCGTGTCATGTTCAAGAAACCATTGATTTGAGCTTTGTGACGGGCGCACTATCCTGCTGGAACTGGCCATCAGAAGATCTGTGGTCGTATGTGGTCAGCAATAACACTCAGGTAGGCCATCACACCAGCAGCCTGAACCGCTGATACACAGCAGGATGGATCCATGCTTTAATGTTGTTTACACCAAATTCTGTGACACTACGATCTGAATGTCGCAGCAGAAATTCGAGACTCATCAGACCAGGCAACATTTGTCCAGTTTTGTTAACCCCGTGTGAATTGTGACCCCTCAGTTTGCTGTTCTCAGCTCGGTGTGTTTTCTTCTGCGGTCGAGGTTTGATGTGTTGTGTGTTCAGAGATGCTCTTCCACACCTTGTTTGTAACGAGTGGTTATTTGAGTTACAGTTGCCTTTCTATCAACCAGTCTGCTCATTCTCCACCGAGACAAGACATTTTCTCCCTCACTGGATATTTCCTCTTTTTCGGATCATTCTCTGTTAACTCTAGAGGTGGTTGTGTGTGAAAATCCCAGTAGATCAGCAGTTTCTGAAATAGTCACGTTCAAACTCACTTAAATCTCCTTTCTTCCTCATTCTGATGCTCAGCTTGAACTTCAGCAGATCGTCTTGATCATGTCTACATGCCTAAATGCATCGAGATTGCTGCCATGGGATTGGCTGATTAGATATTTGTGTTAAAGGTGTACTTCACTTTAAAAAAAAACTTTTGCTGATCATTTACTCACCCCCATGTCATCCAAGATGTCCATGTCTTTCTTTCTTCAGTCAAAAAGAAATTAAGGTTTTTGATGAAAACATTCCAGGATTTTCTCCATATAATGGACTTCAATGGGAACCAAACGGTTCTAAGGTCCAAAAGACAGTTTCAGTGCAAACTGTTCAAAGGGCTTTAAATGATTCCAGTTGATGTATAAGGGTCTTATCAAGCAAAAATAATCTTTTTCAGAGTCAATTCGTTCATTTTGCTTGTTGAGTGAACCAAATGACATGAAAAAAGAATCGTTCATTTTGATGGACGAGTTCGAAGGGTAATGAACGTGCATCACAGAACAGAGCAAAGCGAGCGTTTGTGCTTCTAAAACTTAAACTATGTATGTTTTTGTTAAATGAGTGATCGTTTCGCTTGATAAGACCCTTATTCATCGCCTGGTGTCGTTTAAAGCCCTTTGAACAGTTTGCACTGAAACTGTCTTTTGGACCTTGAACCGTTTGGTCCCCATTGAAGTCCATTATATGGAGAAAATCCTGGAATGCTTTCATCAAAAACCTTATTATTTTCGACTGAAGAAAGAAAGACATGGATATCTTGGATGACATGTGGGTGAGTAAATTATCAGCAAAAGTTTTTCTTAAAGTGAACTACTCCTTTAATGAGCAGTTAAACTGGTGTACATAATAAAGTGGCCGGTGAGTGTTTGTGTATATATATGTATGTGTGTGTTGAAATCTGAATTGTTTAGTATTATGAAAAAAAGTTGTGGGAACCCTGGCTCTACAACAAGCTCTAGAGCTGAGCATGTACTATAAGAGCTGGCCTTTGCTTAGACCTTTAAACCACTGCACTAACTTAAAGCAATGAGACGCCATAGACTTATACAAGACAAACACACACACGCACACACACATGCCTTGCTTACTTGATTTACTTGACTCAAAGCAGCAGCCGTGTTCTCCAGCCGGACGCCCCTCTCCTGTAATTATGAACAAATGTGGAGTTTCGTTGTGTACAGGAGATCTGTGTGTTTATGTGTGTAAGTCAGATGATGATCTGTGTGTTATCGGCTCATGGAGTTGCTCTCACTGGATTGAATTAAAAAGCAGTTATCTGGCAAAAGATGATTGTGTTTGTAAATGTTTCTCTAGAATTGGCATAATGCATAAAACTGATGTAGTCTTAAAGGGATTTCACCCAAAAATTCACATTTTGTCATCATTTATTTGTGCCATTTCAAACCCGTAGCCTTCTGGTCAGTATTAACACAAGAGAAGTCAATGGAAAGTCTCATGGTGATTGAAAACAAATGTGTGTGTGTCTGAATACACATTCAAACGTTTGGGGTTTGTAAGATTTTTAAATGTGTGTGTGTGTGTGTGTGTGTGTTTACAGGAGTCTCTCATGCTCACTGAAGCTTTGTTCAAAAACAGTAAACCCGCAATATTGTGAAATATTATTAATAGCTTCATTTTCAGCATCATTAGTCCAGTCTTTAGTCACATGATCCTTCAGAAATCACTCTAATATGATGATTTGATGCTCAAGAAACATTTCTGATTATCAATGTTGAAAACAGTTCTGCCTCATAATTTTGTGGAAACTGTGAACACTAAAAAAATTGTTGGTTTAACTTAAAAAATTAAGTAATTACTTAATTTTTTAAGTTAAACCAACAATTTTTTTACAGTGTTCATCGGTTTCCACAAAATTATGAGGCAGAACTGTTTTCAACATTGATAATCAGAAATGTTTCTTGATTAAATCAATCTCCATTGTATTAACTTAATTTTCAATTTCATCAATTTCAATGAACTTAAAACTTTAAGTTCATTGAAATTGATGAAATTGAAAATTGAGTTAATACAATGGAGATTGATTTAATCATCAGAAACTGAAAATATTATGTTATCTGAACTATAGAAATAATTTAAGTTGATTTGACAAAAGAAAAAATGTTGAAAATATTTTTTTACAGTGAAGCTTTTCTTCAAGATTCTTTGATTAATAAAGTTCAAAAGAACGGCTTTTTTAGGATTATAAACTGAATGTCTTAGTTAGCACTGTCACTTTTATAAAATTTAACGTGTGTCAGTGATGAATACAAGTTTATTTTTCAAAACAAATCTTACTGATCCCGAACTTTTGAGCCCTAGTGTAGCCTAGTGCTTTTGGCTCGCGCGTTTAAAATGTCAGAGGGGGTCATTGAGGACACGAGTAAGACAATCTCTCTCTACACACACACACACACACACACACACACACACACACACACACACACACACACACACACACACACACACACACACACACAGTCTGGATGGAGGTTTACAGTAAGGGCTGCTGATGCAGTTTATCTCCATCTTCTCTGAATAATTAACGCGGTTAACCGGGAGGCTGGAGGTCGCGTGCGGTGAGCTGGTGTCATGTTCTGTTTAACCTACATGCGGGTCATTTCCCTTTCATCAGTGTCACTTCACCGGCGGAAGGACTGCTCACTAAACACTTCATGATCACTGGACTCTGAGAAAGGAGGGGTTTTCTGTTGATGATGATGATAGAGGCCTGGACTAAACGAAAAAGGTCAGTTTCACCTTTCAAGCCCTGTTGAGTGATATTGTGCTCATCATGTAGGGGAACATGAAATAAAGTAGCCTAATACAAATAAAACTTACCTTAGAGAGACTGGAAATCAAGAGGATCGGGGTCTCACTACGGGAATGGGCCAGAAATCCAAATCCATCGCTGTTTCCATGACAACCTCTCTTTTTTTTTTTTGGTCATTGGACATTTTCCTCATGCACCAATACCAATAGACACAAATAGCCGACACACATTATGTGTTTTCGTGTGAGACATAACCCAAACAGTGTTGTCCGAGATCCGGGCCTATACACGTGGATTCAATGTGAAGGCCTACCAGATGTGGGCCGCATCTGGGCCGACACTATGATGCTGTCTGAGAATTATTTTTATACTGTACAAACTGTATATTATATCCTCTAACTAACCCTACACGTTTTTACATTAAAACCCCCATCCTTTAGTATGATTTATACGCTGTTTTACTCATGGGGACCAAAATGTCCAATGCACAAGAACAAGGATTTCAGATATTTCCATCTTTGTGGGGACATTTATATAATGTGGGGTTTACCAGGACACACACAGGCCTAATGGTTCTTAAAGATTTTTATGATTTAAATACAACCTTGCTGAACCGTTTTATTGGTACTTTAGACTGAGAGCTCTTTTCATATTATTAATAACTTAATCAAAAAAAAACTTCATATTAATAATAAACTTTATTTTTTTTAAGACGCCGATATTAATTTGACAGTTTTTCCAGTTTACTGAAAATCACCTCACTGTCAGCGCCATAGACTGTGGTCAGCGCCCTCTGCTGGATAAAACACTGACTTTTTTGACCAAGAAAGGTTTAATTCAATGGCTAAAGGTTTTTGGTTTACTCTAACAGATAAATATCAATATATATTGGGGATGGAATAAGTCGCCTGAATAAGTCTATAATCCACGAATGAAACTAAACAAAACAAAAAAAGCCTGCCTGACCCATTAATGAAGTGCTGGTACCGCGCCTGACCGCTAGATGGCAGCACACCACCATTCAAACATGACTTTGCTTACCTTCAGTGAACGCTACACAACTCAGAATCCGTTCAAAGTCTATTTTTAGACATGTATTATTTTTCGGTTTATTATTTTTGTTTATCTCCTTTGTCGTTAAAAAGCCTAAGTTTGTTTACGGGTCTTAGTTGGTTTCAGTTGGCTTTCCTGGTTCGTTAGCTGCTCATCAAAGTGACCAAAATTACTGAAAATGCCACTTCGCCAGACTGTCGGCGCGCCCGCCATATTGGAACGGTCAGCGTGTCGTCACTCACAGTAAGAACCAATGATGCCACAACATTGTGCAGCTTCTGGTTGTGAAAACTTATAGCTAGCCTATACATTTTTGCATTTGAACTGAAATGCAATTGCATTTCAAGTTCAAACTATGCTACATTAAAACATGAAAAAACTATTTAGACTAATTAAATCTAAATCTTTTGCTGTTGTTACAAATCTCCAAAGCCAGATCATGTCTGTCTTTTTTCAGAAATCAAATAAATGCTTCAGCTTATTTAAAATATAGGGCCAAAATCAGTACATTACTCTAATATAATTTCAAATTTGTTCTAATTTACAGCTGTTGCCTCATTATCCATCATTCTAATCATGCCTGTGTTGGCTTGTTTATTTGTTTGGAGTTACAATAATACTGATGTATTCTGTACTACTTCTCCAACTAGATTTCATTTGCTGAAGCTAAAGCCTGTTCTGCACCAGAGTGTCTGCAGAATTCCTTAAATGTAAAAGTTTTTATTGTGCCATACCCTTGGAAAGCACCAGTTTATGGGCCACGACGCAGTTAATGTTCAACTCATCGTGTGGTGCGAGAGCTTGAAGGGAAACTGTTTATCTCCATCCACATGATCACATTCTACACTGATTTAACACGGGTTCCTGCCCTTCTAGGATGTCACGGACACAGAAATAAACTCACAGTTGGGACGTTACACAACAACCTACAAACACGATGTCAAGGTTGTAGTTTCTGTTGTGATTAAGAAAAAATATTCTTTTCTTTTGCAGAAATCTTTGCCCTAGGACGGATGTAGTTGTAGATGTGCATTTTCTGTTCAAAATACAGACGTTGCAGCTAATTTACTGTCTGAGACAATGATTCACAATGGGAGAGACAGGAAGAGATAGCGAGACACAAATAAAGAGAAGGGCTGTGATTAATGACCTGTGTTCAAAAGGTATATCATGTAACACAGAAGAATGTTCTTCATGTATGAATGGCACTACAGGCTTTTTCATAGGTTAGGTTTCAGTCGCTGATGTACATTAGGGGTGTGGCCAATCCTTGAGGAGGTTGCTAATGCTGATGGGTGTGGCTAATTATAAGGGGTGTGGCTAATTGAGTGAACACTGACTTCCCACTTTGTGAGCCGCATTGGTATTTCTCATTCATTTAAAAAAATTCTCAAAAAAGAGTTAGACTCATCTCATAACAATGTTTCAACTGTCTTTCAACTGTAAATTTTTTAATTACATTTTTAACCCAACATTTGGGTTTGTCTATATTTGACCCAAATTTCTGTTGAAACAACCTCGTATTTTAGAGTGTGTATATCCTATATACAGACCACACAAACACACTAAAAATATAAATACATACAGTATATATAAACAAACTTTTATTATTGGAAACATAAATTGCTCGCCATTATTTTAGGTTTATATTTGATCTATGGCTATCTGGGCAAAGATCCCAAAGATTTGATTTTATACTGAAGCTGTAAAAACACAAAATGAAACAGAACATCTTCTGTACGGATGTTTACTCTGTAATAATTATGATTGTTTCAGCTCATTGAGTTCAGATATAAGTTTGGTAAACATGCAGATCTCTGTCATCTCAGTCATTAGTCTGACCCTTGAATCTAAACATGTCTCACGGGTGTCGCTCTGACATCATGCATTACAAACGCAGGAGAAGAGAAGACCCAAAAATACACTCATGTTGGTCCAACCCTGTATTTTCTTTCTCCAGTGAAAGACAAAAGGAGATGCTAGGCAACAAGTCCTGACGCAGCACGCATGATTTACACTGTCAAGGCCAAATAAACACTAAAAAAGCAATGACTTGTTAACGTTATTCCAAGATATTAATTAATATCTGTCATAGCTCTAAAATGTCAATAGCTCCACCACAAATATAGTATATTTTAGCAATATAATTGGTTATTCATATCAAATATATTTTAAATAAATATATATATTTATAAAATATACACATAACATTTATATTGACAATATTTAAAAAAAGTAATACAATTAAATAAATAATATATTTTTTTACTAAAACAATTTAATAATAATTAAAATTAGGGCTGGGCAATGATTAATCGTGATTAATCGCATCCAAACTAAAATTACATAATATATGTGTGTACTGCATATAATTATTTATGCAAACATATGCTTGTATATATATATAGGATATATATATATATATATATATATATTTATAAATAATTTACATTATATATAAATATTTTATATATAAATAACACATTTTCTTAATGTACATGCATGGATACATCATAGATAGTATAGATAGATAGATAGATAGATAGATAGATAGATAGATATATAGCATAGATAGATATATAGATACGATATATTGAAATATATATATAGTATAGATAGATAGATAATATATGTATATATAGCATAGATATGACAGATATATATATGATATAATAGATAGATATAGATACATATTAGATAGATATGTATAGATAGATAGTATAGAATATTACATATGTATAGATAGATAGATATATGATAGATAGATGATAGATAGATAGATAGATAGATAGATAGATAGATAGATAGATAGATAGATAGATAGATAGATAGATAGATAGATAGATAGATAGATATATAGATAGATAGATAGATAGATAGATAGATAGATAGATAGATAGATAGACACATAGATAGATAGATAGACAGATATAGATAGATAGATAGATAGATAGATAGATAGATAGATAGATAGATAGATAGATAGATAGATAGATAGATAGATAGATAGATAGATAGATAGATAGATAGATAGATAGATAGATAGATAGATAGATGGTCTAGTTGAAATGAAATTCAGAGAGAGAGAGTGTGTGAGTGTGTGAGTGAGAGAGAGAGTGAGTGAGTGAGAGAGTGAGAGAGAGAGAGAGAGAGAGAGAGAGAGAGAGAGAGAGAGTTCATTGAGTCTGACTGAGTTTCTCTAGTATGGCTTTCACACACAGAATCGTTCTGCATTTACACCGGAGATCTCGTGAATGAATCGACTCAACAGAACTGAATCATCTGATACAATGAGAATTTAACAAGAAACCAAAGACTGAGATGAGAGACTGATGTTGGAGGTTTTTAACGGGATCCGAGCGGCGGAAATTTGCTCCGGTGAGTCAAAACCGAACTTCTGCTCTTCACTTCAGTAAACCTTCATTAAACACACACCTACAAACCAAAACCTACAACTATACACGATAATATACCCGTATACATGATAATATAGGAGTATAAACTATAAAAACGTACTCTCACATCTGCATGAAAGAAACTCTGAGCGGTGAATGAGGTGAACATTAATGTTTGACAACATGGCTGCTCGCTTTCATCTCTTCATTCCTCTAACTTAAAGACATAAAGTCATTGTAATTGTTAATTACGATATAACATACATTTTTGGATTTTATTTACATGTAGATTGAGCAAATTTGTTCCTGCGCATGAAACCGTTTCCGTTTCGAAAACAACAAACGCGAAACATCCTGAAACTCGTAACTTCTTACTCAACATCAGAGGTTCATATGAGAGATTTCGGCTCTTCATTTGTATGTGTGTGTTTATGGAAGATTTTTTTCAGTTGGTACGTGCATGTTGTGTTGTGTTTCCGTTGTCATTGTGTGTAGGAAGTCAGAAAGAGAAACTCAAACACGACAATAAAAGTCACTGACACATACCATGGTATTTGAAGTAGGCTACTTTGGATTGGTACAATGTTTTACAAAGGAGAATAAAACTACTGTGGTAGTACCACATTATAGTGATTGAATCAGATGGTAAAACCATGCTTAATACCATGGTACTGACATTCACAGACCAGTATTTATTTACATGGTGCTATTCAATGTGTTTCCAAAAATACCATGGTGCAAAAAAGTGATGTTGTATTCTGTAATTTTTGTAAAAATGAGGTCAGTGTTTTCTATTTGGTTCATCTGATGTTAAACAGGGTATGGTTTATTAAACCACTTTGTTAATAAGCTAATTTTTAACATTAAAGGCCCTTATTGAACAGTACTCTGGTGTTACCTTGGTACAGTGTTTATATATTTTTATTGCTACCACCTTTATGGCTGTGTCCTATAAGCAATGGTCATTTTTTAATGGGCTGTAACTTTGTGCTGTAGAGAGATTATTTTAAGGCAGAGCAAGTCAATTCATTTAATGAAAGATTATGAGCACAGACAGTTTTTCCTCTTTTTCTAAATTGGACTTGAGATAAAGTAAATAGAGTTGATACTAATGTGATAACTGTTTATGGATTAATAATGTGGATACAGGTTTGGTAGAGTTTGAGAGATCATATTTGTGTGCATGTTCATACCAGACCAGAGAGTCGTCAGCAGGGCAAAAATAACCATGAGAGTATCTTCATGCCAGGCGCTAGTTTTGTAGGAGTGTGTGTGTGTATATATGAGTGTGTGTACAAGCGAAGGGGGCCCCTGCTGCTCTTTGGGTTCTTAAAACAAAGTGTTTGAAATCCATTTATTCATGTGACCTGCAGTAAAGACACACACACACACACACACACACACACAGAGAGAGGTTCGAGATCTGGAATCTTTGGAATGTTTGTCCCCCTCATCGGATGTTCTGCCTACCTGCTCCACACACACACACACACACACTATGCATGTCCACATATACATCCACTGTGGCATTCAGACAGACCGATGGCCTCCTCCAGAATTAGGATGTCAGAAAATAATCATGAACCAGCAGACCCTAAAAAGGTGTGTTCATATATTGCCTGTGAGTCGTGACATGAGATCTTGAACCTTTAACACACTTCTGAAACTGAAAGTACAGGGCTGTTACATGTTTGAGTTCTGAATCAGTGAAGGTTTAATCCAGATGCACCTCGTCAGAACTCAAGAATGTAGGCCTTTATTTAAACCAGTTTATTTATTTTTTATGATGATGCTGGTTTATACATTGGATGATTTTTAGTTAATATAATAAGTAGGGCATTATAGATCATCATATATATAATATTTTTTTACATATTTGACATTGTTGATCTCCTCATTCTGTCAGTAATACTCTATTTAGTTCCTGTCTCGATTTAGCACCTCCTTCCGAAAGCACAATGTGCTCTGATTGGTCGGCTGGATCAGTGTTGTGTGATTGGTCAAGCGCTTCCACCGTGTTTGGGAAATGTATTTAAATGAGGAATATTGTGATGCGTCATTCCTGGAAGTTTCAGGGAGTGTGGAAACTTTGGGCTCTGCAACTTAACTTTGCAGACCTTTTTCATGCTCAAACAGCAACACTAAACACTAAACACTAAAGGAAGTTAAAAATGTTTTAAAAAAAATCACACACAAAAAATCATAACAGGTCCTCTTTAAGATATTTTTGTCATTGTGGCATTTTTTTCATCATAATTAAAGGGGATACTTCAGGATTTAGCGTTAAGCTTTGTATTAGTAGAAAACCTGTAGTATTTTCGAATTACCATTTCATATCCTCCTGAGATGACAGATTTATGTATTTTTTTCTGTAAAAAATCCTCCGATGACTTAAAAATTGTAATTTTGCGCCATCTGAGCATCATTTTTGCATTTTTTTCGCCCAGAGGCGTAAGACTACAGTCAGTAGTGTAGGGTCTGTCCCGCATGTCCTCAACCTGCCCATAGAGGGCGATCTCACTCACAGAATGAACATATACAGTATTGTCGGCCATCTTGGTTTGGAAGCTAAGCTAGCAGGCTCTTGTTCTGTGGAGAAAGCTGAGTAGTAGGTGTTACCATCCTCTTTTTCCCGCACATGTGCCGGTGATTCAGCTTTTGCTTTCTGCAGTCGCCATTCATTGTTTACATGCACAGCTTTTGTTTCAATCTAACTAAATTGGTGAATTTGAATGTAGTGTTTACATGAACCCTAAACAAGTGATCGGTTGATGTGCGTTTTGACATTGCTAAAAAAAAATTCCCGCTCCTCCGTGAGAGATACGAGACCGGTGCGTGCTCACAGGTGTCGCTCATCGGCAGTGGTGGAGGAAGTACTGAATCTCAGTACTTAAGTAAAAGTACAAATAACCAGATAAATATTTACTTTAGTAAAAGTAGAAGTAACAAAATGACAACCATACTTAAGTAAAAAGTACCTGCTTTTAAATGTACTTGCATAATAATTTATTCTCTTAATGTCTATTTTCTAATGATTAATAAAACATTTAATTCTAACTCATTCAACCTAATACTCCTATAATGATGTTCAGTGATTATGGAAAAAAATTGTTGTCACCATTTCTGAAACAAGCTTGGAATTAGGCAATATACACATCAAGCTTATCCTTATGTTAATAACTATGTTTGGCAGTAAACGCGATTAATTTATGGTGTAATTCTGAACCTCTTGGCTTGCCATAATCCTAACCAAACGTATATTACACACGGTGTGTGTCCTATGCACGTAAAAACAAATTTTCGCCTATGCACGAATTTTAGTGTGACCGGGTTGATATGGCAACCAAACATCACTCGTGAGACAAACGTGCAACGAATGGACGGTCAGATTATGTTTTGGCAGGGCAAAACTGATCAGAAAATGTAATGAAAATGAAACAGACGTTGTAGAAATGTAGTGGAGTAGAAAGTATAATAATTGCTGCAAAATGTAACAAAGTAAAAGTAATAATAGTAATTTATTCTACTGAAGTAAAGTAAAGATACGTGAAAAATGTACTTAAGTAAAGTAACAAAGTATTTGTACTTCGTTACATTCCCCCACTGCTCATCGGTAATCACGCCACCGGCCTCGCGCGTTCTCCCGCGGCCCTCACTCGCCCCGCTCGCCGCAGTAAACATGATGAATGGCGAATGTTTGAACGTTTTTGGCGATCTCGAAATCCTGGGCAGACTCGTCACTAGACTTGTTGTTTAACTTCTGCGCTCTGTGACCGGTAGGCGTGGCCTCCTAGGGCAGCGAAGCAAGTGCATTCTGGGAGTTGTTGTCCTTAATCCACATGAGCCAAAAATACATTTTCGGGCTTTTCTCAGTCTAGAAAGCTCCAAATTCAAAAACAATTTCACATTTCTTCTACATAAATGACCCTTTTTAAATACACATTTATCTTTCCAGAGGTGAAGTATCTCTTTAAGCACATTACCCTCATATATCCCATTATTGAAATGATTCCAGATGTTACTTTCTTTATTTTTTTGCACGATCTTGGAATATATAAATATTTATACACTGTAAAAAATAATTTCAAGATTTGTTATCACAACATATTTTCTTTTGTCAAATCAACTTTATAATAATTTATTTAGTTGAGATAACTTATTATTTTGAGTTTCTGATGATTAAATTAATCTCCTTCATTGTATTAACTCACTTTTTCCAGTTCAATCAACTTAATTTTAAGGCAACCCAGGTTACTTACTTTTTTAAGTTAAACCAACAATATTTTTTACAGTGTAGTAATCACAACATTTTTTCTTTTGTCAAATCAACTTTATAATAATTTATTTAGTTGAGATAACTTATTATTTTGAGTTTCTGATGATTAAATTAATCTCCTTCATTGTATTAACTCACTTTTTCCAGTTCAATGAACTTAAAACTTTAAGGCAACCAGGTTACTTACTTTTTTAAGTTAAACCTACAATATTTTTTACAGTGAAATAATGTGAATCGGGTGTGGGTGTGTGCTTAATTCTCAAAAAATGTCTTAATTTTCTTCAACATGCAACTTCTTGTTTCCATCTTTTTGATTTTGAGGTGAAATACGAGTGGGATGTGTTCTTGACAGGTTTCATTAGTTACCTGCATGTTTTGTGTTTAACTTTTGGGCTTTATTCTTATTTGTCTCTGTACGAAATGCAAATAGAGCTCATGCCAGTCCTGTGAAATGCAAACACACACACACAATCTCTCCTGATCTCCGTCACTGTTTTTCTGAATGGATGTGACGTCTCAACCCCAGCGACTGAGTTTGATCTTATTTTTGTGCACAAAGACATTGTTCTCCATCACAGTCTTCCTCTCATTCAGCCCAGACTCTGTAAAGTCTGAAAGGAAGATCAGGGCCGCTGTCCGCGGGAACCTTCAGAAGGCTTTTGTTGATCTCCCCAAAGGAGATATTCAATCATTCGCTGCACGTCAGAGAAACTGATATGAGCTGGCACTGGAAGAAAAGAACACAAGCTCCCCTGCATTAACTCAAAGGAAATATCTTCAGATGATTAATAAACACACTTATTAGATGCTAAATATACACACAGCACTCAAGTACGTGTGGTGTGTAAACAGGCAGATGGAGCTGTCAGTTGTGGTCGTCAAAGCAAATGTTTCTGTAACACAGTCATAGACCTCTGTTACTGTAAAGAGTTCAGGAACTCAGACATTCTGTTATTAACTATCTGATAATGATTCTTTAATGACTTGTTTAATTATTACCACACACAGAGTGACTCTGACAGAAACCCCATAGTCTTCAGCAAACAAACATGACATTGTCCAAGTTTCTGACTGGTTGACAAAATTGAGCCAGTGTTAGTCGTGCAATCCAACGGTTTGTTGATCATTATATGTGTTTGTATTGCTAACTTAAAGAGAAAATGGTAAAAAAAGTGGAGTATCCCTTTAAGCATTTGATGTTTGTGATGACTTGAAGTCTTATACAGTCTCGATCCTTACAATTGCAAATAATAAACCTTTTATTGCATATATATATATATATACGTATATATATATATATATACTGTATAGAAATATGTATCTTTATTAATTACATTTTAAATAAAATTGTATATGTATATTATATAATTATAATTAATTTACTAATAATATATAATTTATATAATGATTTAAAATATATTTAAACAAAATAAATTTAATATAATTATATATTTATTTGTATTTATTACATTTTAGATAAATTGTTTTATAGATTACATCATTATATATTATTAATAAATTAACTATAATATATATATGTAAAATTTTATTTAAAATGTAACTAATAAAAATTGATTTTATACAGTGTATATATATATATATATATATATATATATATATATATATATATATATATATATATATATATATATATATATATATATATAAAATTATATTCAGTGTATTTCTTTTAATATATTTTAAATCATTATATAAATTATATATTATTAGTAAATTAATTATAATTTATATAATGATTTAAAATATATTTAAAAGAAATATTTATATATTATTTATTTATTTTTATTTATTAATTGTTTTATTTTTTCTGATAAATGTTCCTAAAAATGAATACATTTTGGAAAAATAAAAATGTTGGCAGCTTGTATGTTGAGCTGAGCTCTGGTAGCCGCTGTTTCATCATTGCTCACCGCAGTGAACCAATAATATCTGAAATATTAATATCTGGCAGTATTAGTCAGTGTGAGTAGCAACAGCATTCTGTTCTGCTTTAGTCTTGAAGAGGCCGTGCTGTCTGACATTAATGAGGGGCTGAACTCTTGGGTTTGACGGGAGGTATGAATGGAGGATCGAGAATGAACTGTATCAGCAGAGGCTAAAATCCGCCTGACCACACACACACACACATAGACACTCCTCTTATGGTGCCTTTAGTTTTCCACTTATGGTGTATGAGTGAAAGGTCATGAGTTTGGGTGGCTGACAGGAATAGTAAACTCAGTGCCACCCGTGTGTGTGTGTGTGTGACAGCTCCTCTACTTCCACTTTGAGGGTGTTTGTGGTTGTGCAGAGACGGTGTGTTTGAGTTAATTACGAACTGCAGCTGCTGTTTATTACGAACTGAAATGGATCAGTTTTGAGCTACTGATGTGTTGATCATGATACAGAATTAAATAGAGTTTGTTTTGAATCTGTTTCTGTTATAAATCAGTTGCCATTGTGTGCAGAACTATAATCTGTTGATAAATGCACATCTCAAAGTTACTTTAAATTCACAAATGTAAATTAGCAGGTGAATGTAAACACAGATCACATATTTTACTGAAAACAAGGTATTTGCATCATAAAGCATTAGATAGATAGACTATAGTGCTCTCACTAGAGTGTAAGATAATGAATTATTTGCGATTTATGGTTTTAATTTTGTCCATCTGGATTACACAGTTTTAACAAAGCATAAATTACATATTTATTTGTCAGTCATGAAATCATGGCATAGTTTATTATTAAGGATTTGCCTTTTATTTTATTTAAATCATTTTATTGTTTTATGTATCTAGCTTTCTTAGAGTCAGCATAAATCTGTTGAATGTGAAAATTGTATGAATTGAGTTAAAGTATGAATGGTTAAAATATGGTTAGCATGTAGAACAAACAATATTTGAAGAAATGTATAAGATTTAAACAAATTGGATTATGTATATATTCAACCAATTATTTGAAATCTGTGAAAGTTAGTGAATCTGAAGGACCTGGACATTTTTTTTGAAAACAAACGTAATAGATACAAGTCCTTAAAAGTGCTTGAATTTATTTTGTGCGAGAAGTTTTTGAAAAAAAATCCATATTATTCCCTTCTGCCCTCTGTGTTATTTTGCTAACACTTCGTGGCCTATGCATAGCTTGCTTGCTTTATGCTAGCTATGGGCATTTACATGTTAGCCCATGATTTAGATAAAGCTAATCTATACAGAATCAGATGGTTACAGGGACATTACACACGTTTTAATTTTTTTTAGTGCCTCCAGATGGTGCTTTTCTCACTTCAAAAAATGTATTTTAAAGGCCTCCAACCACGTGAAATATTGCATTTATTTAAAAAAAAATAAGATTTATTATAACAAAAAAAAGTTAATGGAAAAATAGCTTATACGAAATTAATAAATATTGCATAGTATCATAAAATCCCTTCAAAATTCTGAATAATGTACTCAAAAAATATTTTTGTACAACAATATAATACATTGATTTTCCTGGGAAAAATAAAGAAGTTACATTTCAAGGCTTCGATCACTTTTGACTGCTATAGAGCTATGTGTGACCCCTAAAAGAAGAGGATTTGAGGGTATTTGACCTGGAAAGTCCTTCAAAAGTTCTTGAATTTCAGGTTCACCAAGGTGTAGGACCCTGTTATTAGAACTAATACTACTATCATGTATTAATGATAAATATGAAATGCTGATTGTTCATGGGAACTGGTGCGGCACCTCGGTCACAGGACAGGAGCAGATTGTTTTTGAAAGACTGAACATTTGTGAAATAAATGATCAATGTGATTAATGTGTGTATGATGTCTGATCATCTCACTCTCTTCCTGTTTTCAGGCCTGTGATGCTCTCACCTGTCTGACCTGCCGTGGAGATCAGGTAACTACCAGCTGCTGTTTCCTCTTATGTCTTGTACTTCTACATTTCAGTTTTTATGCCTAAACTACATTTCAAAATCAAGAGTCAATAAGAAATGTTTTTTGCAATACATCTCTTCTGCTCACCAAGGCTGCAATTAATTGATCAAAAACACAGAAAAAAAGTAATATTCTGGAATATTATTACCATTTATAATAATTGTTTTCTATTTGAATATCTCTTTAAATCCAGTTTAATTTTGTGATGTGAAAGCTGAATTTTCAGCATCATTACTCCAGTCTTCAGTGTCACTGTGATCCTTCAGAAATTATTCTTATTTGCTGATTTGCTGCTCAAGAAACATTTCTGATTATCATTATTAATGTTGAAAACAGTAAGTGCTGCTTCATATTTTTGTGGAAAACCAGTGACACATTTTTTTCAGGATTTTGTGATTTAAAGAACCACTTATTTTGAAAAAATATAAATAAATGATAAATAAATGATAAATAAATGATAAATAAATAAATGTATATATTTATTTAAGAAAAATATTTATTAATTGAATATTTATTAAAGAAGCACTTATTTGAAAATATATATAATAATAAATAAATTTCATTATATATTATTAGATATTTTTTTCAAATAAGTGGTTCATTAATAAATATTTATTTAGTTATTTATATATATATATATATATATATATATATATATATATATATATACATTTATTATTACATATTTTTTGTAATCACAAAATCCTGAAAAAAAATATCCTGAACATATATTATTAAAGTCTTCAGTGTCTCTTTTGATCAATTCAGTGTATCCTTACTGAAAAAATATAAAAAATTTTATACTGACCCCAAACTTTTGTACCGTTGCATATGAAATATGGCGGTCTTTCATACCTTATTGCTTAATTAAAAATTGTTGTGATTAAAACATTAAACCGTAAAAGGAAGTTTCAGTCCCACAGCTGAAGTCAGTGTGTTTGTGTGTTTTGTAGCTGGTGTGTTAATGATTTTTAGCTTGTGTGTGTGATGAGTGTTGATGTGAGTTCAGGACACTGGAATGTTTTAGCAGTGAGGTGTTGCACGTCTGGATTCAACTGTTTGAGAAATAATTCTCACTCAAGTGTGTGTGTTGGTGCAGAAACACCTAAAATAGTTCAAATAAATGGATTTTAAGGCAATAAAGACAAAACGATAATGTAATTCGGTGAATGAATACAATAATTACATCTTACCAAGTGTTTGGATCACAATTATAGTTCAGTTTTGTTGTACTTAGCAGTTATCACTGTTTGTGCCTCTGTGTCCCAGGGGATTATGGGTAAGTCTCACCGAGACCAGAAAAATCCCTGCAGGAATGTGTGTGTACACATGCTTCAGTGCTTTTCAGTCAGAGAGATTTGGTTCTGTTCTTTATTAAGATGCAACTGTTTGGGGACAAACTCATTGTTGAGAGGTTTTGGGTGGTTGCTACTTGCTTGGTAAGAAATTTTAAGACACTCCATAAAAGTTTCTTCCCAGTTTTTAAAGAAATAGTTAACTTAAATTCATTCAAATTCATCTTTTACCTCATTGAATTTAACTCATACATGTTCGAAAACAACTTAAGGGTGAGTAAATGATGACAGAATTTAATTTTTATGTGAACTATTCCTTTAAGAGAAATGTTAAATTTGCCAGAATTTCTCAGTTTTGACTTTTCATCCCTATCCATATTTTTCCCTCCTCTATAATGTAATTAAAATATAATCAATGAACTATTAATCGGTATCCTTGATAGGTGCATAGGACAAAGGCATTTATTAATTTGATTCGATCATGGGACCAAATGTTGCCAAAACATTCAATTTTGATAAGTTTAGCAACTTAGTGTAGTGTGTGCGATTTTTCTTTTTCTAGTTTAATTCAAGTAATTTAAATATAAAATAAATGTTAAATTTGTGCAAATGTTAAAATCAGATAAATAAATGTTTAATTTTTAAAAATTTAAAAAATTTTAATTTTTAGAAAAAAGGTAACTTTTTTCTAAAATCAAGTGCATGTAATTTTTCCCAAAAAGTTTTATTAAATGTTAAATTATGCCATTATCGAATCTTAATTTGAAATTTCGAAATTGAAATTTTATTTGAGGTAATTCAGAAATATTTATTTATTTCAGTATCAAAAAAAAATCATTACCTTATTAGCATTTTGCACGATTACACATGCAAAAATTCACTTAAAGTTTGATCTGGGCCGTGATGTGAAATAATCGAATAATCGGCCGTCTGTATTTCATTTCTCTGTTTGTGTCCCTAGGATGATAGAGGAGGCGGGAAGGAAGGGGAATGTCATGGCCGATAGGAAGCAGCTCTTCACAGACATGAGTGAGTTCCTCCCACCACGTGACCTTTGACCCTATTGCAAGTGTTCGTACACTGGTGCATTTGAATATGAAGTGACTGATGTGTGACTTTGATTCTTCAGAGACACAGAACTATGACACCATCCGGCTGTCCACGTACCGCACCGCCTGCAAGCTCAGATTCATTCAGAAGAAATGCAACTGTGAGTATTTCACTTTAAAGCAACACTAAGTACGATTTTTTTACCTTAAAATAATGTTTCCAAAAATCATTTCAGTGGTTCATTAAGTCGGCACTTCTGGATTCGCTTTGCGGTCCTGTATCCGCTATGTAGGATTGCCAGATTGGGTCACGTGTCTGTAGTTCTAATGAGACATAAGAAAACTACAAATTTGACTTGTTTTATATCACGCGTTACAATAGTCATTATTTAGTTTTTCTTCCTTTCTGATGTCACAATACATCATACTTTTGTGAAATCATGCAACATACTCTCCCTTGTCTGTGGACATCGTTCATCCCAAAGCCGGTGCTGTATAAACAACGAGTGTGTGTGCGACAGTCGGCTGCGCTAGGCTAAATTATTTACAGTGGTAATGGACAATTCCTCTTACAACCTGTAGGGCGACCGCAGAGGAAAAGTTACTTGGTGTTGCTTTAAATCACTACTGACTAATAATGCAAAAGATGCATTTTCACAGTTGTCTGTAAGTTAAAAAATAAGCTCAGCATGAACAAAAAATCTACTTGGTGTGAAAAGTATGAAACATGCAACAAGATAAGCTAAAGATACACTACTTTTCAAAAATCAGTAAGATTTAAATGTTTTTTTTTAAGTAAATTAACACTTTTATTCAGTATTTAAATTGCATTAAATTGACAGAAAGTGCCAGTAAAGACATTTATAATCTCATAAATATTTATCAACAAATCCTGAATAATATGCATCAAGGTTTCCACCGTTTTCAACATTAATAATTATCAGAAATGTTTCTTGAGTAGCGAATCATCATATTAGAGTGATTTCTGAAGGATTATGTGACAGTGAAAACTGGAGTAATGATGCTGAAAATTCAGCTTTGATCACAGAAATAAATTACATTTTAAAGTATATCTAAATAGAAAACATTAGAAAGTATTTCACAATATCACATTTTTTTCAGCAAATAAATGCAGCCTTGTTTAACAGCTTTCTTTCAAAAACATTACAAAAAATCTTACCAAACCCAAACTTTTGAGCAGTAGTGCATGTTAAAAAGTTTAAAAGGGAGTTTTCATGCCACTTGCTTATTTTTTATTATATTTAGAGTAATCTGGACTGACATAGTAAGTTTTTTTTCCTGCCGTAATTCCCTATATTTCATGTATTTTGTCTCTCAGTGCATCTGGTGGACGTGTGGAACATGATCGAGGCGTTCCGTGATAACGGTCTGAACACGCTGGACGTCTGTACTGAGATCAGTGTGGCTCGGCTGGAGACCATCATCGTCTGCATCTACCAGCAGCTAAACAAACGACTGCCCACCACACACCAGATCAACGTCCAGCACAACACCAGCCTGCTGCTCAACTTCATAGTGGCGGCACACGACAGGTGAGTGTGTGTGTGTGTTCAGGTCTTGTGTTTGTGGACGTTTTTTTCTGATGGTGTTACTGTTTGTTTTGCAGTGATGCTCATGGAAGGCTAACAGTGTTTTCCGTCAAAGTGATGCTTTCGGTACTGTGTGGAGGGAAACTGGTTGATAAACTTCGCTGTAAGTTCATGCATCAATAGCTATGTCCCTCTAGATATTTTTATGCAAATTTTTGGATATTGCATTAAAGAACCCTGGATGGAAAAGCCAAGATCAATTTTAAAAATGTGCAAAAAAATACTCTTTTGATCAGATATGAAGACGTGCCAGGGCTCTAGAGTGCGAACAAAATTTGTAAGGGTTTAACAACAATTTTTCCTAGGTCGCACCAGTGCACCTAACGTTCTCGCATGATCAGATCCGTTGCCTCTCCTCAAACAAGTCTTTTTTTTTCTCCTTGATTTTTAATGTTTTTCAATATTTAATGCAAGTTGTTTCAAACAATCTGGCAAGTTTTTATGCAGCCACCATTTAAATGTTTATATTTCATATAACTGTATTATTATAAAAATAAATAAAGGTGTAATTTAAGTGTTTGTGTAAAAATCAGGTAATTTTTACGTTCAGTATTATAGTAGGCTAATGAAGCAAAGTGGGCTACAACTGACTCCCAGTTTACAGCATTAATTGATATATGTTTTCCTTGAGAAAATTTGCCATGTATTTTACCTGATATCCGAATTGTGAAAAAATTTAAAAACAGCACTTTAATTAATTTAATTTTTTTAAAGATTTATATTTTTATATACAGTATAATTGAGCTTCAAATAAAAAAAAAGTAAAACATATTCTTGTTTAAAAGCATTTACATAATATATATGAATGTATATGGAGCGTGATAAAAAGGTGACCTTGAAATTGTGGCGTTAAAGGCGACGCGAAAAATTTGAGTGCACCTAAATTTTGTGCTGGTGCACCTAAATAAAAACGTTTGGCGCACCAGTGCAACCAAGGCAAAAAGTTAGTCTAAAGTCTGTCATCAAAATGGTTGGATGCAATGTAGGGCTGCCTCATAATAGTCGACCAAACGTTAGTTGAGATACAGAGGCTTGTCTGGCTTTAGTCGCAGAAAAAACTCCACAAGAATTGGAAAAGTTGTGCAGTGACAGATCCATGCAGTTATGCGTCTGGTTAAGTGTGGAAACATTACGAGAGGATAAAGAATGAACTCTAAAAGGTAACGTGTGACCTCAAACATTACTTATTTAAAACATGCAAGTAGAAGCCTAAAAATAGCCATTTGACATGGCCGCTCGCTCTAACATTAACCTGGATAAATGTGCGCTAATATTAGGTGCATATTTGCTGCAGAAGCACACTTGCTGCACTTCACTTCCACGTCTAGGCCACTGGAGTGCATCTTCTTAAAGGCCGACTTCAGGAGCTCACTTCTTCCCAACAACACGGACAAACTCATGTTCCTTCCTCATAATATGGAAAGTCTGAGGGGGGACTAATTAGCTAATTGCTTAAAGGGATAGTTTGGCCAAAAATGATATTTAAACCATGCATTACTCACCCTCAAGCCGTTCGAGATGCGTATGTCAATCTTGTTTCAGACGAACACATTTTCAGTTATTTTAGAAAATGTCTTAGACCCTTCAGTGAATATAATGTGAAGAAATGGGGTCCAGCTCCTTCAAGTCCCAAAAATGTGCATAAATCCTTCACAAGAGTCCTCCATCCGGCTCCAGGGAGATAAACGAAGGCCTTCCTTCCGTGCGGTATTTTCGTAAAAATATACATATTTAAAACTTTATAAATGAAAATATCTGACTTCATCGGCAATGATCGTCGCGACGGTTCCTACGCTACGTATGTTCACGGGTGATGGAAGTCGGCGTACGAGGTAGGACGTAGCGTCAGGAAACGTCGCGACGTCACTATGGTTCCTACGCTACGTACGCCGACTTCCATCACCCGTGAACGTACGCGACTCGTTGCTGAAAGTTTTAAATATATATATTTTTACGACATAGAGCCAGACCGATAAAGGATTTTGAAGGCCGATACCGATACAAATATTTGTTGGTTTTAAAATCCGATATTCCGATATATCGGCCGATATTTATTTTTATAATTTTTTTTTTATTTTTCAGAAACGCGCAACAAATCAGTAACAGATTTCCCTAACATTAGTTATTTGTAGTTATTTATGAGTTTTAACTAAAATAATATGATAATGCATTTTAAAAAGAAACTTCTTTTATTGTCACAACAGAACAGACTGATGATAGTGGCATTAGCTAGTTTTGTGGTTTGCTAGTCTATGATGAGCCATAATTTAGCAATGGATAAAGTCATACTGCAAATTGTAATACATTTTCAATATAACAGTCCAAGGAGAGATGATACGTGTCATTGCTATAACTGTCACACGCTATTAAATAAATACTTAAGTCACGTAGTCAAAAGTTAAACTGTAACAACATAACATAATAATTACTAGCTGATTCCGCTTCACTCTCGGCTTATTTAACAGCAGCAAAACTGGACATGATCAGTCAAATTTTGTCATGCTTATTTGAGTTAAGAGAACTGATGGGGGTGTTCTTTTATTGTTATTCGCGCAATGTATGTCTCGTGACCAACTCAACGATGTTGCCAACAGTGACGTGTAGAGCGCCCTCTGGTGGACAAACTCCAACACTCATGACATGGTTCAAGCGTGTTTTTATCCGTTTTTATTTTATTTTATTTTTTAAATATTCATTTATCGGCCATTATAACTGCCGATACCGATATTTTGGAAAACGCCTAGTATCGGCCGATAATATCGCCCTGCCAATATATCAGTCTGGCTCTATTACGACAATAACGCACGGATTACCCTCAGAAGGCCTTAGTTTATCACCCTGGATCCGGATGGATGACTTTTGTGAAGGATTTATGCAGATTTTTGGGACTTGAAGGAGCTGGACCCCATTTCTTCACATTATATCCACTGAAGGGTCTAAGACATTTCTAAAATAACTGAAAATGTGTTCGTCTGAAACAAGATTGACATATGCATCTCGAACAGCTTGAGGGTGAGTAATGCATGCGTTTAAATCTAATTTTTGGCCGAACTATCCCTTTAAATAAACGACTGAATGGTCGACTTGGAAAATCTTTAGTCAGGGGCGGCCCTAGTATAATGGCAATTCACACGATGCGTTTTTCATCCGAACGCTCTTGCATGACTTGCATAACATGACAGCGCTTCTGAGACGCAGGCATTTTTAATATAGGACAAATTAGCCACAGTGTATGCAGCAACTTTCACTTTTATCACAGATATTTTGCACCAATTGTCCAGGAAGTGAACACATGGGATTGAAACAATACTTTTTTTGCAATATTTAAATTTTGCATTTAAGTTAAATTTGCTTTTGGATTATAGTATCAGCTTAGCTGTTAGATTTCAGGAGTGCTGCCCACTAGTGGACACAGATATGCATGACAATACTCATGGAGTATTAACAAATGTGTGTTTGTGTGTGTTAGATATTTTCTCTCAGATATCAGATTCTCATGGTGCGATGGTGATGCCCAAGTTCGACCACTTCCTCCAGGAGGCGCTAAAGCTGCCCAATGCCGTGTACGAGGGGCCATCGTTCGGCTACAAGGATCACTTCGCCAGATCCTGTTTTCCTCAACAAGTAACGATTTGACACTCGTTTCTACTTTTTGTCTCGTTAGCGTTGCTTGCTAAGCATCAGTATTATTGCTGATAGTTAGAGTTAGTGCATGATTGCTGTGCATTGCTTTTGCTGCAGGCATGAATGATGCTTCAAATCATGCAGTGTGATGAAGCGATCAAATGTGCAGTTTTAGCTTGGTGTGTTCTTGATTATGGTATAAATCATAATCAAAATTATTTTTGGTCAATATTGAGATCACGATTATATAATTGATGCTGGAAACATCATGGATTTATTTATTGAACTTAAAAAAATCTTTTTAATAGTGGATTATCTTGATGTACTGAAAAAAATGTGTCCTATAAATAAAAAAAAACATACACTAATGTTCAAACGTTTGGGGTCAGTATGATTTTGATAACAATTTTAATTATTCAGGATGTATTAAATTGAACAAAAGTGACAATAAAACTTGTATAATGTTTAAAAATTTCAAGTAAGGTTGTTTCTTTTGAAATTTATTTAATCAGAGAATTCTGGAAAATGTTTTATGGTTTCCACAATAATATGATGCAGAAAACTGTTTTCAATATTGATTAAAAAAATACATCATATTAGACTGATTTCTGAAGGATCATGTGACACTGAAGACTGGAGTAATGATGCTGTAAATTCGGCTTTGATCACAGCAATAAATGACATTTTAAAACATATTAAAAAAGAAAATTGCATTTATTTGATAAAAAAAACAATAATATTCTGAAATATTATTACAATTTAAAATAACAGTCTTGGTGAGAGAAGAGACTTTCAAAAGTATAAAAAAATCTTACAGACCCCAAACTTTTGAAGGTAGTTTATACATTATACTCTATAAATATAAACTTTATACATTCAATTATTGTTATTATATTATTTATTTATTTTGTTTATTTATAATTGAATTCCAAGTGCGGCTTGTTTTATCTCATTGTCATAATATTATTAAAAAAATTTGCATCAATGGTTATATAATAAATTCAAATAAATGCCCAGCCATAACCTATTGTACAATAAAAACAGGTGATTTTTTTTTGATTGACAGATGAATCAAAGCCATATCTAGAGACATGTGAGCGAACTCTTTTGACTTGTGTTGGTTAGCATCCACACAGCAACACCCACAGCAGCTTTTGCACAGGACAGTCAGAAAATGCAAAAATGTTGTTCTGTGATGGGGATATTTAGTGTGTGTGTGTGTGTTTGTGTGTTTAACAGAAGAAGGTGATGCTGAACATGTTTCTGGATACTCTGATGTCAGATCCTCTTCCTCAGTGTCTCTTTTGGCTTCCTCTGTTGCATCGGCTGGCAGACGTGGAGAACGGTAACACACTCGAGTCACTTGGAATATGATATGCAAATTTATTCATATTACTCAAGATTGTTTATATAGCCGTGACAAAGATAGAGTTTTGCCTCATCACTAACGTCAGCGAATGAACATTCATTTTGTATTTTAATATTCATATGTTCCTGCACATTGAATCTCTCTCTCTTCTCAGTCTATCATCCGGTGGCATGTTCTTTCTGTCGGTCGGAAGCATGATGGGATTTCGTTATCGCTGTCAGCAGTGTTTCAACTATCAGCTGTGTCAGAACTGTTTCTGGCGAGGTCATGCGAGCGGAAACCACAACAACCAGCACGAGATGAAGGAGCATTCGTCCTGGGTGAGCATCAACTGCATCTGTCATGTCTTGTTCCTTCGTTTTTTAATAATGTTATATTTTTTCTACTTATAATGTTACTCAGGATCATAATTTAGTTTGTCCCTTTCCATGGGGAACCAAACGGCCCATTACGCTTCGCTCAAATTATGGGTGTTACTTCTGTTTAACTGTGAAGAATCAGCGAAAAATTCGTCTCTGTAAACGCAATTACAGTAAAAGCTTTTTCAAAAACTGATGAAATTCTTGCACACCTTCAATTATTGAACATCAAAATGACAATCAAAAGTGTAAAAGCATTATTAAATTTGACAACAGATCATAAATGACCCCGTGGCCACGGGCATGATATATTTCCACAGCAATATTGTTAAATATCACTGTGATAATGTATGTAACTTATATTCATTGTCTTAATCAAAAATGTTAATTAACTGGAACATTGAGTGGTAATATTTCAAAGTAATTTCCCTCATTTTGACTACTAATAAACATTGTATTTACCTGCTTTATAAAGTAAACACTTGATAATAGGGATTAGAAGTGAAAATGAGATATTTTAAAGCATTCATGTGAAACAAACCTGGAGAGAGATTTGGGGATTCTTGTGTGCATTCCAGTGAATTATTCATGGTTATATTATTATACAGTGAATTAAATCCACAAATGCACAGTAAATGTTTTCTTTTCATATTGTTACTGCAGAATACAAAGGAAAAAGAAAAAAATCAGGATGATATTTATGCAGCGACTGAAAAGAGCCATCACACCACGCCACATTAAAATACCAAGCGTTAGTTATTCTCCTGGCGTCTGGAAGGGAATTTTACAGCTTGTTCAGTCAAACTAACGTTTAAGGATTATTTAGCTTAGGACTATTCTAACTTTATGATTTGAAATATTTGTTTCAGGCTTTTTGAGTGGAAATTCCCCTACTGAAAAAAGAATGACATTTTAAAGTGATGCCATTTCTATAGCAAATAAACATTTCTACACTACCATTCAACGCTATGATTTTTAAACAGTCTCTTTTGCTCACCAAGGCTGCATTTATTTGATGAAAAATTCGGTAAAAACGGTAATATTGTGAAATATTATTGTACTTTAAAATAACAGTTTTAATTTTAATATATTTTAAAATATAATTTATTCCTGTGATGTCAAACCTGAATTTTCAGCATAAATATTTTTATGGAAACAGATTTTTTTTTCTCTTTTTTTTTCAGGATTCTTTGATGAATAGAAAGTTCAAAAGAACAACGAAATATATATATTAACGAATAACATATTGAATGTTTTTACTGTTTGATTGGTTTAATGTATCATTAGTGAATAAAAAGGTTTTTTAAATTAATTTATTTTTAATTTAATCTAACCCTAAAACTTTTGAATGGTAGTGAATAAAAGGTTTTTTAAATTAATTAATTTATTTTTTATTTAATCCAACCCTAAACTTTTTAACGGTAGTGAATAAAAGGTTTTTTTAATTAATTTATTTTTAATTTAATCTAACCCTAAACTTTTGGTAGTCAGATAAAAGTTTTTTTAAATGTATTTATTTATTTTTCATTTAATCCAACCCTAAACTTTTGAACGGTAGTGAATAAAAGGTTTTTTAAATTAATTTATTTAATTTTAATTTAATCTAACCCTAAAACTTTTGAACGGTAGTGAATAAAAGGTTTTTTAAATTAGTTTATTAATTTTTAATTTAATCTAACCCTAAACTTTTTTTCGAACGTGTAGTGAATTAGAAGGTTTTTTTAAATGTATTTATTTATTATTTATTTTAATGAACCCCTAAACTTCGCCAGGTACGTGAATTGAAGGTTTTTTAAATTAATTAATTTATTTTTAATTTAATTTAACCCTAAACTTTTTGAATGGTTAGTTATATGTGAGTTACATATGTTACTTAATTAAATTCTATATTAAATGCACAGTTTTTAATATGCAAATGCGTTCTGTTATTTCATCAAAAACAGTCAAGATACACAGTGAATGGATACATGTGGAAACTTTACATCTTTGGAGAGTTTAAGTTTTGGTGTCTTATTATTTGTGTGTGTTTGTTCCAGAAATCTCCAGCTAAGAAGTTGGCCGTGCCATCAGTAAATCTTTGGGCTGTGTGCCGAGTAGAGGAGCCGTCCCACCCCGTCTACCCAGAATACCCTGAGAAATCCCTCGACTTGTCCAATATCAGTGTAAGACAATCACACACACACACACAATCCTCTGTCTGGGGCCATTTTGGAAGTGTTGGGAATGTTTCTATTGGTTCTTGACATCAGCATGATCACATGATCACATTGTCTCTGTGAACACACCGATGAGGGTCAGAGCACGATCACTCGACAGATCACAGAGAGGAGTTTACTTTTATTATCTGCTTACAGGCGTGAGGTCAGTTATACTTGTGCTCTTCCATTCAGGTGTCTTTAGTCTTTTTCCTCAGTCCACCTGTTTTTCCTCAGGATCTCGCTCTGTTTCTCTCTCTGCTCAGTCTGTGTTGTTTCAGGCTCTTATTTTTGCATGACTCAACCAGTGTATGTGTGTCTCTGGGTCAGTTGAACAGTGTAATGTTTGATTTATTCTGAATGCATGCGTTTGAGTGTGTCTGAGAGAGAAAAGTGTGTATTATTTTTCAAGTTGACAAATATCATGTCCATGAACCTTTATCAACATCAATCAGATTTTAGGTTAAAATGTTATAAATTAACTCTAGGTGTTTTCATTCATGTTTCTCTCAAATTGCATTTTTTGTCACCTTTTAGATGTTTTGTAGTTCACCTCAGTGTGATTAAATTAGTTTTAAGTTAAGAAATATGCTCTGTCTCTCAATGAATGCAAAACTATAAAAGCTGCAAGAATGATTAAAAAAAGTTGCTACAATTGTTTTAGATATAATGTAATATTATTATAAAATAGGAAATATTATATTTAATATCTAAATGAAATTTATAACCAAATATTGTCTATTATTTAATTATATAAACACCCACATAAATATATTTTCTCTCTCAAGTCCTCCCGTCCCAATGGGAAACATGAATGAACCAGCCCCTCCCCTCTTCTACAGGCCACACCCCCAGTCAAAGGTAAGCACACCTGCTCTTCACCTTTGAACTTTCAGATGAAACTGGAAAGAGACAGTTAATGAACTGTTTTTATCATTCAACTTAAGGAATATTTATCCATCTTTCATACTATACATCATGTTGTGATGCCTGTTATCACTATGATTTTAATTTTCTTATTTAAATTTCTTTTTAAATCTAATTTAGATATACAATATTGGCCATCTGTTGGTTATTGGCAGCATGAAAATAATGGTCGACTTATGGATTAACAGTTTCTTTTGGCCTGTAAGTTTTATACCGGCTTCTTCAGGGTCTAAAAACTAATTGCTAATTGCCAGTGACTTGATAAAATGTACTGGCCATAAATATTTTTACCGTCTATGTGAGGTGTGTGTGTGTGTGGTGTGTGTGTATGAGTGTGAGTACTTGTTAGAGCCACTTGAAAATGGTGAAATTTAATATGACAACTGACTAGTTAAAAAGGCTTATAAATCAGCCAAAATACACTACCGAGACAAAAGTTTAGGGTCGGTAAGATTTTTTATGTTTTTAAAAGAAGTCTCTTTTGCTCACCAAGGCTGCAATTTTTTTATTACAAAATACACAAAAAACACAGTAATATTGTGAAATATTATGACAATTTAAAATGCTTTTTTTATGTTAATATATATTAAAATTTAATTAATTCCTCTGAAAAAAAGCTGAATTTTCAGCATCATTACTCCAGTCTTTAGTGTCACATGATCCTTCACAAATCACTCTAATATGATGATTTTATGCTCCAAAAACATGTATGATTATTATCCATGTTGAAAACAGTTTTTTACATTTTTATTTCAGGATTCTTTGATGAATAGAAAGTTCAAAAGAACAGCATTTATTTAATTAGAATCTTTTCTAACATTATAAATGTCTTTACTGTAACTTTTGATCAATGTAACTCATCCTTGATGAATAGAAGTATTGATTTCTTATTTATTTCCCCAAAAATAAAATACAAATTCTTACTGACCCCAAACTTTTTAAAGGGTAGTGTTTAATGTAACAAAAGCTTTCCATTTCAGATAAAAGCTGTTCTTTTGAACTTTCTATTCATCAAAGAATCCTGAAATAAAAATGTAAAAAACTGTTTTCAACATGGATAATAATCATACATGTTTTTGGAGCATAAAATCATCATATTAGAGTGATTTGTGAAGGATCATGTGACACTGAAGAGTGGAGTAATGATGCTGAAAATTCAGCTTTTTTTCAGAGGAATAAATTACATTTTAATATATATATTAACAAAGTCATTTTAAATTGTCATAATATTTCACAATATTACTGTGTTTTTTGTGTATTTTTTTATGAAAACATTGCAGCCTTGGTGAGCAGAAGAGACTTCTTTTAAAAACATACAAAATCTTACCGACCCTAAACTTTTGACCGGTAGTGTATATTTTTATTTAAATCTAGTGTTTTGCACATGTTTTTGTGAGGGTTTTGTTTAGGGTTAGCCATAGAAAATATCATTAACCTGACATAATCAATGGAAGTCCTCACTAATATAATAAAACAAACGTGTGTGTGTGTGTGTGTGTGTGTGTAGACTGCCGACTCTAGCTGCAGCTCAGCGAATGAACGAGGAACATGCACTGATCGCAGCATATGTGAACAAACTCCAGAGCAGCCCACGGTGAGTGTGTGTCTGTGTGTATCAGCTGAGGCTATAAAAGGTCTTGTATTAATATTTTCTTTGTGTGTGTAGTGCATTAGACAGTCCTAGCCGAACGGATGAAGAGCACAAACTCATTGCACGTTATGCATCTCGTCTATCAACGAACCCTGGACACACAGCAGTGAGTTACACACACATTTACTCTCTTTTCATCCAGCAATATTACTGATTTAATTGCACTGACCCTGTCAATAATGACAATATTGTGCTCTGCTTTATAGCTGAATATTTATTTTTCTTTCAAAACCGAACACTCTTTGAAGAAATGGTTCTATTTAGAACCAGAAATGGTTCCATCCCCCGCTTCATATATGGAACTCCAAAATGGTTCTATATAGAACCATTTTTTTGGTAAAAGGTTCTATTGGCCAAGTATGGAACCCCAGGGTTCTATATAGAAGCCAGAGGAACCCTTTTTTAAGAGTGTATAGAACCTTTTAGGGGTTCCAAATACGTCAGCGCTGATAGAACCTTTTAAGGTTCTATATAGAACCTTTTCTTCTAAGAGTTTAGTTTGCAACATCAACACTGTTGTTGAACTGAATCAGCATTGAGCTGAAAGAATAAACTTGTTTCTTCATTAGTGCTGCTTATAGCTGAATTAAACTTGTTTTTGTCCTGTTCATTATTGTAAATCTGCTTTCTTTAGTATATAAAACACTATACTCTTGACATACAAGATGCTTTCTTGTCTTAAAAAATGAAGCTTTTTTTCCTGAATATACACCCATATAAACGTTTAGTCTGATTTAGCGCACTTTTGGGGACCGTTTTGTCTCAAAATTATAGCTAAACACGTCCCACACAGTAAAACGGTCATATGTTTTGATTCCTGCTGCTCTTGTGAATCACAGAGACCTTCAGACTTCAGCTATGACACCAATAAACAGCAGAGAGAGCTCATCATGCAACTGGAGAACAAGAACAGGTGCACACAACTGAGTTCAATCCAGTGGTTTTGGATTTCAATCTGAGGGAGTGTGTAAATGATAATACTGTGTGTGTGTTGTGATTTCAGGGAGATTTTGCAGGAGATCCAGCGTTTGCGAACGGAGCATGAACAGGCATGTCAGCCGACCCCAGAGAGAGTCCAACAGAACCCGACACTGCTGGCCGAACTCAGACAGCTAAGGTGACCGTCTATGCAAAATTGCAATATATTTTTTACTGTTTAAAAAAAAAAAAAAAAAGATTATTAAGATAACTATTTAGAAATAATTTATATACATTTATGGTAACACTTTATGTATGGTTCATTTGTTAACTTTAGATAAAAACTTTGGTTAAAGGTCTATATGGAACTTTTCGTCTAAAATAAATACTTTATTATTGCCTGTGTGTGAAGGGGTTGTAATGCTACGGTGGCGTATATTGCATTCACTTGAAGAAAAAAATCTACTCTGTTTTTCTAGAATTAACGAGTTAATTTTTCATTAGAAAAAAAGTTTTTGCTCTGTTTTTCTGAATTAACGAGTTAATTTTTCATTAGAAAAAAAGTTTTTGCTCTGTTTTTCTGAATTAACGACTTAATTTTTCATGAGAAAAAAGTTTTTGCTCTGTTTTTCTGAATTAACGACTTAATTTTTCATGAGAAATTTTTTTTACTCTGTTTTTCTGAATTAACGACTTAATTTTTCATAAGAAAAAAGTTTTGCTCTGTTTTTCTGAATTAACGACTTAATTTTTCATAAGAAAATTTTTTCATTCAGAAAAACTGAGAAAAAAAAATTTCCATGAAAAATTAACTCATTAATTTAGAAAAACAGAGCAAAAAAAATTCTCATGAAAAATTAAATCATTAATTCAGAAAACAGAGCAAAAAAATTTCTCATGAAAAATTAACTCGTTAATTCAGAAAAACAGAGCAAAAAAAATTTTCTCATGAAAAATTAACTCGATTAATTCAGAAAAACAGCAAAAAAAAATTTTTTCATGAAAAATTAACTCGTTAATTCAGAAAAACAGAGTAGATTTTGTTTCTTCAAGTGAATGCAATCACGCCACCGTATAATGCAAGAGCATTTTATACTTGGTGAAATCACATTCACTGCCCTGCACACATTGTTTTGGAGATGATTTATGATGCAAAATATACATCATAAATGCTATTTTTTGTTTTGGTTCAGTGACGGTCAAACGCTTAGAGAACTAGGACTATGGCTGTTTTCACACTTGTAGTTTGGTTCTCTTAGTTTGTTTGCTCTGGACCGAAAAATAAAAGAGTCCTGGTCCGATTCACGTTCACATTGGCAGTTTAACTCGGAACCTAAAGATACAGAACGTTAAGGCATAATTATGTTCACAACCTAATTGGTCGACTTTTATGGCATATAGAACTTACCGAACATCCTAAACAATGCTGCGTTCTGGGATAAATGCGCTCGTTCTATCTACACATGATGCTATTTTGACCTCCTGAGAACTCATGGAGAGCTTATAAAATGTAAAAGAGTCAAAACAGCGTCAGGAATCCCTCCGTCACACACACACACACTGATCTGCTGCGAAGAGATGCGGTTTAACATCGTGACTATGAAGAGTAAAAACAGGCATGCTTGTGCATTCTGGTCGCATCTTGTGACATTATGTCCAGTTTTTGGTTCGTTTACACGTCTTTGGTCCGTGTTCGTGTTCATATTTCTGTTCGAACCGCGTCATTTTGAAGCAGATCGAGTCCCATCTTTTCAGCGTCTTCGGTCCTGTTTGGTGCACCAGAGTTCACACTTATTCAAATGAACACCAGAGTTCGATTTAATCAAACCAAACATGCCAAATGTGAAGTAACACACCCTAAAAGAACCAGGACTAAATGTATCATTTTATTTTTTGGTCCGAACCAAGAGAACCGAACTACAAGTGTAGTGTACAACGGCACAGTGATTAACTAGGAAACCTAAAAATGGCTCTTCATTGCAAGAAGGTTGGCGATCCCGACTAAGGTCTGTTAGTGTGTGTTTGTGTGTGTGTTAGGCAGAGGAAGGATGAGCTGGAGCAGAGGATGTCATCTCTACAGGAGAGCCGGAGAGAGCTCATGGTGCAGCTAGAAGGACTCATGAAACTACTGAAGGTGCCGCCACACACAGGCCAAGAGAACACATGGGAAAACTTGATTTTGGAGTGAACTGTAATACTTCCGCCACTAGAGGGCGACACTCTCTTTAGCGTTCAGCATCTGAGCTGCTTTCTTTTCTCACACACTTCATCTAGTTTCCCACTTTTTCATTTCTTCTCTTTACAGATTAGAGTTGATAGTTGTTTTGGTCTTCATCTTTTTCTCTCTTCTGTTTTTCACTCCCTCTGTTCTTTTCCTCCGTCTCTGTTCTGTTCTCGCAGGATGAGGAGCAGAGACAAGCTGTGAGTGTGTGTTTTACTATGCATGAGTGTGATTTCACAAACAAAAAAAATCACAGTGCAAGAAGACACAAATAAATATGTAGATAAAAAGAGCTGTTTAGTTTTGAGTACGAAAACAAATTCCTGTTTTTTTATTTATTTATTTTTAAATTTATGAATAGCAGTTTTTGATTTGAGTGAAATAAGGTTAACGACAACATTAATCACATACTGCTCTTAAAATGTAAGTTGCTAAATAAGCACAATGTCAAAATGTGAGTTAACACACACCTCACAATGACTTTTTTCATGTTAGATCACTGTTTTACATGTTAGAAACTTAGGCTTTTAAACAATATAGCATCTTCAAAATTCACCTTTTGAGGTCTTTTGAGGCCCTTTTACATGTTTCAGTATTACAGTGTGGATGATGTCATTTAAGGAACTAGCTTTGTTGTTTTTAAAAGGAATTTTATTAAAAACTAAAAACTAAAAGAAGACACCTTCAGTATAAACTCATCACTCATAAAAACAGTTTTCCAACCTTTGATTTGATTATTACCAAGTGTAGAATATATTTTACATTTTAATTTAAGTGCATTACACATGTTAAAGAATCCATGACAGTATCCTCTTAAATCAAAGTAGTGAAAAACTGCTTATGCTCACCATTGTTAACTAAAACGTAAACTAAAACTATTAAATATTGTTAGTTCATTGAAATAAAATGTGAATATTAGATTAAAAACTAAAACTTAAGAAAGTAAACATTTCAGTTAGTTACATAAATATTAACTCTAAACTGAAATAAAAGCAAAGTAGAAGTATTAAAAATAGAAACTAATAAAAATGACAGAAATACATAAATATACTAAAAATGTAACTAATAAAAATGACAAAAGCACATAACAAAATTACTCAAATTAAATCCATTTACTCACTCTCATGTTGTTCCAAACCTGTATGAGTTTTTCTTCTGTTGAACACAAAAGAAGATATTTTGAAGAATGTTGGTAATCAAACAGTTGATGGTAGCCATTGACTTCCATATTAGGAAAAAAATGCTATTGGGAAATATGAAAATTACAATTAAATCAGCTGTTTGGTTAACAACATTCTTCAAAATATCTTCTTTTATGTTCAACAGAAGAAAGAAACTGTTTTGGAACAACATGATAGTGAGTAAATGATGCGAATAAACTAATGTGATTTTTATCAGTATATTAAGACATTAAATATGGGGATATGAACCTCCAATGTCCCTTTGTGTGTGTGATTTACTGTGCATTGTTCAGTGTCTCTTTGCATTTATTTTCATTTCCTTTTCCTCCCTTGTTTAACTCCCGCTGTCTGCTGTGAGTTCTCACAAACTTGATAGACTTTACTTGTATAGACTTTTACAAGCAGTGAGTTGAGTCACTAGTTTTAGTATGAACAGAAACATTTAGCAGGTGTATCATGTTCAATAAGTAGTGTTCATCTCTTCTCAGGCTCAAGCTTCTGGTTCCTCCCCAAGCCACGCCTCCCTCGTTCTATGCCAATGCCCGTTCGCTCACCTTCAGCAGGCTCCGCCCCCACAGGCCACACCCCCACCCACGGGCCCCAGGACTCTTTAGCTGGAGTGGGTGGAGACGTTCAGGAAGCATTTGCTCAGGGTAAATTGTTAATTAAACTATTTTTACATTTCTTATGAGCGACAGAACTTTTAGTTAGTGACAGGAATCAGATTTGGACTGAACTGGGTAGATCACGCCCTCTTTGACATGTTCTGATTGGTTGTTATTGTTGTGTTATGGATGGGCAAATTACTAACCTGTTACCTGTCACCCCTCTGTTTGATAATTGACATGAAATGCACTCTGCAAACTTAAATGGTTGTAATTCAAGAAATGCTTGGAATATAACCTGAGTTTCGTCTTATTTTAAAGACAACAATACGATTTTTATTTGCTAAAGTGAAAGCACTTCAAAAAATTAAAGTATGAAAAAGTTATGGAAGTTATAATTTACAGTAAGTTAAATATTACTTGTAATATTATTTTTAATATGAAATCAAATATTTTACAAAATATGTTTTACTATGAAATGAAAGCTATATATCTTAACCCAATGTTGTGTTCCAGATTTAAAGTCGATGTCACCGAAAATTAAAGTTCCCAGAGATTTTGTTTAGGGTAATACACAAAATAGCACCGAGTGCATTGAGTACCATTTGAATTTAATTATATGCATTGCCATAACAATTGATTAGTTTCTATCCAAATATCACTTCTGTCATTAAATATTAGAACCTTGAGACTCAGACCTTTTGACAATATGTGTTTTGTGTCAAGGTTAGAAAGGTTTTCATAATAAATTATGAAAGATGATATCCAAAAGGGAGGGGCCTAATGAAAAAATACTGTTTCTATGGTCACAGCAACGTGCCAATTTCAAAGCGGTTTTCACAGGATGAATTACTGAGTTCGTAAGCTTTCAACTGATACCTAATTTATGATAACTACTAAATATGTGATATAATAATAATAAAAAATATATATTTATATATATAATATATTATACTTTTTAGAGACTTATTACTTATTTTTAAGATATTAATTTTTTTATTGACAAATACTAATTATGTTTTATTATGAAGTTTTAGCACTAAAAACCAAAGTTTCAATTATTAAAAGTATATGTGTCAACTTTTGTGACAAAGGTCAGAAACTCCTGTAATGACGTTGATTTTTAGAGCAGCACTCTATTGTCATAAATTCATCTGTTACTGTTCATTCATAATTTGTAAGAAAAAACAGACCTCAAAATATTATTTCAGAGTTACTTTAGACCTTTTCCAGTGATATGTGATTTGTCTGAAATGAATTAGGATTTAATAGTTAATATAGTGAAGTAAATTTAGATTGCCAGTATGCAGGGCAAGTGACATTAAGGGGTTAAAAATATATTGGTTCTTACCTGTTGCATGGTGTAATAATTCAAATGCTTTAGAAAGTAGTTTAACCTAAACTCTGCATTGACATCAAATCAGAACTTTTTTCATCATTATTTTGTTTCTACAGACCTCGCAGAAACCTCCAGAAATGATTTCCTGGTGGCGGCAGACTCCATCACGAACACCATGTCTTCACTGGTCAAAGAGCTCAGACTCAGGTTCGAGAGCATGCGTGCAGATCATTCTCATATGACCGTGTTCAGTGGTTCAACCGATCACAAAATTTGGAAGGAGATAAATTTGGCATCTGAAATGTGAGACTTCCTGTGTCTGTGCAGAGTACCGAAATTGACTTCTCTTTTGCCTCCTCTTGTGCTGAAATGGTTTTAAAGTAGGGCTGTGAAACGATTAATCAGCGATTAATTGCATCCAAAATAAAAGTTTGTGTTTACATAATATATTTGTGTGTCCTGTATATAATTATTTTGTATATATAAATACACACACATGCATGTATATATTTAAGAAAATGTTTATTCATGTATAAATATTTATATTTAGATTTATATATATATATATATATATATATATATATATATATATATATATATATATAATTTAAGCGTAAATAATTCTTAAACATACATGCATGCATAGGTATTTATATATACAAAATAATTATATAGCACACACAAATATATTATGTAAACACAGACTTTTATTTTGAATGCGATTAATGACAATTAACTTTTACCCACCCCTAATATAAATATAAATGTATATATATTTTATATATAAATAACTAATTTTTCTTTAATATATCTACTTGTTATGTGCGTGTATTTATATTGACTTTTATTTTTGATGTGAATCATGATTAATCGTTTCACAGCCCTAGTTTAAAGGTTTAAATTTGCAAGACAAAATGTGTAAATTATAAACTTTCAGTCTATGATGGTTAAACTTTGCAATTAATCCATGATTTACATGCTTTGCCGAACTGTTGGGAACTAGTCCTACAATCCGTTAACCACTAGTTGTGTTGTATTGTGGGTAGTTTGTGTCTCAGCAGCTATGACAAAGAAATAGTGTGAAAATGTCATGTTACCTGGTAATAGACACACTTTTTAATTCGAATTGTAAATAATTATCTAGCAAAAACCACTGGAGAGTAATTAAAAGGTAGCACATGGTAGTATAATGGGAATGTTTGAATAAGTAGATTTTATTTTGTATTTATGTTTTAGTAATATTTAGGTGCTTTTGTCATTATTTTACTTCAATATAATAATTTTTAGTATTCAATTTAAGCTTATTTTATTTCATTATGTTGCCAAAGGGGATCTTTTTAAATTTCATTTAAGTTTTAATTTTTTAAAGTGTTCATTACATTCATTTTTTATTAATCCATCTATCCAGTCATACAGACAGATAAATGTGTGTAAATATTTACTGTATATATAATATCATATTACATGATGTTCTGTTGTCCTTAGTAGAGGATGGAGGAGAAGAGGAGGAGAGACTGCAGAATGGCAAAGACAGAGGTATTTCCCTTCACATCAGAACTACATTACCCATAATACATCTGTGCTACTGAATCCTGCCATCCGTGGCCCTTTCAGTTGCTCTTGCTACTTGAACATCAATGATTTCATGAGATTTATCCTCCTTGCGTGAAACAAAAGCCCATAATGTTTTACAGGACGGGGTTTGTGTGTCTGGCGTGTGTCTGTGCTGTCTGTGGGCTGGTTAGTGCTTAACTACTCGTTCAGTATTAATGAGGAGGCTGTTTATGAGTGTGCGTGGGGGGGTGCTGAATGTTTTTTTAACTAATTTCCTGTAGGGTCAGAGGGGTCCTATACACTGAATCTTTATGAGCAGAACCCGTACTGGGAAACACCTTCATTATAGTGCTCGTTCTTTCTGTTTCTTCATAGTATTCATTCATCTCTCCATCCAGCTCCACCGCTCTTGTTTTATTGGTCTGCTTTCGGATGCCCTTTCTTTGCTAGTTTCAGACTCCATCCGTTAAATTAGGCAAAAGCAATGGTTTGCTCAGAAATTGTTGTAGTGCACTTAAAACATGCCTCTGGTAAAATGTGCCAGAAGATTTTTGATCATATGCACACACACACACTAGCACACACACACGCACTTATAATTTTTTTGTCTCTAGACCACAAAATAGTTCACTTGAATTGAAACGTCACATGCTAATTAAATAAATAATAATCAAGATGTTTAAATATGCCAAAACATAGTTGCAATGTTGACTATTTAAGAAATTTGTCACATGATCCTTCAGAATTCATTCTAATATCCTGATTTTTTTATTAGCAGTTTTTTTTTTAATTAGCAGTTTTTTTAAAAAACAGTTTGCCCAGCTTAATGTTTATGTTGAAACGGTGATATAATAATTTTTTTAAATTTCAGAATTCTTTGATGAATAGAAAAAATAGAACATTTATTTTGAAATTTAAATCTTTTGTAACAATATAAATGTATTTACTTTCACTTTGTATTAAATTTCAAAATAAAAGTATTTTATTTAATAAAATAAAATATAAAAATAAAAACTAATCTTACCAACCCCAATCTTTTGAACGGTAGTGGTTATGCATGTAATTTGCACCAAGTACAGTTAACATAAATATATAAATAGAAAAGTAAAGATTACATCAAATCAGAAGCAACTACTTTTGTTAATATGTTGTTGATGAAGCTCGCTTCAGCTGTTTATTTTTAAGAGACATTTATCATACAATAATGAGAACACAAAAGCCAGGCTGTTTAAATGCACAATTTTTCTAGACTTTGTAAAACGTGTAGTGGGTCTGTTTAATTAAAAACACTATGTAGGTTAAACAGGGGTTGAGGGAACACACTGATAGATTATCTTCTCAATTAGTTACTGTTCTTAAGCTGAAGCCGCTTTCTGATTCCAGATAAGAGAATTAATGGATCACTAGAGACCTCCAAACCGCCTCTCTGTGAAATAACCAGTGCATCTGAATATTGCAGCTCATGTGTTCGCAAAACACTCGCACTGGATATTTCTTTATTAACCCTGTAAAGCCTACTGCATCACATTTCTAAGGCTTTATCAAAACTGCTGGAAACCCTGAAAAATCAGATTTATACTTTATACAAATCAGACTGTTATTTCAGTATAAAGGAGTAGTTCACTTTTTAAAAACACTTGCTGATAATTTACTCACCCCCATGTCATCCAAGATGTCCATGTCATTCTTTCTTCAGTCGAAAAGAAGATTAAGGAATATTGAGATTTTCTCCATATAATGGACTTCAATGGGAAACCAAACGGGTTGAAGGTCCAAATGAGAGTTTGCAGTGCAGCTTCAAAAGGCTTTAAACGATTCCAGATGATGAATAAGGGTCTTATCAGAGAGTTATTGAGTCATGGCTTCGAAAAAGATTTGTTCATTTTGATAGACGAATTAAAACTGGGAGTCACAAATGCGCATCACAGGAACAGAAAGGCGAGCATTTGTGCTTGTAAAGCCGGATTTTATTTATTTTTGAAATGGCTGATTGTTTGGCTTGATAAGACCCTTATTCATCGTCTTGTGTCGATTTCAAAGCCCTTTAAAGCTGCACTGAAACTCTCATTTGGACCTTAAATCGTTTGGTTCCCATTGAAGTCCATTATATGGAAAAAATCATGAATGTTTTCATCAAAAACGTTTTCAACTGAATAGAGGAAGACATGGACATCTTGGATGACAATGAATGGGGTAAGTAAATTATCAGGCAAAAGTTTTTTTGAAAGTGAACTTCTATTATTTTTAAGCTTTCAGTATTATAAGTCTTTGATTTTAAAATGACAAGTTTGTGTTTTTTTCCTCAGGTTAAGCCAAATATGAAGCAACGTGAGTATCACACAGTATAGGACATACTGTAATAGGTGGGCTTCTTTGTTCACTTTCAATATTTCATTTGATCTTTTTTCAGGTGTGGCGTCAGCCATGCAAACACTTTTCTGCTGACATCACCACAAAGACAATGACCTCTGAACCCATGCTCAGCCAATCAGAGCGGAGTTCAGGGGTTTGGCTGGGATGTGGATTGTTGAGAAGGAACATGTTTTGTTGTTTTTCAATGTTTTTAACTCCTTTTTTTGTTTTTGTGATGCACATTTAAGGGTTTATGTTGCAGACTGCTAGTTTGACTAGTTATTCTCATTTGTATTTTGTAGCTGATTTCTGTTCAGTTTGTGAGTTTTGAAAGCTTTTGATGCACCCAAAGACTCTCGAGAACGGGATGGAATGGACAGAGGTGGAAGCGGAATGGAACGGAACGAATGGAATGTGATTCATGATTGAAGGACAAGCACTGAGTTGATGATTGGCTGGCTGAGGTATGTGGGCGTGGTTTGTGGGATGTAGGTGTGGCCATGTTATATTCGAGGACGCAGTTGCTGCAAATGGCGTAAAAACGACGTTCTAAAGGAACTAAAGGGTTAGAGCTGTACTGTAATTTATTTTTGATTCACTTTTTTATTTATTTTCATTAGACAAACAGCATTTCGGAAGCCTATTCAATGTACATTTGAGGAAATATTTTGGTAATTTCAAATAATCGATTTCAGATTTCAGATTCAGCGTTTATGTATATTTAAGATCAGAATGATTTAGTTTTATAGATTTTTAAACAGGTACTTTGATAAAGAGGCAGACTTCTTACTGTGCTCCTTTTTACCCATTATTTTTATCGGTAATATTTTCCAGAGGCACTGTTTTTGGCCAATTTTTCCTGTGAACAAACATTTCTTTACCTACAAACATATGCACACACACACGTCTGACCTGCTGTGTGTTTTCTGAAGATATGTGTGTATTTGTGTGGTATGTTTGCCTCTAATAGTCGTGTGTGTTTGTGCAAAGCTGGAATGTGAATCATATTGATGCCTTCATTTCGTTTTATTCTTGAATACCTGCCAAAAATGACATGTTGATTTAGTGTTTTTGAAGTTTTCCATCTTATTTACTCTTTATAAAAAAATTGCTGTTGTTTTTCGCGCTAAATTCATTCATGGACTCGTTTGTTGATGGTCCTCTTCATCATGTGATTCTACCTGCAGTACATGGGGCTTCATGACATCACTTCCTGTGCCCTTTGGGTCAAGTGTGAAAACTGTCTGGTTTAACCGAGATTATCATTACGGTTGCCGGTAGCCGTCAGTGTTTCGCTATTTCCACCGAACAACTCTTTCATATGAATTTTTAAACAAGCTAATTTTACAGAAATAAGTCTGGAATGAAGCCCTGATTCACACATGTGATTTCAAGTGATGATTTGTTGTTTTCAGAATAAATATTATTAAAAAAAAGCTTTGACTGGAGTAGTTTCTTTCTATCTGAAAATATTCTCTCTTTAACTTTCTATTTGTTTCTTTAATTTTGTATGCTTGGTTTTCCTTCAGGTCCCATACAGGCCCAAAGCTTTCTGGGTAATATGATGCTCTCAGCGATCGTGGCCGCATTTACACTTCTGTGCACTGAAACAGGTACTTTGCTGGGACTGGATTTTTGTGTGTATAGTATTAGTTGCACAGAATGCCAGGAGTATTTACATGAGTTTCTCTGCACTTTTAGTCCTATAAGTGTGTTTCAGAGATGAGAGCTGTGAACTCCTCTCTCGGAGTACCTGTGTGACAGACGGAGAGAGACAGTGAGACGGTCTCTGTGCACTGCCAGCGTGAGCTGCGTGACGTGAATTTTAATGAGAGCAGCTTGAACAGACGTACTCCGAGGGAAATCTGTGTGTGTAACTCGAGGACACGATCCCTCACTGTCTGCGGCTGTCTCTTGTTCTGTAGTACTGTTACATTATGACATGTCCCATAAAACAAAAACTGTGTGTGTGTGAATGTATATATTTATATACACACATAAATACATATATTCACACACACAGCCTTTTGAATGGTAATGTATCACTGTTTTAAACATACACTCACCTAAAGGATTATTAGGAACACCTGTTCAATTTCTTATTAATGCAATTATCTAATCAACCAATCACATGGCAGTTGCTTCAATGCATTTCAGGGTGTGGTCCTGGTTAAGACAATCTCCAAACTCCAAACTGAATGTCAGAATGGGAAAGAAAGGTGATTATGACCCCGTTTTCACGAATAAAAAACGCAGATATTTCCTTGCGGTTTGGCCTCTCATTTACACAAAAACCATGTTTTTATCACAAAAAAGGATTCTTTCTAAAAACTCCGGCCTAAGTGGAGATTTTAGGTTCTCTCTTGTGGATTCGGAGGATCTGATTGGCTTGCATGGCTTTATCCTTCTCCCCACTGCCGCCCATAGGTTTGGCATAGATATAATGATGCTTGATGGTCATGGTATTTGGTATTTATGCAGGTGTGTGCATGATGTTATTATTGAAAACGGAGAGGGGAAAATATTATTTTCTCTAAATACCCAGGGCCAGCTTTGTGTAAACGTGGCCTTAACAATGTTTTATTGGCTTGGTTTTATACAAAATTGTTGTATTGTCTTACAGTATTCAATGAAACTATATCAGAAGTAATTTTCCAAGTAATCCCAAGTAATATATATATATATATATATATATATATATATATATATATATATATATATATATATATATATATATATATATATATATATATATATATATATATTTATTTATTATTATTTTTTTTTTTAGTTTCAGGAGTACATTTCCAGGACACTATGTTTATGTATTTGGCAGTTTATGCCATTTTATTACTATTTCATAGCACTTACAATTCTGTATTTATGTTATTATTTCTTAGAATTTAATTTAGTGGCAGTTTAAAGCATTTTATAGCACTTACTGTTTTATAGCACTTACAATTCTGTATTTATATTATTATTTGTTTGGGAATTATTTAATTGTTTAATTGTATATGTAAGTGATACATTGTCTTAAACAATCCATAACCCTAAACACACCTGTTGGTGACCCTCTTGAAATATTTAATCTGATTTGTTTCATTGTATGAGCTGCAGTCCTAGAACTTCAGCCTCTGGTATTGCAGGAGTATAATATTGGGAATGGGATATTCCCTGTAATCACCAGCATAAGAGACCTTGACTGACCTTTTGCGGTGTTCCCCTCACAGCCTTATTACTATGAGCCAATTTGGCTCAGCCAAATATATGACCTACTGGGAAACCAGGCCATGGTAACCAAGGTAAGAAAAACACAGACATGATTTACCAAGCTGTGTCAGATGATTAAACACATTTAAAATGCTTTAAATCTCACATTTTATCGATCTCATTAGTGTGTGTGAGGACTGTGACGTCACTGCGATCCAACGAAACGGTCTCTCAGGACCCAGCGAACTCCTTCCCGCTGACGGGCCTCTGCGGCGTCTGAGAGCCCGAGACGCCGGAGACCGGAGAGGAGAAGGCCGGTGCCGGGGAGGGTCAGGAGCGGGGAGAGACGCAGGAGGGAAGACGGGCAGTTCGCGACCACCGGGGGGTTCAGGCCCGGGGCATGCATGGCGAAACGGGTAAATCGCGCACACACACGAGATCTGTCCGACATATGAGGATGATGATGATGACGATGAAGAAGGTGGTGGTGGTGGTGAAGATGATGAATTCAGATCTGCGCAGATGTGCGTTTTAAAATCCAGCAGCTGCTGCTTAAAAATAGCTTTTCTCTCTATCCACACGCTTTAGTTCATTTGACATGTTAATTCAGTTCATTTCGCTTTAGGGAAATTAATGTCGGAATGACGCGAGCAGAAGTCTGTCAACCGGCGTTACATGATCATCAGCATTTAATACATTATTAATCAATAACTTTGACTTTTTAGCGCAACTTAGACTCTTCCTTTTATGCGAGAAATGAAGTTTAAGGAAGACGAAGCTGTTCTGGGTGTATCTTGAGATGTTATTATTTGAGGCCTCTTTCAGGATTATTATATTTGTGCAGATATTAGCCTATATATAGTAATAATGTTTAACTCAATGGTTTTTGACGTTGTTATATAGGCTATTTAAAAAAATCATAAAGCTTATATTAAGATTAATTGAAAGCTCTAACCTATCTGACCTATTAGTAGGATATATTAAAGCATGTTAATCAGCATGTCTCTATTAATTGACAGCAATGAAAAAGGGTATTTTTGTGGTTATTCATGAAGGCCTGTCCACACCTGTGTCAGGTGTCTTGAGTTTCACTTACTGTCTGGACTGTGAGCCAATCAGGTCTCGGTTTTGATCAGTCAAGCATCTTCAAAACCAAAAAAAAAAGTTTACAGTATGGGAACCTCTTAAAGTTCCTCAATAGCCTTAAAATGTCATTAAAATGGAGTATACTGGTGCTTTTTAACCCAAGATGCAAAGTTGTGTGTGTATACTGCAGCCTAGTCTCCAAAGAATGAAATAGGCTATTATGTTTTTGATGCTGTGCTGAACCTGAAGTTTGTGGCAAAGAACGTTTATTTATGTATTTATGATTTTACACATTAGGCCTTTGATTAGTTCCACTCACTCATTGTTTAACACCAGAAACGCCCTATTGTGTGTCGGATAAATCTATGTTGAGGCTGAATTTCCTTTTTCCAATGGTTCATTGTGTGTTTCAAAATGCTTAAGTTGTATGTCATTAATTAATCAAATCCAGCGAAGGTCACAATGTAGGCCCAGCTATCAAAATAGATGATTTGGCTACAAAAATAAACAAACTTAAAACATTTATGTGTGTTACATCACTCTAAAAAATGCTGGATGTCAAAGACCAAAACCAACCATCAAGTATAAACATTGAATGCATTTTTTTAACCCAGGTTTGTCTATATTTGACCCAAAATGGGTTGAAACAACCCAGCATTTTTTTTTACAGTGATGTATTTACATTTCATGATATTTATATAAACTTATTCTGTCAGCTAATGATTTGTCAAGCATTACTATATAATGTAACCTAATGGTAGTTCTTAATAATATTTATTTTAAAGATTTCCTCAATCTAGTGTTGACAGACACTCTGAATATGAGTCTATTGAAAACACTTGTTGTGAAAGTCTTCGACACAACATCAGAAAAGTAATGAGTGTGTACTGAAACAGCGAATCCTGTTTAATTTTGGATTCACATGTTGTTATGGCAGTTTTGTGTTTTCCAAATTTCATCAGTAAAAGCTCCTCATCTCACTGCTCTCCTAATATATAAGATGTTTTTGAATAAGAGTTATGTGAATGTTATAAATAAATGAGAGAGCCATCAACGTTTTTTTATTTTTATTTTTTTTATTAATGCCATGAACAGAAACAATACAACAAGACACAATCTTTCAAAGTTAAACAAAAACAACAAAAATAAAATAATAAAAAAGAACCCATCAACGTTTTTCCCTCAGAGCGTCACGCGCGTTTTGACGCGACGCGTCCGACTGGCAGAGATTCAAACACCCGCCATGTTACTGACTCCACATTAAACCACTAACTGGCTGCTGTTTGTCTTCTGTGGACACAAATTATATCTTTTTTACTGACTGTCGTGATGTGAAAATATGGGAACATTATCAGACACGCGTCTCCACTTGTGCTGTTATAAGATGTGCCGCTTTTATTGACCTAACCTGACAAATATTTCATACAATCTACACTGTTTGTGTGTAAATATCATTTTCCCCTCAGAAATTAACACGGTGTTTGTTGTGTTTGGTTTTTGCAGGGAGAAGAAGGATTTGATGGTCTGAAGGTGGATCAGTTTCAGTCGCCACAAAAGTCTCTCAGCATTTTAATGTCTTTTATTTCTTTTGCGTTTGTTTCAAATGCATCGATCAGGCCTGTAGTGTGTTTTTGTTTCATCATGCCTCTCGACCTGGACTGTGACGCAGCGACGAATAAAACAGGTAAGAGGAGAAAGGCTACTTATTTGCGTCACTAGTTTGATCTGTTTTTGACTGTATGTGTGTGTGTGTGTGTGTGTGCGTGTGTGTGTGTGCGCACGGGATCCGTGCGGAAGCCTCCTGGCACGGGCATAGAAACGAGAAGAAGTCCAGGCTGCGAGTAAAACACAAGTCTATGCGAGACAACAATATAGTTCGCTCCAATTATAAACAACGAAACGCGCTCTTGTTAATCTGATTTAGATAATTATGACGGATCGTTCTACTTTTTGTCCTGTCATTGTGACAATGACATCATAAATGCTGTTTTTAGGCTATAAATGCTGTTTTTTGGCTATGAACTTAACGACAGCTTGCAAATGAGAACATAAACGTCTATTCATAACGGATGAGAAAATGCTTTCTCATTTCAGGTGTAAAAGTTACTTAGTATTAGGCTATATATTTTATTAAATAAATTAAATTAAGCTCCCTTCCAAAGTTCCTTAAGTTCCTTCCAGAATGTTATGTTACGCACTTGCTTTTATCGCGTGTGAAGCGACAAAACGAGGGACGTTCCCTCTATAATCAACAAAGTGTTTGTCGGTTATTATTAAACATACTGTAAAAAATAAAAATTGGTAATAACGAGAATATTTTTATGGAAGCTTTTTTCCTCCACAAAATAAAAAAGGTGAGTTTATATCTTCACAATTCTGAACTTTCTTTCTCGCAATTGCAGAATTTACATCTAATTCAGAATTGTGAGATATAAACTCGCAATTCTGAGAAAAAAGTCATTCTGTTTTTCCTTAGAATTGGATTTTTAATACTTTAATAATCTGTGAGAATTGGCTTTATGCACAGCTGCACTTCCTGAACTTAAGCCAGCTCCTTTGTCTGCCATTATTGGCCAGAGCTTGATTAATTCAGGTGTGTCTGATTATTGTTGCCGTGACTACTGAGGTCAGGCACACCTGAATTAATCAATTTGTCCAATAATGGCAGACAGGAAACAAAGGAGCTGGCTTAAGTTCAGGAAGTAGTGCAGCTGTGCATAAAGCCAATTGCGAGATAGAAATTTGCAACTGTGAGAAAAGAAGTCAGAATTTGCGCATTTGCAATTTTGACTTTATTTCTCGAAATTCTGAAAGTTTATATCACGCAATTCCATTTTCTCAGAATTGAGAGTTATGAACTTGCAATTGTGAGAAATAAAGTCATAATGGCAAGAAATAAAGGCAGAACGGCAAGAAATATGCAGAAGCAGAAATAAAAAAAAAATGCAAGATATAAAGGTATTTTCTTAGAATTCTGAATTAGACGTGAACTCAAAATTTTGAGATAAAAATTCACAATTATCTTTAAAAAAGTTTAATTGTGTGGCGGAAACAAGCTTCCATACGAGTTGACACGGTGTTAATGATGCTTGAAAGTAGTTAAAGGGTTCACCCAAAAAATATAAATTCTGTCATCATTTACTCACCCTCACCTCGTTCCAAACCCGGTAAGACTTTTGCTCATCTTCGTAACACAAATGAAGATCTTTTTATTTTAGGCTTTTATTCACATATGAACATTGATGAGCGAGCATAAACAGAAGCTCAACCAAACTTGCTTGACGTGCAAGAACAAACCTCTTGCTGTAGATTAAACGTGATGCGTAACATAAGAATGAACCTCGATTGGTTCTTGCACTCAAGCGACCATGATTGAGCTTCCGTTTAGTGTTGTGTGAGTTGATGAATGTTTATATGTGCACAAAAGCCTACATTTTTTTCATCATATAAAGTAATCGTGTCTCTTTTAAAAAAAACTAGACTAAATCACTCAATTCATATGGATTAGTTTTACGATCTCTCAGTGGTAGTTGCGTAACTGTTAATGGAAGGGACAGAAAGCTCTCAGATTTCATTAAAAATATCTTCATTTCTGTTACGAATATGAACGAAAAAGTTTTGGAACAATCTAAAAGATGAGTAAATGATGACGGAATTAACATTGTTTGGGTGAACTCAGGAAACCCTTTAAGTAAATTAATTAGATGGCTAACTTTTTCCAGAGCATCACGATCACTGTTAGCTAATTAGCGCTAACATTCTAGCTACACAATCTCGCCTACTTCCATACTAATCGTGCAAAACGTTAGTATGTTTTAGTTAGTTTCTGTAGGCGAAAAACAGCCTATGTGAGCCGACTGCTTCGGCGAGATTATGAAGTGCGCATCAACTGTACTACGTTATTATCCCTCAAGGCCACAGGAGAGGATTTATGAATGGCAGTGAACCAACACAACTGACGCTGTAGGTCACGTGACAGTGACAACATGGCGAATGTAAGTACGTCCAAATTTCATTCCATAAAGAATGTACTATTTTAATGCTCGCAAAGCAAATTTCAAACCAAATGTCACCATTGCTTCAAGCTGATACCAAAATTAGCACAGTGTTTATTTACAGTTATTTTTCAGATCACACTTATATCAGGCTTTGCACAATCTATATCCATTACATCTGTGCTTGCATGATTGTTTTTAGCCTAAAAGCGACAAAAGCTGATAAGATATATTGACAAAATATATGTTACTCATACATTATGACACCCGTACCTTAAGTTGTAATAACTTAAAGTTATTATAGCATTTTTCTATTGTTATACCACAGAACTAAGTTAACAGATCTAAACCAATGAAATCTCACCCCTGAGCTAGTCGATAACTGAAATGGCCCATCTTTGGAATCAGTAGGCGAAATAACCACATAAATGATTAGGGAAACTCATTAAAATCACTGATGAACATTAACCTGGGACCCATCAGGAGATGTACCGTCCCACTGACCTCAGGGAATCTGGAGGGAACCACTGCAGTGTCATTGAGGTTACGACTGTGGGTGTAGGAACGCTCTTTGATTTTCCCGCTCCGCTCCTCGAACAGTTTAATGGCCGTTCAGTTGTTATAAATCTGTTTTCAGCTGTTGGAGTCTCAGTAGTTTATGTTTGCTGGCCTTACAGTGGTCAGAAAGCCTTGCCTAGCTGATTTATGTGTCTTGGAGTCATGTGAGGTGAGGCGTGTGCTAGACTTTAATGTCACATTGAAGGTGAAATTGTATTAGAGTGTTTTTTTGTAGTCAGTTTACACTAAATTTAGAAAACAGTGAATTTGTGAGAACTGGTGATCTGCCCTGTTTTTATTAAGCTTTGGTCTGTTGAACAGGTGAATCAGTTACTAGAGCTTTAGTAATCAATCTTGAACAGAGCAAAAGTTTTGTTTGAGATCATGGGCGGGGTGTGTGTGTTGTTTGTGGTGTGTTTTATAGCTTAGCTCATGCAGATGTCCTCTGTGAACCCGGCTGAAGGTATTTATTGGCTGATATAGTATTTATGGCAGCGATCAGATAGTGTTTGCTTTGGCAAAGAGAATCGACCCGTTTAAAAGCGAGTGTTCGCATATAGGAGCGCACTAACATTCAGTGTATGTCCTCGATATGCTTTATCTGGTCACACTTTAGTTTAGGGTCTGATTCTCACTATTAATTAACTAATTTAATTATGACTTTTGCCTCAACAAACGCCTAATCACTGCTTATTAATAGTTAGTATTGGGTGGAATTGAGGGATGTAGAATATTGTCAGTGCAGGATAAGATATTAATATGTGCTTTAAGTAGTATGCATTCTAATAAGCAACTAGTGAATATGAGAAGTGGACCCTAAACTGAGAGAGAGAGAGAGAGAGAGAGAGAGAGAGAGAGAGAGAGAGAGAGGGGTGCAGGACCCAACAGACTCGTTCCACTGGGGAACTTCCTCCTGGTCTCGTTGCTTGGCGACAGCAGTGGCCCAAGGAAAAGAACAACCTGCTGATGACCGAACGAATCCGGAGATGACAAAACCAGACACAAAATGTCTCCTGTGCTCTGATGATCTGATGTAATATTCTACTACTGTCATGTGGTTTATACTGTATCGTGCTCTAATAATACAAGCAATTATAACTTATTACTATTTGTGCAATTAATACCACATTTTGTTTTGTAAGTATAAAGGACTGAAGGACTGCAATAAATTATGCAGTTGGTAATTATGATCTATTTCGGTGATATCTCATGAGATGCAGTGCAGCACATTATATAAGACCGTCTCATGATATAAGTGTTCCATCTATCTATTATACATCTGTTTATCTGATCTTCATCATTCATACATCTGTTTATACTATCCATCATTCATCCTTCTGTTTTCATATATCTATCCAACATTCTACATCTTGTTTATCTATATCTATCTATCTATCCATCTGTTCATATATCTATCCAACATTCTACATCTGTTCATATATCTATCCATCATTCTACATCTGTTTATATATCCATCTTTGATCCATCTGTTCATATATCTATCCAACATTCGTACATCTGTTTATATTATCCATCATTCGATCCAATCCTGTTCATCATATCTCATCCATCATTCTACATCTGTTTATATATCCATCCATCATTCCATCCATCATGTTCATATATCTATCCATCATTCTACATCTGTTTATCTATCCATCATTACCATCCCATGCTGTTCATATATCTGTTGCCATTCATGCATTCTCCATCTGTTTAGATGTCTATCCATCATTCATCCATCTGTTCCTCTATCTCTTATCCATCATCATCATCCATCTGTTTATCTATCCATCATTCATCCATCTGTTTATATATCTATCCATCATTCATCCATCTGTTTTCTGTTGTCTTCTGCCCACAAGTCATTCATCCATCTGTTCATATATCTATCCCATCATTCATCCATCTGTTTATCTCTCTCTCCATCATTCATCCATCTGTTTATCTATCTATCATCATTATCCTATCATTCTATCATCTGTTTATATTATCCATCATTCATCCTTCTGCTCATATATCTATCCATCTATCCATCTGTTTATCTATCTATCCATCATTCATCCATTTGTTTATCTATCCATCATTCATCCATCTGTTTATCTATCTATCCATCATTCATCATCTGTTTTATCTATCCATCATTCATACATCTGTTTTTATCTCATCATTCATCCTTCTGTTCATATATCTATCCATCATTCATACCATATCTGTTTATCTATCTATCCATCATTCATATATCTGTTTATCTATCTATCCATCATTCATCCATCTGTTTATCTATCTATCCATCATTCATCCATCTGTTTCTATCTGTCTATCTATCATCTATCCATCTATCTATATATCTCTATCTATCATCATCATCCATCTGTTTATATATCTATCCATCATATCATCCATCTGTTTATATATCTATCCATCATTCATCCATCTGTTTATCTATCTATCCATCATTCATCCATCTGTTTATATATCTATCCATCATTCATCCATCTGTTTATATATCTATCCATCATTCATCCATCTGTTTATATATCTATCCATCATTCATCCATCTGTTTATATATCTTCCATCATTCATCCATCTGTTTATCTGTCATCTAATTCACGTTTATATCATCTATCCATTCATCCATCTGTTTATCTATCTCATTCATATCCATCTGTTTTATATATCTATCCATCATTCATCCATCTGTTTATATATCTCTACTCCAATCATTCATCCATCTGTTTATATATCTATCCATCATTCATCCATCTGTTTATATATCTATCCATCATTCATCCATCTGTTTATTTATCTATCCATCATCATCATCCATCTGTTTATATATCTATCCATCTGTTTATCTATCCATCATTTATTATATAGATACATACCACATCTCATCGATCTGTCTTGTCTGTAATAAAAAACACTTTCTGTAACGTCATAAGTACAAAAAAGAAATGATTTCAGACATTTAAACAGTTATTTCCTTCTCGATTGAGGCTGAAGTGTTTAATTGGGTCTACTAATGAAGCAAGACAGAGTGAGAGTTCACATCATGTTTACTGGTGGATGGTTTGGGGTTTTCATATCTCTGATGGACTTGAGGTTAATGTTTAATGCCTATTTACATCCATTCACTCATTTGTAGAAACACTCCCCTGGTGACCCTTGACCTTTGGGGACTGATCAAACTTCATGTTGTTTCAATGGTTACGACAGAACGATTTATGAGAGAGACAGGAGAGTTTATGAATTATATCTGCACAGTGTGTGTTGTGGTTTCATGGTTGTGTGTGATAAGACTAGTGGATAAATAACATTAGTGGGCACATGGTTGCCGGGATTGTTGCCAGGGAAATGACCTCATGGTTTTGTTCAGGAGAGCAGCATCATGACCTCCTGGAGACAGTTGCTAAGCAGTTTTCACCTTAGTAACCACTGCCCTCTCTCTCTCTCATCTGACTGGATCCCCACTGAGAGAGTCCAGCACGGATCGTCTGTGTGTGTGTGAGTGTGTGGATCATCTGAAAATATTTATATTAAGTCCTTAAAAGTTTTTTTTTATATATATGAATCAAAGTCCTTAATATTACTTTTTTTTGTTATTTCATTTTATTACATTTTTAATTAATTGTATTTTTTTATTTTGTTTCTTAAAAAAAAAAAAATATATATATATATATATATATATATATATATATATTCTTTTATTTAATTGTGTAAAATGTTTTTAGGAAATAGCAACTTTTTTTAAAATTATATTAAAATAATAAATAAAATAATACTGACAGAGTGGACATCAATGTTGCTGATAGTCAATATTTGTGTGAAATATATTTTTTAGAGAATATTGTCTCTTTTTTGAGCCAGTGTTAATGACGAAAGAGAAGAAAGAGTGTTTGTTTGGGTGTGTGTGTGAGAGAGAGAGACGGAGCGTGTTTGTTGTAAGTGCTGATATGTTTGTGTGTTTGTTTGTTTTAGAGTCCAGAGGCAGAACAGGAAGTGTGTGAGGTCACACATGAAGACAGAGTGACAGCGGACACACCAACACGAAGAGTCAGACAGACCCGCTCGAAAACGCAAGTCACCAGGAGTGAGTACATGTGCACATATGCACAACTCTGGCACTCAACATTAACACGACGTGTGTTCTGTGGAATAAAGCCTTGCATGCTCATCGCCTTGTCTTCTGAATGGCAGTGATTCAGTGAGCTGATTTGAATGTCTGTGAGCCATGACTGAAAAACGAGCAGCTGAGTCAAATGTCTGCACGACACTCCAGCTTAGCTGCCCTGGTGGTGTTTATTTAAAGGGACAGTTCATCCAAAAATTACCAATTCTGTCATCATTGACATCACCCTCATGTCATTCCAAACAGACACGTTGTTATTTTTTCATTGGAGAACTTTTGAAGAGTTTTTACAGAGCTGTTTCCCAGAGACTAGCGCTCTAATTCACAAAGCATTATTAAATCCCTTCTGACAGTTTGTGATGTGGCAGCTGCCACATCTTGAGTTGTTTCTTAAACATCAAATCATCATATGTACGAATGATTTCTGAAGGATCATGTGACACCTGAAGACTGGAGGATGTGATGCCAAAAATTCAGCTTTTGATCACAGAAATAACTACATTTTACAATACATTAATATAAAAAAATGGCTATTTTAATTTGTAATTCACAATTTTCAGGTTTTTCCTATATTTTTGATCAAACAAATGCAGCCTTGGTGTGCAGAGAACTTATTTTCAAAAACATTACAAACATATTACCGACCTCAACCTGCAGTTGCGATTCATAATGACCACGTCTAGTCATTTTGTTCTTTTTGAGCTTGAAGGAAAGTTGCTTTCACTATGAATTGCCATTGCGTAGAAATTTGAATCGTGTGAGCTGCTTCTACGGTGTGTTTTTCAGACTCACCAGCATCTGTCCGCCATTCACTTTCATTTAAAATGCACCATCTTTTAAACGACTTTTGGTGAAATGGTTGGTTAACGTAATCTCACTTTGATCTATCTTTGTATGTAAAATCGTTACTGGTAGGGTAACCAGTGAGCAAACTAAGCTGAAATGTCCGGACGCTATGTGTTTACTGATGTATACATACCCAGTTTGTAATAACACAATAACCATAACGCGTTGTTCATTATAAACGTGGGATTATGAATTATCATTGAGACTGTCGTACATAGGAAACGTGCTGTAATGTACCCTGAGTGTAAACCTTAGCAGCATTTATCTTGAAGCGTGCAAGCGATTTGCGAATATTAATATAAAGGTTAATAAAACTTTACACTCACTTCTTCTGGAGGTGCAGCAGGGACACGAATAGTTGTTACCGAATCTTCTTTTTCAGGAGCAGCTTCTTAGCAAAACCAGCTTTATACAGATTTATACTCAGAAAGGAGTCTGCTGAGAAATTATTCACGCTAACATGACAGCATTGACGCTGCACGTGGGGAATATTTCCTTCGAAAAACAAAACTCAGCCACTGCGTCTTCAGCGGTTTGGATTTAAGAACATCAAAAATGACTGCTGTGTTCTTTATTACTGTGCGTTCACACCAGACGCGAATAGTGCGTCAAATTCGCGCCTAACGCGTCTAGTTATACACTTGAACACTTTGAATCCATTTGCCCATCAAGAGCAAAATTGCCGCGTGTAAATTTCTCTTCAAACTTTTATTTTTACACGCTGTCAATTTCTGATCTTGACGTTCTGAAGCGAAATTTACGTCTCGTCAGATTTTCAGACTCGGCCGGCAGGTGCGAATTTGCGTGAAACGCGTGAATGCACAATTAGCACTAACTTAATCATTCACGCTTAATACGCCAGATGCTCAGTTCGCACCATTCGCGCTGCAGGAATTTTTACGCATTGACTTAACATTGAAATCACTCGTGTCTGATACACTGATCGCGTCGCCCAATGACAGAACACCACAATCGCTTCCGCCATTCTGCTCCAGCGTATCAACAATGACGGACTACGAGGACAGCTCACTCAGGGCGGGGATGTGTTGAAACGCTGCTGTCAATCAACAAAAGTGGGAGGGGCGTTCGACCGTGTGGACATCACACGGTCGAGACGGCTCTGAATTGAGACTGGGTAAAACATACAAGGAGATTAAAACAAAAACACTGGATAGATTTGTATCATGATGGTTGTGCCAACACACATTTCAGTACAATCAACTTGAAAAAGTGCATGTACCATTTTATGACCCCTAATGGAAAGGCTACTGTAGTTGGGAGGCGAACCATAGACATCATGTATTTGACTGTAAAAATGACTACATGTTATGCTAGTTCATTCAGATGATGATGATGCTTATTTCAGCAGTTATACCCATTTCACTTATCGCGTGACTGTCAGGGACAGTCCCTATCATTCATCCACCGTCTGTCGGACCTGTGTGACTAAACCTGAAAACCCACACTGAAAACAACGAGACAGGGCACCTTTATCGAGACAGGACCGTTTACTCGCTTTAGCTGACAGAAACAGGAAACTGTGGCTGCAGCAGATATGGTCACATGACCAGCTGAAAGACTTAAGAGAGAGTGAGAGAAAGGCGAGGTGCTCTAGCCTGTAGCTCTCTGAGAATGGTAAGTTTGTATTGATGTCTTGCTAATTGTTTTATGATTATCATTTATCACATCTACTTTTCTTTACATTCATGTCTGTCATCATTTAGAGACCATAGTGTTGTGTTGGAAAAGTCAATGCGTGCAACACAACATTCATTGTATTGACTAAAACTTTCTGCAAAATATCTTCATTAGTTATTTTGACATGCAAGTTTGAAACCACATGATGAAAGGATTTTTTTGGTGAACTGTCGCTTTAAGAGACTTGATCTAAAGGTGCATGCTTAGTCAATGTTAAATGCTGCTTGCAGCCATTTTCACTTTTGCACTTTCGAGTGTAGCAGGATGTTCAACAAGACCAAAAAAGTAGAATGGCATTAGCTGTTATTTTTTTAGGGAATTGAACCAGAACAGAGCCAGCTAAAATAAAACAAGTGTTATTTATTGCACTATTTTTCCTCATTATTTATGGATTTGCTTTGAAATTGAGCTTTTAAAGGTGTGGATTTTTCAGGCAGAAGCATGATTGTAATCAAACAGAGTAAAAATCAGATTGTAAGTAATGAATCAAGTTAAAAATTACGCCATGCTTTCTTGTTTTTACTAAACTAGTGCAGAGCCCATGCAAAATCATTTAATAGTTCAGAGCATAATTGCCAGTTTTAGCATTGAGATCAGGTTATGTTTGACTTGTTGACTATATCCAGTTAACGACTGATATAACAATGTCATGCATAACAAAGGAGAACACATAAACAGCTAACTTGGTTGTTTCAGTGATTAGTAAGCATGGTTTACACTGGAAAAGATGGGGATTTTCCGTCACGATTGGTAAGAGGAGAGTTAACCTTGTTTAAGCCTATCCTGTTGAATAGGCAGGGCAACTATTTAACATAGCACACTCAATCGGCAGTTACAGGCGTGCATGACACACGGTAATAACTTAGCTTTGAGACCAGCCTATGCTTGAGCAAACAGTTTGTGAATTGGCTACTACAAATGATAGACAGTGAAAAGAGACTGTAAATGCATGTTTCAGTAATCAAAAAACCTGCCATTCATGATATATCAGCATTATATCAAATATTTGATTCTTCAATTTGTCTTTCATGTAGCCCTCAAACCGTATTCACTTACAGCCCTTAATCTTGTAATACTGTGGACAAATGTGGGCACAGAGGACTCAGGTGTGATCCTTTTGTGACCCAGGTGTGAATTTTAAAGTTTTTGTCTTTCCATTTATGGTGGGGTTTTTTTTTTTTGGGGGGTATTTTTTAATTTATTTATTTCAAAAAGTACCATATTTTCTATGTAAATTATGCTTATGTTTTATTTTTTATTTTTTTTTAACTACATTAAAATATCATTCCAATAAGTTCTTAGAGCTAAAACCTAAAGATGAAGTGACTTATTTTGGATTATTTTAGAATGCTCTAAATGACAGTTTTTCACATTCATTTCTATGGGTGCCCATTTTTGACCCAAATACAAGATTAAGGAGTTTTTTTCACCCACTTAACATTGTAGAATTAGAGTCAAAAAAAAATGTGTGTGTTAAGGAGCAAAAGTAGCCAAGTCTTGTACCACTCAGATCAAGGGAAGTATTTTTTAAAAAGAAATCAAAACTATTTTGCCCACATTTGTCCATAATACTGTTTTAAACAGATTTCTTGTGTTTTTAGTTTTGTTTGTTTTTTGTTTTCTTTTAGTCTGCTCTTTATCGATAATTGGCTATAACATGAAAGTAATTATAAGCTTAACCATATCGACCAGAATCTGTGCATCCCGAAAAACATTGTGTTGTTTTTTTGTGTGCGTTTGAGTGTAAGATAAGCATCATCAAGTGTCCAGTATGTCATCTCCTAATAGTGTTAAGGCCATTGCACACTGAGTAAGAAATTTTCTGATGCGTTTTTCGTGTTCGTCAGCCTAAAAATTCGTCACGCATAGAAACCTTGCACACCGAGTCCGATGCATGTTTATTAAACCTTTGCGGAAAAAACGCAAAAATACCAAATGGATTCGTCAAGGAGTGAGGATGATTTTGTTGCCTTTTCTTATTGAAATGAGAAGAAAGAGAAAATATTACGTCCATCCAATCCTGAAATTGCGCCGAGAGGAAGGAGTTTCATCTCCTTATAAGAGAGTTGCGAATTTATCCCTAGCGATTCAAAATTTACTTCAGAATGTCAGTGGGACAGTTTGATGCTTTACTAGCGATTCTGGAGCCACATGTTAAAAACAAGACTACCAATTTCCGTTAACCAATCGATTCTGAACGGAGATCTGTCAGTATGTCTAAGGTATGGACACACACACACACACACACACAAACACACACACACCCACACACACACCCCCGCAACCACCCGCGCGCGGCCTGGTCGAAGCGCTGGGCAGACAAAACAACTAGGCTGTTATGGTATATGTTGTGCCCAAATAATACATTAGTTGGCTGCTCAATCACATCTTTTCGATCCTAAATTTCAATCTGATTGAAAGGGGAGGTTTATTAATTTCATAATCCAATATAGAGAAGAGAACATAAACACTTAATCGAACTGAAAACCGAAACTGAAAGCACGGCGCAAATGTGCAATGATTTGAGGACGAGCTCCCCCGGCCCTGAATTGTCAAAAGACCTCTCAAAATGCTGGCTCTGGATGCGAAAACGCAGAAAATCGAACCCGATCCGATTAATTTTATGACGGGCGAAAGTTTCGGAGGCGGTGTGCAAGCATGATTGACATAACGTGAGGTAGAATTTGTTTTTTTAACGTGCGAAAATTTTGGATGCGAATTTCAGACTCGGTGTGCAATGGCCTTTAGAGTGAATCTAGACGAAACAAGACGTTTTTATTTGTTTCAGCCACTAAAAATTTTCAAAATGTGTTGCTCGCAAATGTGAGAAATTCTCTCAGGTGATATTTACGTGTTAGTAGTTTCATCTTTTACATTATGCTGGTACTGTTCTATAGCATGTAAACACACATTTATCATATCTACGGACTGGTTGTGGATTATCGTTAGTAACAAGTTCGAAAGTGCGAGACTACAAGATTTACAGCAGATCTAGTAAAATCATCAGTCGTGTCTTCATCTAAACGAACACAAATCCTGACGGGTCGGGAACTGGAGTGTTTATTCAGTAGATGAATGTTGAACACACTCCTTCGCCTCAGGCCTCACCATCCGCTTTAATGTACAGTCGCTCCGCTGAACGATTTGATCCATTTCATCTCCTTGATCTTGCAACATCCATGTGGTTTCTGTTGTGGGATATGTTTGGATTTTGAACCTTCACATAAATACTCAAGCGAAATCAATGCTTTTGAATGAATGCCGTTTGTTTTTCGACACATTTTGGATGCATTAGATTAAGTTTGTGTGGCTAGACGCATGTGCATTCACATACTTCAGAGAATATTTCTTCGTTTAAAGAGAACGAGTGTAGAAAGTGTGTGTGTGTGAAGCACCTGCAGGCCCTTTGAGGTTTATAGAGTTTCTCACCTGTTGATTAAAGACATCAGCAGCTGTCAAACAGTGTCGCCAATCACTCTAGTTAAACCACTAATGTGTGTGTGACTGCACTGATTCAGATGTGTACTCGAGTGTGTTTGGCATCTATTAACTCACAGACAGCAGTAAAACTCACACCAGCCCTCGTCACACTGAACCAAAGAGACTTTTATTGTTCATCATAAAGTTAGCAGACAGCGTCACGCTATAGCAGACGTCCCAGCAGCTGCCAAACATTTTATTTAATTCCTGTTTGTTTTTAACATTGATGGATGATAATGTCAATGTGAAATCAAAATATTTCTTAATGCATATTATTTTGAAGAAATTATCTTTTTATCAAAACGTGTTAATTTACTCCAACTCTTAATCGATCTTAAATTATCATTTAAAACATTAAGTCAAGTTAGGTTTTAAGTGATGCAGCCTTTTGAAAAATTAGCTAATTGTTAATGCTGTAAATGTAATGTCAGTTAGCATTAATGTGATGGAGATTACAGAAATTATAGATTAATTAAAACATCAAATTAATTTCTGATGGATAAAATAATGTTTTGTCTGTGTTACAGAAATTTAAAGTGCACGTATTATGCTTTTTTAAAGGTTCCTGGTTTAGTTTTGGAGGTTTCCTGCAATAGTTTTACATGCATCCTGGGCCAAAAAACACTTTCATTTTCTCATAAAATACATTGCACATCACCTCATTTCTCAAAGAGTCTGAAAACGGTTCGTTCAAAGATTAATGCTGTGATTCAATTGCCTACTTATACTGCGCCCTAAAATTCTGTACTGTTTTTTTGTGAAGAAAAAGTAGTGGAGTTTTAATTGCATCTTTAACGGACAGCTCTGTCGCTTACGTGAATCCTGTCGCTGCTTAAATTGCCCGGCCAATCATCTTGTCACAGTTAAAATCCTTCACGTCCAATTTATTTTAATTTCCCACCATTTTTGAGAGAAATCTAGTGGCATATTAATCCGCCAGTCGTGGGACTCTCCTCATGGGTTTGCAGTTTGCATAATGATGCATTTAAAAGTTAAGGACCAAACGTATCATTACAAAAGTTCACAATGCTGTTGCAGATTAAATATAATGTGGATAACACTCATAAATGTATTTAGATACGGATTATTAATCACTCAACCCCCTTTATCTAAACATGTCTACTTAAAGCAACACTATGTAAGTTTTTTTATCTTAAAATAATGTTTAAATCGTTTCAGTGGTTCATTAAGTCGTAACAGGGTGAAAGACAGTTCTGGATTCGCTTTGTGGTCCTATAAGATTGCCAGATCGGGTCGCGTTTCTGTAGTTCTAATGAGACATAAGAAAACTACAAATTTGACTTGCTTTACATCAGGCGTTACAATAGTCTTTTTTTCCTTTCTGATGATGCAAATTTCTTACGTAGGCATGTAACAGGAAATGAGACTGAAATTACTGATGACTCGTTTCAGCAGTTCAGAATCGGTTCTTCCTTTAAGGAGGCAATAACTTTGCAGACCTTTTACATTCATAAACAGCTATATTACACGGCATGAAAGGTAATATTCAAAAAAGCATAATGGGGCACTTTCATGTTTTTATAAAGGCTTCTAAAGCATTTGTAATACATATTTAATATGCAATACACTGTAAGCTATGATCTTAAGCTGATCCATGACACCATGGATGTGTTTACCACTACGCCTCGATGTGTTTTATGCCGTCTGTGTACATGCAGATTTACATTATCTAAAGCAAGAAAAGAGAAATATCACAAGCAGTTTATGTATGACACAAGCCAACCGTACTCAAAAAAACATGTTTTAAGACTTAATCTAAAGATGTATAGAAGCTATAACATGCAAACATTTTCAGTAATTTCATTTATAGAAGCAATTCTGAGAATTTTTTAAATCCAAACCCCTTAGACAAAATATTTACTTGAAGCCCCCCCTGAGATCTTAATAATAATAATTATTATTATTTATATCAATAAATATATTACCATTGTGAATTATAATTGTTCTGTGAAGCAAGTCGATTTATTGGAAGGGCGGTTTAGCCAAGTAATATTTATCCTACTTCTGTAGATATTACCTGATAATAATAATCAGGGACAGTCCCTTCATAATTATGGCACATGCATCTCATCCAGTACTGACATTTCAGTCTGCGCATCGAGTCATTTAATTGATTTGCTTCCTCATTTGCTCTCTCCTGATAGGTGGATAGTTGTGGGCGTGTAATAGAGGGTGTGGCCTGTGGCCTGCAGGCGGGGTGTAACGGTGAAGCGGACAGTCGGGTTTCTGTGAAAAACCTGGAGCGGGACGACTCCTCCCCTGACTCCACCCACAGGAACAGCACAGACACGCCCCCGGAGCAGACGAAGACTCCGCCCCTTCCACTCCACGGAAGAAACGAGGACGGCGGAAACTTGAGCACCCGGAGCGACGTGAGTCACTCGTCTCTTGTTCAGTCAGTCTGATCGATTTCAAATGTCCTTTCCCTCCGAAATGTGTCAGAAAATACACTTTATACTGTCGACGTAACTGATTCTAACGGTTGCTATATCGCCCCCTTGTGTACAGCCACATTAATGCAGGCGTCAGCCAAGCATATGTGTCTGTTTCTGCCATTACAGGGGTCTGTGTTTTTCTTTTAGTGTTGTTTTCCTTTAAATGACCTCAGCGTTTGTCTTTCAGACGTGGGGGAGGACGACACCAGCAGCGACACCAGCAGAGCAGAGGTGAGCAGACTCAATATACAATAAAACAGTCAAATAAGGAACATAATACAATTTGAGAATCACATTTTCTCATTTAATGACTATATAATAATAAATACAAATTTTAACTAAATAAGAGTTATTATACTTGTTATATTTCATTGTAAAATAAAAAATAAAATGAATACGGTTATCTACAGTTCTACAATTGTTTTGCTTCAAACCATCAAGCTTTTATTTTGTCGGAAACCCAAATGATGATTTTAATGCGCTTCTCGTTACAAGTTTGGTAAGATGGTTGGCAAACCCAAATTCTGCCAACTGAGACACTGAAAACACCTGATGAGCGTGAGTTGCTTGTGTGTAAAAGAACACAGTGCTTCGCTTCACTTTAAAAAACGCAGCACGTATATACACTACCGGTCAAAAGTTTAGGGTCGGTAAGATTTTTTATGTCTTTAAAAGAAGTCTCTTCTGCTCATCAAGGCTGCAATTTTTTTTATAAAAAATACACAAAAAACACAGTAATATTGTGAAATATTATGACAATTTAAAATGACTTTTTTATGTTAATATATATTAAAATGTAATTTATTCCTCTGAAAAAAAGCTGAATTTTCAGCATCATTACTCCAGTCTTCAGGGTCACATGATCCTTCACAAATCACTCTAATATGATGATTTTATGCTCCAAAAACATGTATGATTATTATCCATGTTGAAAACAGTTTTTTACAATTTTATTTCAGGATTCTTTGATGAATAGAAAGTTCAAAAGAACAGCTTTTATCTGAAATGGAAAGCTTTTGTTACATTAAACACTACACTTTAAAAAGTTTGGGGTCTGTAAGAATTTGTATTTTATTTTTGGGGGAAATAAATAAGAAATCAATACTTTTATTCATCAAGGATGAGTTACACTGATCTTAAGTTACAGTAAAGACATTTATAATCTTAGAAAATATTCTAATTAAATAAATGCTGTCGTTTTGAACTTTCTATTCATCAAAGAATCCTGGAATAAAAATGTAAAAAACTGTTTTCAACATGGATAATAATCATACATGTTTTTGGAGCATAAAATCATCATATTAGAGTGATTTGTGAAGGATCATGTGTAATGATGCTGAAAATTCAGCTTTTTTTCAGAGGAATAAATTACATTTTAATATATATTAACATAAAAAAGTCATTTTAAATTGTCATAATATTTCACAATATTACTGTGTTTTTTGTGTATTTTTTATCGATTTAATTTTTATTTCCATTAATTGTGCAGCCCCAGGACTACACACAGAATCCATTAGATTTGCTTGGAAAACTAGTTAAACTTAAACTAACTGGTTATCTGGACCCAGTCGGGTGGTTCAGACAGGTCTAGTTAATACATCACAGATTGATTGATTGATTAATCTACTCTTGCTCGACATAGATCACAGGAAATAGACGACATGTTCACCACGAGCACGAGAATGGGCCGACGGAACGTTCCAGGCTGTTTTTGTGAGAGACATTAATGTCTAAAGCCGTAACTTGGCCCGAATAACGTCTGTAAAGTGGTAACACGCCACTGAAATGTGTTTACAGGCTGTTGAACATACGTTACGGGGGTTTTATTAGGGCTGTGTACATACGGCAATTCACAAATGTACACAGAGGGAGAAAAGACGCCTACAAAATGCAAATCAAAGCTTTACGAAAGTCACTTTCTTATGAATCAAATTAGCTTTATTAGCATGTCAGTGTCACCAAAAACATCTAACGCTCATGAAAACTGGAGCTATTTGAGTCTGTCATTCACAAAAACTCACAATGTGTGCATTCCCAGAAAACTAGGTATAAGAGAGTTGTGTTTGTCTTGGGTTAATATTCAGTATTATTGATTTTTCTGCACTGACACTATCGGATGAGAGCAAAACTTAAACGGATTTGAGCTGCATGAGGACACTATTAACTTAAATAGAGCTGCTTTATTGCTGAATCGAATTTTTTTTCATAATTGATGAAATTTGCATTTAACTTTTTTTATAATTTTGATGAGCTATGGTTATTGAACTGAACTGAATCAACACTGAACTGAATAACGACACTATTGTCCTTAAGCAGAATTTAAAGTTTGCATCACTGATTCTGTTATCTTCCTGTTTATTACCGTGAAGTTGCTTTGAAACAATCTGTATTGTGTAAAGCGCTATATAAATGAAGGTGACTTGACTTGTAGAGCGAAGGGGGCCGTCTGAGGGGCCGGCGGGGCGGGGACATCAGTCTGAGGAGACGACCCGTACAGAGAGAGACCTTCCAGGCCGGAGACCCTTTCACATCAGCCGCAGGGAGAAAGAGGAGTTGCTCGCGTTCTTGAGGAAAGAGAAGGTGAGAGAAACAATGGCTGCATCCGAAATAGCAAACTTCCCTACTATATGAGTAGGTGATAAATAGTATGTGACAAAAGAAGTCACAATACTCATAAAAGAGTACCTACTACTTTTGGACACTTTAATCCCATGAGGCCACAGGAGAGGATTTGTGAATGGCAGTGAAGTGACGCAACTGACGCTGGTAGGTCACATGATAAGGAAAACATGGCGGATGTAGTACCTCCGGCTTAACATTCACACTTTATAGAACATGCTCTTTTAGTTATCACCTAGTCAAAATAAGTACTTACTCAAGTATGCAAGTTCGGACGCAACCAATCAGACTGATTTTAAAGAAGTGTCAATACAGTACAGTAATATACAGTCTATCAACATCATTCATTACTGATAAATAAGATTGACTCATATATTGCTTATACTGTTTAACTGTACCTTACTCGAGCCATGGATGAGTTTAGGTTAGTTAAATGATTTTATCGTGGTAGTGAGTAACTTATGAGTAATGTCGGCATTAAAGGGGACATGTCATGCAAAATCCACTTTTTTAGCCCTTAAATGCATTTTGTTGTATATTTGGAGTGTTTATAAGTACAGAAAAGATGAAATTATTCTCTTCAGGTGCTTCGTTTATATCTTTATATTCTGTTTTGGTCATATTTTTCAACCTGTTCAGATTTTTCTGTTGTCTATGACGGTTTTTGAGTCAATTACTGTCACCGTATTTGCAGCTGAACTGAAATAAGGACATCGACTACCGGTCCAACACTTCCAGCAATCCGCCATTATTATTTCTCGCTCCGATTTTGTAGTCCAAGCTCAGTGATGCAGAAGTTACTGAGAGGGCTAGTCAAAATGTTCGGTTGTTGGATGTAGTGACCTGAAGCACTTCAAGGATCCCCACTTCAACAACCTCAGCCAGTATACAGAAGGGTTTGCCGATCGACTTCTATTATTTAGTTGCTGTGTTTCCTGATGCTTTCTAAACGCAAAGTTATCGTTTATTATCAATACAGATTTTTAGTGGTAAGATCAGAGTCATTTATCTTGTCAGTGTTCTTGTTTTAACAAGAGAAATAGTCGACTTTCACTAATAACACAACATAGTTAACTTACATACCTGCCTCCATATGAACTTAAGACGTTGTTCTGCAGGTTCGTCTTCATCATCTTTTTCAAATCGCTCGCTCTGGCTCGAATATGTAAGGCTTGGTGGACAAATCTTCCGTTGTTGACATTTTGTTAACGTGTGAATAAAAATGTTCTTTGAAGCTATAGTAATCGTATCTCTTATCAAACTACAATAATGGCCGAACGCGGAGAGTTGAGCTGACCGTGAACTCAGCGACCTGGAAAGCAGGCGGGGTAAGACGGTACGCCTTTTTATTTAAAGGGGCCGCATTGAAACGACTTGCTCACAGAAGCACATCAGAAAAGGGGTAGAAAAGGGGCCTGTGGAGCTATAATAATGAGAAATTCAGACCCAAGCATTGCAGTTATGCTTTATATAGATAGGGCCCTATAAAATCCGTTTTAATTTTTCCCAAATTCCGTTTTATTTTTTCCCAAATTCCGTTTTCCGTTTGAATTTTTGCAAATTCTAGTTTTTTCCGTTTGAATTTTTGGGAATTCATTTTTTTTTACCCTTTACTGTTATTTTAGTTGTAAAAAGAGTGTGCTTTTAATGTTAATTATTAAAATGTACACAAATAAAATAGGCATTTACTATTAAAATGACAAATACTGCATGATGCAACATAACACTGCACTCTAAGTACTTCAAGTAACAACAAAATATGGTTATGAGCTTTAAACTGTCCTGTAAAATAAATTATATTAGTTTATACAAGTTAAAATAAAAGTCACACTCTAGCTGCGTCCTAATGTGCATACTATCCATCCTAAATAGTATGCGACATTAGTAACTGTCAATACTATTTCGGGCATAGTATGCACAAATTGCACATTGGGACGCAGCTTCTGTCTCTCGCGCGCACTGTCGAGCGCTCTCGGACACACTCGGTCTCTCGCGCGCTCTTTTCGGACACACTCGCGTGCGCTCTCACACTCGGTCCGGCACCTCATAGACAGACGTGCACGGAGGGGACTTTGTGTGTGTGTGTATGTGTGTGTGTGTGTGTGTGTGTGTGTGCGCGTGCATGCGTTTCTTTCCTTTTTCGCCGACGAAAGCAGAGCCGTGGAGAGCCGCTTCGCCATGCTTTCAGTGGAAACGCGGCTATTGTTTTGATGCCGTCATGAGCTGAAATGACGGGAGGGGTTGTGTCGCCCAGATTTGCTTCCCTGTCTGCATTTTCCCCAGACATACGTTCTTCTCCCTCACAAAAACCGAATTTCATCCCAAATATGTAAAATCCGCGAAATTCCACGTTAACACTAGATTCCGCGTTAATTGGCCAATTCTGCACTTCCGTCCGCGATTCCGTGATCGCCGAAATTATAGGGCCCTATATAGACCACAAATGTATGATTTATAAGTAAAAATTAATGATTTAAAAGCATGATATGTACCCTTTAAATGGAATTTTTTTTTCCTAATTTCTGTTTTTTAAATTCATGTTCTAAATATTATTGAATATTTGCACTTGATACTTGCATTTCAGATTGTTAAAATAGGGTCCTAGGGGTGATTAAAGTCCCTGTAAAGTCAAAATTAAGTATGTTTCTAAGTTTGTCACACCACAGAAAAATGTGTTATTAGCCACCCAGCCAAATTTGAATGATAAAAAAGGCGGCAAGTACATAAAATAAGCTATCAAAATCTTGAAAAAATGAGCAGTTATCTCTGTTCTCAAACGCTGGGGGCGTGTCCGCTGGCTGCGTGGAAACCACGCCCACTCGCGGGAAAGCTGTCGGTGGTATTAGCTGATACTGCTTTCGGGACAGGAGAATGAACGCTGAGGCGGGAGATAGTCGGTTCGGCTCCGTTCACCAGTAACAGTGGATTATCAGTGACTGAATCCCAGTTGTCTCTGAGGAAAGTTTATAAAACGATCCCGTGTAAAATGATCACTACAGAGGCGGGTGTTGGCGGAGATCCTCAGCTCTTCATCAAGGTTGGCTCTCTAAAAACCTCTTCTTGATGCGATCATTTTTAAGGAATTTAAATAAAGATACTGATCTGTTTCGTACATGATCGCATCCAGGTAGTAGCCTATGCATTTCTGTGTCGAAGGCATAGCTAGCTAGAAAACTGTAGGCTCAGCTCGGTCACTCGCGATTGAGCGTTGAATGCGAATGTGTTCGGGGAGTGTTATTGTGTGTAAGGGGAGAGATCAGACTCTGTGCGTCATCAAATAGGGCGTGTCCAGGCTCCAGTGCTGTCATCGAGCCCTGTTTTAGCCCCGCCCAAACAATCCGTAAAATTCCAATGGTGAAAAACTGTTTAACGGTCTAACTGCACATTTCAGTACTTCACAGTTCACAGTCTTTGTAATATGTTTTAACAATACATATGTAACATTTATAATGTGTGTAGAACTTTTTTGTAGAATTGCCTTCACAGGGACTTTAAAGGTTCTCTAAGCGATCCTGGGTGTTGACGTTCGGAATTAGGGATGCACCGATACCGGTATCGGGTATCGGCCTCGGTACCACATTTTTTAAAGTACTCGTACTCGTTAAAAGTCCCCCGATACCGGGGACCGATACCACGGTCTGAGAAATGGGTTAATCACAGGCGCCGAGTGCCCGCCCCCAGGCCCCGGCTGCAGCTCAGAGCGGGGAGAAGGCGAGACGAGACCTGTCAGCCGCGTGGACCAAGTCGGTACTAAAAAATGTAAACGTCACGGTACCAAGTCCCGGTGGTACCGAATACCTGATCAAACCCAGTTTCATTTGCACATGCATGCACGAAGGGCGTGAAGTTGCGTCATCATCATGAAAGCGCTGAGACATGGCGACCGGCGGCGCTGCTGATGTGTGTCTGTGTATATTAAACTGCCAAACGACTGTTTAAATATAAAACCTGCATGTTCTGCTTGTCTCTGTGTGAATGAACAGTGCAGACGCGCGGTTTCATTTAACGTTAGCTACCTCTCACACACACTGAAGCTCGAGTGACGCTCGCGCTGTTCTCCGTCTCTGCTGCCTCACGATATGATGACATGATTCATGATTTCATCTCCGAGAGTCACTTCATGAGTAACGGTAGGTATTTTACCGTTTCATTTGAGAAAAACGATCGTCATATCATTTCTTTTACTAGGTGTTTCTCAATGTCAAGGATACTTCCCTTTGACATTGAGAAACGCCCAGTGTCTATGTATCAGACACGCACAGAAACTCAAAGGTCTTCACGGCAACCCGTCAAAATAAAAGTTTGGTAAGAAATTGACAGAAATAATTATATTAGGCTACTGTACAATAGATTTAACTACATCTCTATTAATCAAAATTGCTACTACTAATAATGTGTGCATAAGGTTGCTTTTTCTCTTGATTTTTTATAAGCAATATTTCTCAATATCATCAATATTTTTGTATAAACAGCATGTAGCCTTCAATGCTTTCATAAATGTACCATCATAAATAATAGTCATTAAATTGAAAACTATTTGGAAAAAAAAGAAAGAAAAAAAAGAATATATATATATATATATATATATATAAAATGAAATAAAATATAATTAAATAAATTGGAAAAATAGTTAAAACTGATTTTAAATCATGTTTTTTTTATTAAGTACTCGGTATCGGTATCGGCGAGTACTGAAATGCAAGTACTCATACTCGTACTCGTTTTCCAAAAAGTGGTATTGGTGCATCCCTATTCGGAATATTTTCAAACAAATCGGAGGCTAGCTAGACCCTCCCTCCTCCGCATCTCATCTCCTCCCCCTCCCTTCCGTGCTTCCTGAAATAATTGTGAACGTGAATTGTGTGGGTTTGGCGAACATAAGCATCAATTTAGAAGAAAAAAATAATAATTTAACGCTACCCACCTGTCCAGCAAAAACAGAGCAACCTGAATGTCGGACTGGAAGCCCTTCTGCCGCCGGAGTTCTCGCCATCGTTCAAAAGCTTTACCGATGTAAATTCGGAACTTCACACGTCATTTGTTCATCAGAACGTCGTCTCTTTGGTCGTGTGTCGGCCATTTTTCAAACTTCCCTCTGATGCTTCTCTCTCCTTCACACACACACACCCCCTTCATGTGCACGCGCACTAACCCCCCAGACCCACCCTCAAATACTTCTTGCCAGTGATTGGCTGGAACACTGTTTGTTAGGTTTCGTGGTCCGGGTGAGACATGATTGTTTTTGTTGCCGTTTGTGGAGCCTGTGGTGTCTACAGAGACCGCGTTTTTTTACAGTGTGTTTAGGGGACAGGCAGCTAGCCGATAGTGAGGAGACGTTGGCTTATTTTAGAGTCAACTATCCCTTTAACTTGTATTGAACACAGAAAATTCCTTTAGAGACAGTTTTGAATCGCTGCTGATGAGATAAGATGAGTTAAAGATGCATGGAAAACGCACATCCTTATACCTAAGGTGCGGAATGATACAAATGAGTGTGTTTATGAGAAATGGAAAACAATTTAGTAAATTATTGAGAGGTACAGATCTGAAACTCTTGAGTTGAATGCATACTGTTCTGTTGTGTGTGTGTGTGTGTTTTGTCCAGTGAAGTGAGTGGAAAGTGAACATCAGTGGAAAGTCAGTTGGGTTGGGTTCGCTAAAACACTGTCTTACTTGCCTCACAGTGTGTGTGTGTGAGTGAGTGTTTGTAGTAGTAGAGTGCTCGGCCACATTGTGAGGCCCTGTTTCCTGTAGAGGTAAGTGTGTCGAACAGGGCGAACTCAAACCAGCTCAGAAGTGTCTGTGTTAAAGATATGTATTTTATTCCTGTTCCGTTTTATTAATTCACCATTTACTTCCCATTCAAATAAGTCTCAAACATGGAAGTAGTGTGTTTGATATTGTTTTAATTGCATTCTGACAGGAATATTTACATATTTATTCAAACATACTCATCAGTTGTCTCACTGAACAAACCAAATCGGTCATGTTTCAGCTTTGTTTCCAGTCTTGACCAACCACAGTTCGCTTTTTACTTTTTACACCACCGTTTAAAAGTTTGGGGTCAGTAAGATTTTGCTTTTTTAAAGAAATTAATTCTTGTATTTAACAAGGGTGCATCGCATTGATCAAAAGTGACAGTAAAGACTTTTACAATATAACAAAATATTTTTATTTCAAATAAATGCTGTTTTATTTTTAAAAAAATCAACTGATTTCAACATTGATTTTGATAATAAGACAATTATAATATTATATATTATAAATAAATATGATATTATAAATCATCATATTAGAGTGATTTCTGAAGGATCATGTGACACTAAAGACTAGAGTAATTATGCTAATAATTCAGCTTTAATCACAGGAATAAATTACATTTCAATATATTCAAATAGAAAACAGATATTCTAATTTGTAATCATTTTTACTTTTTTTTTTAGCAAATAAATGCAATTTTTTTCGGTAGTGTGTTTCATTCTAGTTCTAGTATCTAGTTTAGCTGCTACTGAGTGCCTCAGAGAAATAAACCTGGCTAACTTTGGCAAATCCAGCTTGTTTTATCTTAACTTTGTAAAACACGGCTTTGTCTCCCGTCAGACTGATGAGAACCGGTGCGCCTTGACTCATTGCATAAAAGCCATCCAATCAGATTTTTGTGCTCAATATGCATCAGGACTCTGGATTTACTTTGAATCATAAATATACACCCTTGTGTGATGTATATCGGCTAATATACTCACTGCTTCCGGCTACTAATTAGAGCATAGTGCTCTTTATAATGTTATACGTACCTGGTAATGGGTAATGTTAGTTATAATGCTCAAAACAACCCTAGGAAGTAGATTAGAAAGAGTGTGTGAACGAGTGTTTTGTGTCATGATGTATTAAAGTGTTTATCCGTGTCCTCGGCTCACCCAGCGAGGGCTGTGTCTGAGACTCCACCCACTGCAGCCTCTGGATCTCATCAAAGTCTGGCGCAGCTTCAACAAGACCTGATTACAAACATGTGTGTGTTTCAGAGAATCGCACATGGTGTGTGAAGCGGTTTAGTTTATGTAGACACTAAAAAGAATAATGTAATTACTCGCAATAGTGTTTTTCATTTGTTTTCTTAAAGAGTTTCCTTTCTCTCTCGTGTGTGTGTGTATGTGTGTTTGTCTCTTTTATTAACAAGGGTCATAAATCGTGGCTTGATTGAACCTTCCCGTCTTTTTCAGTACAATGACAGTCGAATTCGTAAAATTCAAAGGAATCACACACTATCAAATCACAAACACCCGCTCTCTTTTCTCTTTTTGTCTGGTCTGCGCTCCGCTCTCGTTCAGGTTTTGTGACGGACGTCCTCCTGACCGATATTTGCAAACCCTCTGCGACCAATCAGCGTGGAGTCACGTGACCCACGATTCCCAAACAAAGACATTGTGTGTGTGTCTCTCTCCCCCCTTTTCTTTTTTAAAAGTGTCTTTTTGCCTGCGTACACACTACACACACGAACACACACACAGCTACCTGAGAGGGACTTGCGATCAGACACAGCCGTGTGTGGGTACGTGTGCACTGTGTGGAAAAGACATTTACTGAGTGTGGGTGTGTGTTTAGCAGAGGATGAAGGTAGAAAAAGCTGACATGGCTGTTTGCATATGTGTGTGTGTGTGTGTGTGCATGTGTGTCGCTTTAACCAAAGAACTGTAGCTCTTGGTTTTATAAAGATATGCAGTGCATACTGTGCACTATATACTATAGTGATCAACATTTTAAGCTGGTGTATGCTAAATAATGACCTCATGTTTTTTGTTCATGGAACTACATATTTATTTTGCATTTTTAATGTGCGATTATCAAATATGTCAAATATGCTAAAAATCACACTTAAAGGGATACTCCACTTTTTTTTGAAATAGGCTCATTTTACAACTCCCCAGAGCTAAACATTCGAGTTTTACCGTTTTCTAATCCATTCAGCCGATTTTCCTGATATTTATAAAAATATTCGAACTCTGACAGTTTCTGGTCTGATTGACTTCCATAGTAGGATATAAATATACTATGGAAGTCAATGAGACCAGAAACTGTCTGGTTACTGATATTCTTCCAAATATAAAAAAATGGTCTGAATATGTTCGAAAACGGTAAAACTCAACTGTTTAACTCTGGGGAGTGGTAAAATGAGCCTATTTCCAAAAAAAAAAGTGGAGTATTCCTTTAAGTTTCATGCTTTTGTGAACATGGAGTAAAAGATTAGCCATTAAAGTGAGATATAGCTCTGTCTATGCTGGATTTTTTTTTTTAACTCTTCCATATGTTTGAGTTGTAGATGCGTTTATTATTATTATTATTTAATTTTAATGGCATTGACATCATTATGTGACAGCAGGTTTCCTCAAACGGCGATAACATGCTTGCTGGGTTTTACTTTTTACCCAGCCATCCAATCACAGTAAATATTTTTTATAATATCCTGCTCCCATTCAAAGTAAACCATTGTTATTCACAAATATTTCACAATGTCACTGTTTTAACTGTATTTTTGATCTTGGTGAGCAGAAGAGGCTTCTTTCCAAAACACTTCAAAATGAAGAGTTCAGATGCAAAAGCCTCTAAATGCCATTTGAAATTTTCTTCTAAAATGACCATTTTTATCAAGCTTGTATATTTAAGTTCAGTAATTTCACTTAAATGACAATTAATAGGTAATCTTCATTGCCATTTAAGTGAAATTACTGAACTTAAATATACAAGCTTGATAAAAATGATCATTTTAGAAAATTTCAAATGGCACTTAGAGGTTTTTGCATCTGAACTCTTCAAATATTTCCAATCCCAAACTGTGTTTAGGAAAGTGTCTAAATGCTTTACCAATAGGAGTGACGTTTGTATACAAATGAGCCTGGGAGACTTCAGGGTCACGGTGAGGTTGGGGTCAGAGGTTGTCCATGCCTGGGTCACGATCATAAAGCTCTCAGCCCTTGAAACTTGTCCGTAAAGCCAAGGGTCATCACAGAGTCCGAGAGGTCAGAGGGCGTGTTCAGGTCATAGTGGGTGACTTTCACATACTTTTCATGAAAAGCTTGCTGAAGATTTCTACTTGTAGGCACGAAGAAAGAATAAGGAAGCCATTTATGGAGTGCCAGTGAAGTGTTTTAGGAAGCTTGCGTACTGTGGGCTGCAGCAGGAAATTAGGTAATCTGTTAAGACCGCATTTCCCAGGATGCACTGGGCCGTTTGCCAGGGACTGCTGGGTAACCACCAACACAACCACTATAACGTCATGACTGGAAGAGGACAGGCAGTCTGCCTCAGATAGTAGCTCTCTTCCAGAACCTGCTGATCTGTCTACTTAGGGAGTATTTTAAGGTGCGTTCAATTGGAATAAAGGCCGGTCCAAAAGGTAGGCGGCAACGTTATGCTGCCTTCTGAAAAATACAGCATCGTATATATTTAGCAGGAGTGATGTGATCCCAGAATGCATTGCTCTGTGAATAAAAAACTCGAAAAAAATGGTGTGTTTGTGCATCATAATTAAGTCATGTTTCCAGCATGCTATCATCAAACTCTTGTAAGAGAGACATGAGGAGGAGGCCGAACAATCGCATACAAATTAATGAGAGGAATCCTGAATGCTCGTGGCGGCCGTAGCAATCGTTAAAAGACCAAATCGTCTTCTTGATAAAGGTGTCACCTGTTTTGCTTAGTGTACAAAAACTTCCAGCTAATGTTTTTAAGGTGAATGATTTGTGATAGAGAAGTGATATATTTATAATCAGATTTTAATACACTACAAAAAAGATTCTTCTGCTCACCAAACCTGCGTTTATTTGATAAAAAATGCAGTAAACATTATGAAATATTACAATTTAAAAGAACTGTTGGTCCCACTTTATCAGAGATGTACAGTAACGAAGTAGAACTACTTAAGTACTGTACTTAAGTACTAAAATGCTGTATCTGTACTCTACTAGAGTATTGTTTTTTTCTCATACTTCTGCTTTTACTTCAGTAGATATTTTCGACGAATTTAATACTTTTACTTCAATATTTTTTTATGTTCTGCTAGTTACTCGTTACAATTATAAAACTTTTACGAATCATACGTTGCAAGTTGGCTTTCACGCTGCCTAAATCACACGCCAGTTTTATATGGTAATGGTATTGATTGACACACACATTGACAACTAATTCAGGGGTTGTCCTGCAATGACATTTATGTGATTGTTAGTTCAAACTTTTGACTGCTTTGACACGACACAATACTTTTACTTTTAGTTCTTAAGTAGTGAATTTTAAAATTAACTACTTGCAATACTTAAGTACAAAAAATGTTGAATACTTTAGTACTTCTACTTAAGTGTGGTGCTTAAAGAGCACTTCAACTTCTACTCAGGTCACTTTTTTGATAGAGCACTTGTACTTTTACTCAAGTTCGGGTTTCTAGTACTTTATACATCTCTGCACTTTATATTAAGTGGCTTTAAGTACTATGTACTTATATTGAAATTAATAATTTGATACAATGGACTTATTGTGTACATACATGTTTTTACATTGTACTTATATTTTAAAAATACCAGAATGTAATTACAGCTGTAATTAATTTATGTAATTACATTTGTAATTACAGAGTTTACCCATCCCTCACACCTTAACCTACCCATACCACCACACCTGTCCCTAACCTTACCCGTATCACACCTCAATAGCAGCAAAAGTGTTTACAATACAACAGGAACACAATAATACGTTGTACTTATTTTTCGATGCAAGTACATAGTACTTAAAGCCACTGTTTTCAATTTTAATATATAGTAAACTGTGATTTATTCCTGTGATTTTCAGCATCATTACTCCAGTCTTTTTAGTGTCACATGATCCTTCAGAAATCCTTCTAATTTGATGATTTGATGCTCAAGAAATGTTTCTTCCTATTATCAATATTCTCTGATGAATTTTTTGCAACATTATAAATGCATTTTTTTCATCTGTGATTAATTTAATGCATTCTTTGCAGACTAGGTTTGACCTGGTGTGTGTGTGTGTTCATGTTCTTGAACTTGAATTTGTAAAGCTAATTATAATTCTGTTACCAGCAGCTCTTCCAGACTACACACACATCTCACAAGTGTACAGATGAGAACAACATGACACACTTTTTGCATATGTGATGATTATATATTTTTCTGATCGGATCGCAAAACTATATGCATCATGTTTAATGCTCTCTTTCACGCTGAGCATGTGAGATGGATGTTTATACCAGGTCCATCTTCCATCCCTCATGTGAAAAAAACTGTTGGACTGCTCTTTCTGTAGAGTTTATGTGTCTCCATTGACCCGTCAAACAGGCCTGTCCTTCTGTATTTTAGTGTCTCTGTCTTTGTGCGATTAGCCGCTCTGTGGTTGGCCGTTTAGCGGGGTTAAAGGTCAAATGAGGCGCTTATGACCTTCCTGCAAAAGTTCACACTGGAGAAACCAACAGCTGCTCAAAGGAATCAAAGTTTCACTCTCACATACAGTAGTTACAAACGAAGCCTAAGCATCGAGAACGAAACTGTGAGAAGTTCTGTGAGGTTTTGTATGGATGCTCATGTTTTGAATAGACTTTTCAGGGAAACTTAGATATAAATGGTCATTTATTCGGGATAAGAGAAAGTACTTCAACATTTAACAAGGAAAAATTACTAAGTGGAAACCGTTATTGGTCTCTTTGTAATTTCAGTGGTGCTGAATGATCTAATGTTGTTTTCGAAGTCGTGGGAATCTTATTAACATCCTCAGAAAGATTAGAGTCCATGTTCCTCCTTCCAAACCCACAGTTTCTAATATGCACGAAATGATCTATATCAGATTTGTAATCATGCTGATGTTTTGATAATTAACGGCACTCTTTGTGTGAAATTGTAACTTTGTTAAATGACATACAGCGTTATTTTTCCCTGATCTTGAATATTGACTTGTCCAAGGTGTATTTGGTGTCCTTGAGATGGTCTGACATTTGTGCTTTTTTCAGTTGCTTATAAACATATTAATGGCACAGGTGAAATTACACTATATTTAGCAGAAACAGGGCTACCATAATATGTGAGCAAAATGTATGTACATGTTTTTATTTTTTTTATCTTTTTATTGTATTTTAACATACAACAAACATCATACAATGTCATTAGAGTCCATTTGTTCAATTAATGTAAGAACAGGTTGCCAGATATTAGTGAATTTAATGTTATTACCCTGCAAATTATAGCGAATTTGCTCAAGTGTTAAATAGTGCATAACATCGTTAATCCAGTGTTTAAATACAGGTGGAGACTTATCCTTCCATGTCAGTAAAATAAGCATGTTTTATTTTTGAGAGAATATTGTTTATGCGTGGTTATTGAAAAAACTCAAATTTAAAGTTTCTGAAATAAGGCCACAAAACACATACGAAATATGCGTTCACAATACTTTTGACTAATGGGTGTTGTGACCTAGAGTTTTTTCTTCACAATGATCTGAAAATCATCCTGCCTAATCATTCATATAAAGCTGTGAATTGGGTTATATTGTGAAAAACATTTTTTGTTTGCCAAGGCAATGTGCGAATGGACGTGAACAGGCCTCATGTATAAAATCATAATATAAATGAAAGTCAAAAACCCATTTTTAGTCATACCTAGAAATAAATCCTGGTCAAATAGGCTATATGGGCCATTGTGTAGAGATGGTTCAAAGTTAGAGTACGATACTTCTTGAAAAGAAAATTATTTTTCCATATAAAGTATTATTTTTAAAGTAGGCCAATACGGTTTATCATACATATTTCAAAGTTAAAATGCATTTTAATAGACTATTTCACGCAGTGAAAGCATGCATTCTAAATGCTTTTGTAAAGGATCATGTGACCCTGAAGACTGGATGAATGATGCTGAAAATTCAGCTTTGATCACAGGAATAAATTTCATTTTAAAAGATATTCAAAGAGAAAACAGTATGTTTAATAACGCAGCCTTGGTGAGCAAAAGACTACTTTAAAAACATGTTCTAATGGCAGTGTAACTCGACATGGTTCTGCAATAAAAGACTATTGAAACAGATATTATGAAGATGCATATTTCCTCATAATCATCATGCATGTAAATTGAATATAATGAAGCGGTTCTATGAACGGTCTAAACGGTTGGATTTCTACACTCCATGTAAACAAGCATTTATTTCCACGATGCCAGAGATTCTGGAGTCTGATACACACACACAGAGACATCTTGTCTCCTGTTAGCTGAGAGTTTGTCCTCACATGACAGTAAAAACCTGTAGGCTACATTTCCGCAGTGATTTCAAATCAATATTTACCAAAACACACACATACACACATACAATCTAGTGTGTTGTCTGGCTGGCAAAAGAAGTTTACATAAAACGTGTCTGCTTTTAATTTGCAAGCGATATGAGTAAAAATCCTTTGTTTCTGTATTTCAGCTTGTTTTGACTGCGTGTGTTTGTTGTTTCCGTGTCTTTAAGGAGGAGAAGACCCACCCGGTGACTTCCATGAGTGACACGATGGATGACCAATCAACAGTGAGTTCTCAGAAGGAGGAGGAGGAGCCAGTCATCAACCTCTCATCCACACCCACACCTCAGCAGCAGCACACTGACCCCGCCTCCCCAACGGTTGCCATGACGCCTGAGCCGCCTCCTGTCGCCTGCGGCAACAAAGTGATGGCGAGATCCTCAGAGATGGATCTGGAGTACGAGGTGAATATCTGTGATGAACCATTACTCTTAAAAATACAAGTCACTCTTCATTGGTTGTTGACAGACTGTAAAAAAAATATTGAACATTTTATTTATTTATTTATTTATTTTTCACTTTTAATGCAAATATTTTACATGCATTTATCAGGATAATTTTTGCATCTCAAGTTTTGGTTAAAATGATACTATTAATATAATTTAGGAATTTATTGGGATTAATATGAATAAACAAACAGTACAATATTATTATTATTATTACAGATAATATAGTATTTTCTTTAATATTTAGTATTATTGCAAAATATTTCATAATTAATCATATTTTTATTTAATAGTCATCCTAATTAAAAAAAGAGTCATATTTACAGTCATATTGAATGTGTCAAACACTGGGATTGTGGCTTATGAAAAAGTTCCCATTAAACAAATATGATTTAAAGTATACTTAATTTATGTTGATTCTGCATTTGTTAGGACTTAATGCTTATTATGATTCATATACATTAACAAGAAGTACAATAGTATTATTACATATTATTTTTTCCTTTATTTAATATTTTTATTTAAAAATATTAGTTTATTATTATGTATTATTTATTAGAATTAATTACTACTACAACTATTATTATATAAGTAAATTAGCACTAATTATTATTACAGATCATATCTTATTTTCTTTAATATTTAGTATTATTTCAAATTATTAAAATTAAACTAGTAAAACTGAAACTAGTAAAAAAAAAATGTAATAGTAATCGTAATAAAAATATTTTTTATTATTTTATAGTCATATTGAATGGGTCAAAAACAGTGGGAATGTGGCCTATGAAAAAGTTGCTATTAACAAATATAACTTAAAATGTACTTTAAAATAAAACTATATTTGTTTGAGGACTTAAAGGTCACATATATTTATTATGATTTGTATAAATTTACAAAAAGTACAATAGTTTAATTACAGAATCATGTTTCCTTTTCTTAGATTTTTTTATGATAATAATCTTTTTTATATTTATTAATATATTAATATTTATTATTATTTCATACTTATATTTGAATGGGTCAAAAGCATTGGAAACGTTACTTATGAAATATTCCCATTAAAATGTGCTTCAGTAATTCTATATTACATTACATTCATTTGTGGATTCAATCCCTAAATATATTTATTCTGATTATAAATTCATTCAAATATACATATATACATTCAAATTGTATCATTAATTAGATAACACTATTAATAACAATATTCAAGAATATATTATTAATTTTATGATACATTTTAAAACTGATCATATTAAAAAAATAATTAGAAAATTAATATTAAATAAAACAATATTGCAATTAATCACAGAAAACTGTTAATAAAAAAACTGAATAAATTGCATCCTGATTTTGATGATTAGCATTTTTTGAAGGTCAGGCAACTGCTTTTTTCAGCGACCATTTGTTGAAAAAAATTAATAAAAAATCAAATAAAAGCTGACGCTGATGTTTCTCAGGACGGCCGTGGCTTCGGGATCGGAGAGCTCATCTGGGAAAGTTACGGGGATTCTCCTGGTGGCCCGGCCGCATCGTGTCTGATGGTGGATGGCGGGTCGCAGTCGCGCCGCTGAAGGAACCCGCTGGGTCATGTGGTTTGGGGATGGTAAATTCTCCGTGGTAAGTCAGTCGCCCAATCAGGATCCTCCATGAGTGCTGATAACAGACATTATAGTGAGCATCCCTCCTCTCTCAGATGTGTGTGGAAAAGCTGTTGCCCTTGAGTACGTTTTGCACATCTTATCATCAGCCCACCTACAACAAACAGCCCATGTACAGAAAAGCCATCTATGAAGTTTTACAGGCAAGTCATGCAGAAACCATCATGTGTGTTATTGCCCTGGTTTACTAAGTATATCTTACACATGGATGTAAATAGGCGTATTTAATCACGCTGTTTGTGTGTGGATCTGGACAGACGGCGAGTACGCGTGCAGGTAAACCGTTCCCTGTGTGTGTGTCCACGGACGACTCGGACTCGGGGAAGAGTGTAGAGCTGCAGACTCGGCAGATGGTTGAATGGGCCAGTGGTGGGTTCCTTCCTCCGGTCCCAAAGGCCTGGAGCCGCCACCAGGTACCCGCTGATTACATTTACTCATTATTTATTAGTGGTGGGGAAAAAAATTAATTCTGGTCAGTATCGTGATATTTTGCACATGCAATTATATCGATACAATAGCGCAATCTGTTATATTATTATTATTATTATTAATTATCTGTTTTCTCCATTGGTTTTCTCTGAGTTCACTCTGATAATTTACATTTGCACATTACATCCAAGTAATTCTTGTTTATATGATTATTCTCAGATTTATGTTACTCTATTATGTATGCTTTATACAGAAGCGTATTGCATTCACTTGAAGAAAAAAACGACTCTGTTTTTCTGAATTAACGAGTTAATTATCTAAGAATTACAGAGAATTTTTCATAGAAAAAAGTTTTTGCTTTGTTTTTTTCTGAAGACTTGTCTATTATCTCAAAAATGAATAGTTAAAAAAAAGTTTTTCAATTGAGAATTCTGAGATATATTGAATAACTGATAATATTGAATCGTGGCCCAAATATCGCAATACAATTGAATCGTCATTTTTGCCAACAAGTGTTATTACCGTATATAAGTTATACATATCAATATTATGTGATTTATTATAATATTTATTATTTTATTTATTTTATTAATGGCATTTATTAGATTTTTATAAAGGTATTATTGTTTTTATTATTTATTATTATTATTTTATTTAGGGCTGTCTATCGATTAAAAAAATTATTGCAGTTAATCACACTGGACTTAATCATACACCATTTATCTTTATATTTAAACTAATCTAATCCAACTGTGATATAAATTACATTAATCACGCAATTCTACATGCTTCAGTCATTTTAAATTAAAAGCATGTGTTAACACCTAATTTTATTGTATTTGTATGTTTGTTAATGATGTTAATTATATTTATTTTATTTTGATTGAATTATTATTGTTTTTTGTCATATTATTGATTGTTTTATTTAAATTAATGATATTTATTTTATTTTGATTTATTATTTTGTTTTTGTCATTTTATTATTTGTTTTATTTAAATTAATGATGTTTATTTTATTTTAATTATTTTATTGTTTAAATTATTATATTTTGTTATATTTATTAAATATTTTATTTTATCTAAAAATGTTAAAAATATATTACTACATTTTATTTTGATTAATTTAATTTATCCTTTATCGTATTGCTTAAGTAATTATTTGGATAGCTCTTTCTGAATTACCGAGGACTTATTCTCAGTACAAACATCTGAGAAGTATAACACTTTTAATTTACAGTATATCTTATAGAAACAATTGAAATATTAGTGACATTGCATTTCTGTGTGTAATTGTGTGTGTGTGTGCTCTAGCGGAGCGGAACCCTTACACTGAGGTGTATCCAGAGATGTGGGTGGAGCCTGAGGCTGCTGCGTACACAGCTCCGCCCCCTACCCAAGAAACCCAGGAAGCACAGTGTTGAGAAACCCAAAATCAAAGAGATTATAGATGAAGGAACCCGAGGTATCACAAACACACATGTGCCAAAGCAAACTGTCTTCAAATTTCATAGCGATTTTGACGCATGTTTTGTTTTCCTCAGAGAGACTCGTGTATGAAGTCAGGCAGAAGTGTCGAATATGGAAGGTGAGTGTGACCTTTGACCCCTGGACGTTGCACTTTTTAAACAAAACTGACCTGAAACAGAACATCCAGTTTAGTGACACTGTTTAACGTGGATTTGGGCATCATCAATACTTCTACATCAAAATAATTCTCAATGCAAAGAATCTTCACAAGGCGTGAGTTCCAGTTTGTGTGCTAGAAGTACGTACGTATTCATGAGTATGTAGTAAATCACCAGTATTAGGACATTAGAACAAGAATACACAAGGACTCGTGGTCAATATCACCATTACAAGCATATGCATGAGTGTGAATATATGTATTTCCAAAAGTTAAGAAATGTGATAAAACTTGTGGAAGTCAGTCAGGAAGGAAATCCTGATTGATATAACTTCTGGTTCATTTATCACACTAGAAACAGAAAGTCAAGTTGAGCACATTGAATTGTGGGATACAAAAATATATATATATATATATATATATATATATATTAGTGCTGGGCATAGATTAATTTTGATTAATTGCATCCAAAATAACAGTTTGTGTTTACATAATATATGTAAATGTATGTGTATAATTATGTTGTGTATATATAAATACACCCACATACATGTATATATTTAAAAAAAATTGTTATTTAAAAAATATTGATATATATATATATATAATATAATTTATTTATAAATATATATACAGTATATACATGCAGATATGTCTTTTATATTTATATATATATATATATATATCAGTATATATATATATATATATATATATATATATATATATATATATATATATATATATATATATAAATAATTTTACACAGCATACACATATATTATGTAAACACAAACTTTTATTTTGGATGCGATCAATCGAGATTAATTGTTGCCCAGCACTAATAAATATGTATATTGGAGAATTTAGTAGGTCAGAGTGTCATAGCACAAAATGTGCATAGTATGCATACAGCATAAATAATATAGTACAGTTGCGTGCTATTCCAAACATCATCATGGAGTCTTTTTGTGTGCAGATATCTGTATTTCCTGTGGAAGTCAGAACGTATCTCTTGAACATCCTCTGTTTATTGGAGCCATGTGCCAGGGCTGCAAGGTACACATGCACACATTTCCACCTGTCAATCAAGCCCATTCTGACTTCTGATTGGTTCTGAGGTGGTTTTCTGTTCCCCTGCAGAATTGTTTCCTGGAGTGTGCGTATCAGTACGACGATGACGGTTATCAGTCGTACTGCACCATCTGCTGTGGAGGAAGAGAAGTGCTCATGTGCGGGAACAACAACTGCTGCAGGTGTGTATGATCTGCTCTGTCACATTCATCTGGAGATATTTTAAAGCGCTCTCTATCCACACTAGCATTAAAGTCGGCATGAAACAGATGTTTTCTCCTGGATCTTCAGTAATCTCGCTGGACACAAATGCTGTCTCAGTGTGGAAGAAAGTTTAAAACGTAGAGAAACGTGTGTTTTCAAATAATCAATTTTGTGTGTATAGGTGTTTCTGTGTGGAGTGTGTGGACCTGCTGGTCGGGGCCGGTTCGGCACAGGCCGCTATCCGCGAAGACCCCTGGAACTGCTACATGTGTTGCAGCAGGAACGTGTCCGGGCTTCTGAGGCGCAGAGACGACTGGACCACACGACTGCAGATGTTCTTCGCTAACAACCATGACCTGGACTTTGTGAGTTCAGCTAGTTTGGAGCAGTTTGTCAACTTTGATAAACACTAAAATATCAGAATTAATGATACAAACTTGAATAGATATGAGACCACTTCAATTTCTGCTGTAAAAAGACAATATTCAACTCAAGTCAATTAGGTGTTGCTGTTGCCAAAATTAATCAAATATGAAACTAATGCTACATAAGACGATGATGTCATTATTCATCTCATTTTAGTTTTGTTCCTATCATTTATTCTAATGTATAATATTACTGACTACAGAGTGTCATTTAAATAACTTTAAAATAACTAATGAAAGTTAAAAAAGCTAAATCTGTTCATCTCTCCCCTCTCAGGAACCAATGAGGTTGTATTCTCCAGTAGCGGCAGAGAGAGGCAGCCAATCAGAGTGCTCTCTTTGTTTGATGGCATCGCTACAGGTGAGATCACACCTGAAGACCTTGAAGGGACAGGTCACCCAAAACTGAACTTTCTGTAATCATTTACTCATCGTTCCAAACCTGTAAGACTTTCGCTCATCTTCAGAACACAAATGAAGATATTTTTGATGAAATCTGAGAGGTTTCTATGGAAGCTTGTTTCCGCCAGAGAATGAAAAAACAAAAGGTAAATGCGACTTTTTTATCTCACAATTCTGACATTTTTCTCACTATTGTGAGTTTACATCTTGCAATTCTGACTTTATTTCTCAGAATTGCGTGTAATAAAGTCAAAATTGCGTGTTTGTAAAGTCAGAATTGCAAGATATAAAGTCAGAATTGCATGTTGTAAAGTCAAAATTACGAGATTTAAAGTCAGAATTGCGAGATTTAAAGTCAGAATTGCATGTTGTAAAGTCAGAATTGCGAAATATAAAGTCAGAATTACGTGTTATAAAGTCAAAATTTGATGTTGTAAAGTCAGAATTGTGAGATATAAAGTCAGAAATTGCGATGTTGTAAAGATCAAAATTATGAGATATAAAGTCAGAATTGCGTGTTGTAAAGTCAAAATTGCGAATATAAAGTCAGAATTGCAGTGTTGTAAAGTCAGAATTGCGATAGTTGTAAAGTCAGAATTACGTGTTGTAAAGTCAGAATTGCAAAAAATTTAAAGTTAGAATTGCGAAAATTTAAAAATCAGAATTGCAATATTTGTAAAATCAAAATTGCGTGTCTGTAAAATCAAAATTGCAAGATATCAAAGTCAGAATTGCATGAATATAAAGTCAGAATTACGTGATATAAAGTCAGAATTGTGAGATATAAAAATCAGGAATTGTGAGATATAAAGTGGAGAATTCCAATATTTGTAAAGATCAGGAAAATTACAATATTTGTAAATCAGAAATTACGATATAAAGTCAAAATTGTGAGATATAAAGTCAAAATTGCGTGTTGTAAAGTCAGGAAAATTACGTGTTGTAAAAATCAGAAATTGCAAGATATAAAGTCAGAAAATTGCATGATATAAAGATCAGAAATTGCGTGATATAAAGTCCGAAATTGTGGAATATAAAGTCAAAATTACAGTGTTTGTAAAGTCAAAATTGCAATATTGTAAAGTCAGAAATTACGAAAGAATATAATAGTTCAAAATTCCAATATTTGTAAAATCAAAATTGAATACTGTAAAGTCAAAATTGCGTGTTGTAAATTCAGAATTGCGAAATTTAAAGATCAGGAATTTGAAAATTTAAAGATCAAAATTGATGTTGTTAACGTCAAATTACGTGTTGTAAAGTCAGAATTGAGAATTTAAAGTCAAAATTACGTGTTGTAAAAGTCAAAATTAAGAGAATATAAAGTCAGAAATTGCAGTGTTGTAAAATTCAGAAATTCCAAGATATAAAATTCAGAAATTGCAATATTAAAGTCAAAATTACGTGTTGTAAAGTCAGAATTGAGTGATGTAAAATGCAAAATTGCAATATAAAGTCAGAATTGAGAATATAAAGTCAGAATTCAAGATATAAATTCAAAATTGATGATATAAAGTCAAAATTGCGAAATTTAAAGTCAAAATTGCGTGTGTTGAGTCAGAATTTAGCGATGTTTGTAAAGTCAAAATTGAAAGATTTAAAATCAGAATTGCGTAGTTGTAAAGTCAAAATTGCGAAATATAAAGTCAGAAATTACGTGTTGTAAAAATCAAAATTGCAAGAATATAAATTCAAAATTGCAAGATATAAAGTCAAAATTGCGTGTTTGTAAAGTCAGAATTGAGTGATGTAAAGTCAAAATTGCGAAATATAAAGTCAGAATTGCGTGATATAAAGTCAAATTGCGAGATATAAAGTCAAGAATTGAGAGATATAAAGTCAGAATTCCGAAATATAAAGTCAGAATTACGTGATATAAAGTCAGGAATTGCGTGTTGTAAAGTCAGAATTGCGTGATGTAAAGTCGCAGATTGCTTGTTTATAAAGTCAGAATTTGTGTGTTGTAAAGTCGAGAATTCGAGATATAAAGTCAAGAATTTACAGTATTGTAAACTTTGTAAGATTGTGGGATAAAAAGTCTCAATTCTGTCTTTTTTTCGTAATTGCGACTTTATTTATCAGAATTGCGACTTTTTATTTCACAATTCTGACTTCATATCTTGCAATTGTGAGATAAAAAGTAAAAATAAAAAATGTTATTCAGGTGGCGGAAAGCCAGACCGATATATCGGCAGGCCGATATTATCGGCCAATATTATCATCAAATAAAATGTAGTATCATCTCTCCTTGGCCTGTTATATTGAAAATGTATGTTTTACAATTTGCAGTATGACGTTATACCATTGCTAAATTATGGCTCATCATAGACTAGCTAACCACAAAGCTAGCTAATGCCACTATCATCAGTCTGTTCTGTTGTGACAATAAAAGAAACAAGTTTCTTTTTAAAATGCATTATCATATTATTTTAGTTAAAACTCATAAATAACTACAAATAACTAATGTTAGGGAAATCTGTTAATGTTTTGTTGCACGTTTCTGAAATAAAAAAAATAAAAGTAAAATATCGGCCGATATATCGGAATTTTGGATTTTAAAACGTAAAAATATTTGTATCGAGTATCGGCCTCTTCAAGATCCTTTATCGGTCGGAACTATCACAGGAAACTTCCTTCTATAGGTTTGTCCTTTCGTTGACAGCTACAAAACTAACACTTTGACACTTCAAAAAGTTTATAAAGAGATTATAAAACGAATCCATATGAATTGAGCCGTTTAGTCCAAATTTCCGGAAGAGACTTGATCGCGGTATATGATGAACAGATTTCATTTAGTCTTTTATTCACATATTAACATTGATCAGTAAACGTAAAGAGAAGCTCAACTGAACCTCATTGGTTCTTGCTGAAGCTCAAATGTGATGCGTAACACGAGAATGAACTTCATTGGTTCTCGTACGTGAAAGAGAACATGCTTGAGCTTCCGTTTACCACAAATTGAGCTGATGAATGTTTAAATGTGAATAAAAGCCTAAACGAAATCTGGTCATCATATGAAGCGATCGTATCTCTTCAGAAAATTCGGACTGAACCTCTCAATTCATATTGATTAGTTTTACAATTGGTTTATGAATTTTTGAAGCATCAATGTGTTAGTTGAGTAGCTGTCTATGGAAGGAACAGAAAGCTCTCAGATTTCATTAAAATATCTTAATTTGATATCTTAATATCTTAATATAATAATTTTGAATATCTTAACAGGTGTGGAACGACATGAGGCGGAGTAAATAATGATTATTTAAATACAAATACAAAAATAAAAACTAAAACTAATGAACCTAATATTAACTGACATAAATAAAAGTTTTGAGTCATCTATGTAAATAGAAAGTGAAATTTAAGATAAATTTACAACAATAAAAAATATAACATTGCACAGCTTTTTTTTGCATTTTCAGTGAGCTTTCCGTTGAATCAAACACATATGTTAGTGTAAATATGTGTGTGTTTTTGCTGTCAGGGCTGCTGGTGTTGAAGGATCTGGGTATTCAAGTGGACCGGTATGTGGCGTCAGAGGTGTGTGAAGACTCCATCACGGTGGGGATTGTGCGACACCATGGTCGCATCACATATGTAGGCGATGTCAGGAACATCACACGCAAGGATGTGAGCATGTGTGTTTCTCTCTATCTCACACTCTTTTCTCCTGGATGCACTTCTGATGTACCTCTGTTTGCTGTTGCGTGTCTCTGTAGATTCAGGACTGGGGGCCTTTTGATCTTGTCATCGGTGGAAAGCCCCTGTAACGACCTGTCCATCGTCAACCCTGCCAGGAAAGGCCTGTTCGGTACGAACACCCAGTTTGAGATCTATTTCTTGCATAAAACCACAATATTTGTGTGTGTGTATTAGAACTGCACTATTAATCTTTAAAAGTTTGCAATCTTGATTGATTCCTAAATGATAATGATTTGGTTACGTCTATTAATCCTTTGACAAGTATGATCACAGCAAACATTCAAATCTGCGTTTGAGCATTTATAGGTGTGAAACTGCGCCTTTTCAACTAGAGCCGGACCGATATATCGGCACGTCGATATTATCGGCCGATATTAGGCATTTTCCAAACTATTGGTATCGGCAGTTTTACTGGCCGATAAATGAATATATCAAAACTAAAATAAAAATGGACGAAACACGCTTGAACCATGTCATGAGTTTTGGAGTTGTATAGTTTGTCCACCAGAGGGCACTCTACACTGTCCCTGTTGGCAACACTCATTGAGTTGGTCATGAGACATACATTGCGTGAATAACAATTAAAAGAACATCCCCATCACTTCTCTTAACTCAAATAAGCATGACAAATTTGTGACTTTCATGTCCAGTTTTGCTGCTGTTAAATAAGCCGAGAGTGAAGCGGAAGTAGCTAGTAATAGTTAAGTTACAGTTGTTACAGTGACTGACTTCCTTTTAACTTTTGACAATGTGACTGAAGTATTTCTTTAATAGCGCGTGACAGTTATAGCAATAAGACGTATCATCTCTCCTTGGCCTGTTATATTGAAAATGTAGCCTATGTTTTACAATTTGCAGTATGAAGTAATCCATTGCTAAATTACGGCTTATTTATGGCAAATTTAGTTAAAACTCATAAATGACTACAAATAACTAATGTTAAGGAAATCTGTTAATGTTTTGTTGCACGTTTCTGAAAAAAAAATATATATATCGGCCGATATATCGGATTATGAATTTTAAAACCAACAAATATTTGTATCGGTTCTAAGGCCTTCAAAATCCTTTATCGGTTAGACTTTATTTTTCAACCACTTGTATCATTATTTCTCTTACAATAATTCAAATGATCACAGAAGTTGGATAAAAGGTTATTGTTCGGTCATAAACACTAATGTTTACGGCAGCGATTCAATAAAATCAAATCTATTTTTTAACAGTCACTTGTCTCCACCTACTGGTGTCATGATGAAATGATGCAATCTTTATTTGAAGTTGCTTTTTGAAAGCAACTTGATGCTGCAAATAAAGATTGTATCAATTACACAGTAACACCAGTAGGTGGAGACAAGGCGACTGTTAAAGTAGATTCATCTTTGAATCATTCAAAGGTGAAATATTTATGGGTGAGTCATTGAATGATTCATTTAAACCAATTAAAAAAAAATTCTAATTAATTCAGTTTTTTTAATATACTGCAGCAATTAACATTTTGTCAGAACCTCTAGTAAATTATGTTTTGTTTAGTTGTCTATTCAGATCTGCATTTAAAAAAAAAAGAATGTGATTCTCAGTTTATCCAGAAATCGTGCAGCTCTAGTGTGTATTGATGCATTTGTGTTGTAGTAAGTGTTTGTCTGTGTGTGTGTGTGTGTGCAGAGGGCACTAGGGCGTCTGTTTTTTGAGTTCTACCGGCTGCTTCACGAAGCGCGACCCAAAAACGGAGACGACCAGACCGTTCTTTGGCTGTTTGAAAATGTTGTTGCCATGGGAGTCAGTGACAAAAGAGACATTTCACGCTTTCTGGAGGTGTGTTTACACACACACACGCACACACACACACACATACATTCAAGTAAATCATGTGTACTATTCATCAGCACTGCCCTCTTGTGGGTGTGCATGTTACAGTCTTAATGTACAGTGACAAACACAAAATGCATTTTGGACAATTGAAAAATGTCTGAATTTCACATTTGATGAACACAAAGTACTAGTAAATACTTTTTAATCTTAATTTTCAACTTTAATCTATTGTTTGAAATCTATTGTAACTGACTTATTTGTATTGAAGTGGGATAAGTTTTGGGACATATTGATGATGGGAAAGGGAGAATCAACAGTCTGATTATACATGTAATTACTGAAATTCTTTAATCGCATGAAGGGATTTTTTAAAAACGCATATATAAGAATGTACAATATTAGAACTTGTGTGCAATATAAGTGCATTGTATCAACTGTTCATTTAAATGTCAGTTCATAGTAGTTAAAGACACGTAATTTAATGTGGGACCTACAATTGTATCTAATGCAGTTACATTCAGTCAACCAACTATTTCCTATTGACAAAAGTGTTTTTAAATCAATTGTTTTCATCAACTACTATGATCATGTGACTACAATATTATTATTTATTTTTAAATTATGTATTAATTTATGTCAGTTAACAAAATTGTTTTTAAATCAATCTTTATTTAAATTAAAATTTCATGTTACTTTTATTTTTTACACTTTGGCAAGTATCCAAATGCATTTTGGAGTCACAGTATATATTACTGTGACTCCAAAATGCATTTGGATACTTGTAAATGTCAAAAAAAAAAAATATATATATATATATATATATATATATTTTTTTTCAACATTGATAATAATCAGAATTGTTTCGTGAGCAGCAAATCAGATTATTATAATGATTTCTGAAGGATCATGTGACACTGAAGACTGGAGTGATGATGCTGAAAATTCAGGAATAAATTACATTTTAAAATATCGCAATATTCACACTGAATCCAGTTATTTTAAATTGTGATAATATTTCACGATATTGCTGTTTTTATTGTATTTGTGATCAAATAAATGCAGCCTTTGAGAGCAAAAGAGACGCATTTCAAAAACTGTTTAATGAAACTCTCATTGAAGTCATTTTGAATGTACTTTTCTGAAATTCCTTATATAATATACATATATATCTCTGTTCTTCCAGTGTAATCCAGTAATGATCGACGCTAAGGAGGTGTCGGCCGCACACAGAGCTCGATACTTTTGGGGAAACTTACCTGGAATGAACCGGTACAATCTACACCATGAGTGAGATTAGCTGTTATTGGTAGTGTTTCAATGAAAAAGAATATCAAAACAAACGTCCTCTCTCTTTCAGGCCACTGACTGCCATGGCAAATGATAAACTCGACCTGCAAGACTGTCTGGAACATGGACGCACAGCTAAGGTGTGTGTGCTCAGTTTGTTTGTTTTAATACAAGTCACCTGTATTTACAGTATATAGCGCTTTATACAATACAGAGTGTTTAAAAGCCTCTTTACAGTGATAACAGGAAACAGCCGAGTTCATTTCGTCTGGACAGCAGCTCTAGAAGATAATAGTGTCGTTGTTCAGTGTTGATTCAGTTTCATTTTTTAGATCATCAATTATTCAATTAGTTAATTTCATCTATAAAACAGTTATGCAGAAAACAGATGTCATCGTCCAGCTCAGTTCAGTTCTCATACACATTCTTGGTCCCATGACAGTGGACCTGCTACATGACACTAGGTTTGGGTGGCCAACAGGAAGTGGTTAACTCTTGTACTGGCTTTGTTTTTCAGTTCGGCAAAGTGCGAACCATCACGACCCGTTCCAACTCAATAAAACAAGGAAAAGACCAGCACTACCCCGTCTATATGAACAATAAAGAGGATATCCTGTGGTGCACCGAGATGGAGAGGTGAGGGCCGTCACATGACCTGTGCTTCCAATATTATTTCATCCCAAAGTTGAAAGGAAAAAATAGTAGTTTTTTCCACTGTAGAATAAAATTATAAAATAATAAAGTATAAAATTAATTATATTTCAATTAGATTTTTTACAGCGTGAGATTATTTTCATGACACTTATGCATATTTTTCTTAAATTAACATATCCATCCTTATTAATTGGAGAATACTAACAATACTTAAACGTACTGTCTTTTATTTGAAGTTATGTTGAAAAATGAGTAAAACCACAATATTTGAAAAAACTACAATTTTTTTCTTAAATTTGTATTATTTTAGTAGATTTAATCATTTAAATAATTAGTGATTTAATTATAAAATTCTTATAAAATATAATAATGATGAAAAAAATGAAGTATTGTGTAAGTGTGCATTTTGGAGTCACTGTACATATTTATATCAATATGATTTTTTTTAAAAGAATAACTTTCTTCAGCAAGGACACATTAGATTAAAAGTGACAGTAAAGACATTTATAATGTTACAAAAGATTTCACTTTCAAATAAATATTTAATTTATCAAATAAAACATTCTATTTATCAAAAGAATCGTAAAAAAAAACGTTAAATGGATAAAATATTTGTAAATAATTAAAAAATAACTAATGTAAATATTACAATACAGTAAAAAACAACAACTCTATTACACTTTAAATGAGTTATAAAACTAATTATTTTAATTTTAGTAATTTTATAATTAATAATATATATATATATATATATATATAAATTATATGTAATAATAATAACAATAATATAATTAATTTATAATAATAATTAATAATTTAAAAATAATAATGCTAAAATGTGCTTAATTACCCTAAACTAATTATATAGTTATCTAATCACTCTATATAAAAATGACATAATTATAATATAATATATTTTTAAAAGTCATACAAATGTCACAATACAAAAAATGTTAATAGTCCTAAAAATAGGCTTAATTTTTGCTTTGTGCATTTCAGGGTGTTTGGCTTCCCTGTCCATTACACTGACGTGTCCAACATGAGTCGTCTCGCCAGGCAAAGGCTTCTGGGAAGGTCATGGAGCGTGCCTGTGATTCGCCACCTCTTCGCTCCGCTGAAGGAATACTTCGCCTGTTTCTGAAGCTCCGCCCACCACCCGTCATGATGGCGTCGTGACGTCTCTCTCTTCCTTTCCTTTCCAATAAGCTCCACCTTCTTGAGTTCATGTTTGCTCGTGGCCTGTGAATGGCTGGTGCTATCCTAAGATTAATATTCAACCCACTAGACAGCCACACTTCACGTATTTATTTGAAAACGTAACTCCACATTTTTGATTTTACTGTATTTTATTGTCCGTCGTTTCAATATTTTTTTTGGTCATGTTCCAACTGTGACAACTCTTTCTCTCTCACACAACTGACAGAGACAAAATGTGAGCGAGTTTGCAAGTGTGTGTTTGTCCGAGCGTGAAAATCTAGAGCACAAACCCTAATCTGATGTTGCAGTGTGAACTAACTAGAAAAGATATGGCAACTTTTAAGCGTTGAGTCATTGTTCTGTCCTCACTGGAAGCCAAATGCTGCAGTGATATATATTTGATGTTTTATATATATATCTCTCAGAAAATATGTGCAGGTCACGTTTCACTGCACTGCATCATGATTTTTATGACAATTAACCCCCAAACCTCTCCAATTGTATGTCTTTTTTTATTATTATTATTATTATTTCCAAAAGAATTTCCCCACATTTTTTATTGTAATTCAATATATATACATACATATATATATATATATATATATATATATATATATATATATATATATATATATATATATATATAATTATTTTTATTATTTTTTTTGCTCACTGATGAGTCACCTATTAACCCCCAAATCAACCCCCAAACAATTAACCCCCAAACCATTCAAATTGTATTATATAGAAATGTCTTTTTTTATTTATTATTTCCAAAAGAATTTCCCCACATTTTTTATTGTAATTCAATATATATATATATATATATATTTTTTTTTTATTATTATTATTTTTTTTTGCTCACTGATGAGTCACCTATTGACCCCCAAATCAACCCCCAAACAATTAACCCCCAAACCACTCAAATTGTATTATATAGAAATGTCTTTTTTTATTTATTATTTCCAAAAGAATTTCCCCACATTTTTTATTGTAATTCTATATTTATTTATATATATATATATATATATATATATATATATATATATATATATATATATATATATATTTTTTTTTTTTTTTTTTTTTTTTTTTCTCACTGATGAGTCACCTAACTTGAGAATACAAGTTATTTTAGACAAGTAGTTAAACATCACAGATTTTATGGGGATATGAAAATTAAATACAATTTTTGTTTTTTGATTTTTGGATGAAATGTTTCCTCAAACATATTTACATGAGATTGATCAAGCAGTGATGCCAATTATTTCTACCAGTACATGTGTAGAAATCAGGCGAATCGCAGCTCGTTGGACAAATCACTTGACGCTTTTTCATATCATGTCTGGTTAGGACACAGTGTAACATCTACACAAACATCAATTTCACACATAAACACACTTTTCCTGTGAGAGAGAGATGATGTGCTTGAAGAATCAACAATACACTGTTTACAGGTTACGCTCTTAATATGGTACTACTAATCTACAGTAACTATTCACACACAACTCCACTAACTCGACTATGGTGCTCTCTCTCTCTCTGTGTGTCTCCCTGTCTCTCTCTCAGCAAAACAAACGCAGCACACAGTCTCGTATGATGCCTTTCTGCTGGAGCCTATAGGGCACATACAGTGAGAGAGCCGTCAAATCACACACACACACACATACTGAGAGCTGTTACACACTCATTAGACACATTAATGTTGAAGGATATTTCAAAGTGATATTACTCACCCTCAGCGAAGAAAGAAAGTCGTACAGGTTTGAAATGACACGAGGGTGAGTAAAGATGATGAGAAGGTTTATTTACTATTTGTTTCTGTTGTGTCTGATGCAATATTCCGCCAGCAAACAGAAGCTGAACTTCCGCTTATTTGCATCAGATGTTGCCGTTGTCACTCTTGCTGTGTCCAGTGTGTGTTCAGGTATCAGGGATGTTGTGTAGTTTTAGCTCCTGCGTGTGTTTGGGTGCAGGACCTCTACGGTGCAGCTTCATGGTGCTTCGTTCTCACTCTCTCCTGACTTGCGTTCTGCTGCCGGTTCAGCTCGGACGCGTTCACACCGCAGTTGCACGTGTTTTGGAGGTTGTGTGAGTAAAAATTACATTTTCTTCTTCCAATCCTTAATTTTTTTTTTTTTTGTACTGTGATTTTAGTGTGAACAGACTGGTTCATGAAATTTGAAGCAAACACTACTGGTCAAAAGTTTGGGGTCAGTATTTTTTTTTTTAATTAAATTAATACTTGAATTCAGTAAGGATGCATTTAATATGTAAATAGTGACAGTAAAGCTGTTTTATAATGTTACAAATATTCTATTTCAAATAAACACTGTTCTTTTGAACATACTATTCATCAAGGAAATTCTGGGGGGAAATGCATCACGGTTTCCACAAAAATATAAAGCAGCACAACTCGGCATAATCAGAAATGTTTCTTGAGCAGCAAATCAGCGTTTTAACCTTAACTGTCACCGTCCCACTGACTCCCACAGGTGGGACGCTTGCCATTATATTTTTAAAACAATAATATCTTAGAAAAGACCTTAAGTAAAATTGACAAACTATCTATCATTTGAAAGCTTACAATGTCTAGTTTCCATATTCGGTGACTGTTTTTCAAAATAAATTACACAGGAGCCGTCATTTATCATTTTGCAACAAGAATATTTTCATACTCCTAGGGTGTGTTCAGACCTTTATTTTGAAATAGCAATGAGCATGAAAAATCATGAAAAAAGGTAGAAACCTCAGCCTGTTTTCAAAAGATTGCATCCATTTAATTATTTTAGAAAAAAATGTCTGAAAATGTTTTAAATATAGCTATTTGTGATGTGGCAGGAAGCTATAACGCATATGATTGTTCTTTGTATGCATCTCTTAGAGGTTGAATTCATATCAAAATCTGCCAAACTTCCCATACTACTTCTGAATAGGATCTCTACTATATAAATTGTATGAAAATTGTGTAAATGATGGTTCAGATCACTCAAAACACATATGGAAATGGAGGCGCCCTTATATGGGCAGTAATTGAGTATGGTTGTGCCCTAGTGAAAAAGTTTGGTACTGCGCCCAAACAAAAGCTCATTTTTTGAGATATCAACCTAAAATTTGAAATAGAAATTCATTTTTCTGCAGTTTTAGAGTAGCCCAGATTTTGAAAATATATAATTTATATAAAATATAAATAATAATTTTTTTGAGATTGTACATTTCCATAAACTATGTTTCACTTTGTTAATTTATTTCACTTCGACAAAAATCTGCCAAATTTTTACGTCTATATTCCAGAGCATTCTTGAATTACAACCATTTAAGTTCAAAATGTGCATTTCCATGACACTTGTTAACAACAGGTTATTCTGTAATGATCTGTAATGAGTAATGATGCTGACAATTCAGGAATAATTCTGATTCAAATAGAAAACAGTTCTTTCAAATTGTAATAATATTTCACAATATTAGTATCTTTGATCAAATAAATGAAGCCTGACTTCCCTCAAACTTTTGAATGGTAGTGTAGTTGCACGCTTGATTTAAATTGCCAAAAATTGTAATGTTTTGTAAATTCTACTTTATAAAGCGTAAAAAAGGAAATTGTAATGTTTGCAATATTACAATAATTCAATGTATTTTGAATTTCTTAAAATCTAAGGGCAAATTGGATTTAAATTGTAACTTAATCATTTAGGATTTCAAATATTGACAAACAAAAAAATCAGAACCAGGCTCCTGCGGTGTGAACGTGCTGAACTGCGAACGGATCAGCCCACGTGCTAATCTACAGGCTGACTAGCATAGCGTTTTTGATAGTCTGATACTTTCAGTGCTCCTTGCTCGGGATTCTGGGAAAGTGGCCCATCTGTGTGATGTCATAAAAGCTGGTCACATGGTGCTCCCAGAATCCAGAGTCCTATTCTGGTGCAATCTGACAGTTCACACTTGGATTACGTGCAAACTGGATTACTATACAACTCTACAACGTGTGCTGTTTTATAATCCTGTTTCAGACCTGAAGTAAACAGGACTCTGGTGCTCACAGAGATGTGCTTCGAAACCGAGGATTTTTGTACGAATTTGATGAATTTCATCGGCCCTCGCTGGAGGGCAGAGTTTATACAGATCACATTTCAAACTTGTTTTGGTTTCTCTAATCGAACTAGCACATTAGACTACTTGTTATTTAAAGGTTGCTCATTTCTTTGAACTTTTGGCTGACATGTTGAAAGCAAGTCGACCAACTCATTACCTGAAAGACAGTTTTATTTTTTGCAGTTTCGGATTCAGATTCAAACCTGAATGGTTATATCACAGTTGATGTTGAAATATGCTTATGGCCCACAGGTTATAGTAAACTTCTGCTTTCGCTCATGCTCAGAAACCGATCTTAAAGGAAAACATCCTGCCGTTTAGACGTTTGAAGTTATTGGATTGTTGTTTGATGATCATGGTAATTCACTTTGGGCAAATGTGATTCAAAACACTTTATTTCAGTCCATTTTGTCGTAACTTGAGAGAATAAGTGTCTAGTACTCTCATTTTGCCATGTTTAAATACTGGAAATGCCTCGTATACAATTTTTGTTGCCAAAAAGGTCATTATGAAAACTCTCTCCAGAAAGTATTTCCATGTCATGGAAAATTGCATGATGTGTTTTGTTGGGTTTTGAAGACGAATTTCATCCCAACCCCCTTTTAAACCATTTTCTGACATATTTTGCGCCAATATCATATAAGTTCACATTTGTACTTCGGTTCTCTTGGTTCTTTTGGTCCAAAAGAAAATTGTACATTTAGTCCTGGTTCACATAGCATTTAGAGTTCACACTTATTCAAATGAATCGCACTGAGAGCAATCACACCAGAGTTCGATTTAATTAAACCAAACTTACTAGATTTTAAGAGTTGAAAGCGAACATCTAACATGCAGGATGTTCTCCATTAAAGGTTCGCTTGGTAGGATCGAACTCCTTTAGCGGGATCTTTGTGTGCACTGTGCTGGGTCGAAGCGCTCGTAGCCTTAGAGTCTGTTTGTGTTCGTTTGGTGAAGGCTGGTGAATCTCGTAACGCAACGTGAGGTTTGATCGTTATTAGTCGAGACTTCAGTGGTAAATGAATTGTACATAGATAAGTTTGCCTCTTTTTTTTAGAAATTTATTACAATTTTGTGTGCTGGGTGTTTTTGAATTCTTTCCGAGTAAATCTGCCGTGATTATTGGCTAGTGTATGATTATTTGCATGGCTGTTATAATAAAGGGGTGGAGCTGTGAGTCAGAGATGGCCGTGTCCAATAAATGCAATGACCAGAGAATTCTTTTCTATTTATGAACCCGTGTGGGGAAGATGATTGACAGGTGATGCGTTCGAGAGCCGACCAGTAAGCCTGTTGTCAGCTTTAAAGGAGTAGTTCACTTTAAAAAAAAAACTTTTGCTGATAATTTACTCACCCCCATGTCATCCAAGATGTCCATGTCTTTCTTTCTTCAGTCGAAAAGAAATTAAGGTTTTTGATGAAAACATTCCAGGATTTTCTCCATATAATGGACGTCAATGGGAACCAAACGGTTCAAGGTCCAAAAGACAGTTTCAGTGCAAACTGCAAACTGTTAGAAGGGCTTTAAACGATTTCAAACGATGAATAAGGGTCTTATCAGCGAAACGATCGTTCATTTAAAAAATAAATAACAAAGTTTAAGTTTTATAAGCACAAATGGTCGCCTTGCTCTGTTCTGTGATGCACGTTCGTGACTCTCCTGTTCGAACTCGTTCATCAAAACGAACGAATCTTTTTTCGAGTCATATCATTTGTTGAATAAATCAAACGACTCGAAAAAACATTTTGAAGTCGAACAACAAAACAACAAAAGCTGTTCATTTTCATTAAAAAGAGTTCGAACAGGAGTCACGAATGCGGATCCCAGAACAGAGCAAGGCGACCATTTGTGCTCATAAAACGTAAACATTTGTATTTATTTTTTAAATGAGCGATCATTTCGCTTGATAAGACCCTTATTCATCGTCTGGTATCGTTTAAAGCCCTTTGAACAGTTTGCAGTTTGCACTGAAACTGTCTTTTGGACCTTGAACCATTTGGTTCCCAATGAAATCCATTATATGTAGAAAAATCCTGGAATGTTTTCATCAAAAACCTTTATTTCTTTTCGCCTGAAGAAAGAAAGACGGACATCTTGGATGACATGGGGCTGAGTAAATTATCAGCAAAAGTTTTTTTTAAAGTGAACTTCTCCTTTAAAGAAGGCGGGGGTCTTGCGTGAGGTTATTTTACGAATAATATTTCGAGTAGTAGAGACCGCGAGGACGGTTGTTTCAAAAAGGTGCTATACATTATTCCTAAATGATAATCTAGAAAAGAATGACGTGAAACTGTATCGTTGAGAAGTGACTTGGTCTTGACAATGACTGTTTTTATGTTGTGTAGTCTTGAAAAAGCACTATTATTATTTTACTCTTTTATGAATATATTAACAAAAGGCATTTTAACTTTGTACTTGATGAAAATGTAAAAGTTAAAAAGTTAAGATGAATAAAAATGTACAGATTCATGTGTTTTAGCCTAGACATTACTGTAGTATGTGCCTCTCAGTAAAAAACATTCATTCATACTGTATTCGCATGCTGCCTTCAGGTCCCGTGGGAACGATCGTATTTACCGAGTCGAATGCCGTCAAATTACCGGTGCGAAACTGAATTCAGATGTCAGGTAATCACTCTTATTGGTCATAATTTGGTTTTCATTGCAATTCTTGGCTGCATTTAGTCCAATTAACTAAACTGTCGGAGAAAACTAGCGATTAGAGCCAGACCGATATATGGGCAGACCGATATTATCGGCCGATATTAGGCATGTTCCAAACTATCGGTATCGGCAGTTATAATGGCCGACAAATGAATATTTCAAAAATAAAATAAAAACGGACGAAACATGATTCAACCATGTCATGAGTTTTGGAGTTGTATAGTTTGTCCACCAGAGGGCACTCTACACCATTCCTGTTGGCGACACTCGTTTGCTGGAATAACAATTAAAAGACCATGCCCATCAGTTCTCGTAACTAAAATTTGTGACTATCATGTCCAGTTTTGCTGCCGTTAATTAAGCCCAGAGTGAAGCGGAATTAGCTAGTAATAATTACGTGTAGTTGACTGACTGTCCTTTTAACTTTTGACAATGTGACTGAAGTATTTATTTAATAGCGCATGACGGTTATATCAATGAGACGTATCATCTTTCCTTGGCCTAATGTTTGGAAAATCTGTAAATGTTTTGTTGCGCGTTTCTGAAATATCGGCTAATATATCGGAATATCGAAACAAATATTTGTATCGGATTAAAAATCCTTTATCGGTCAGGTTCTACTAGCTATTAAATGTGTTGGTTATGGGGAAACAAAATCCAATTTTCCATCAATCCCTTCACTTCATGCACTTCTTTTACCCTTCATTTTCTGCTAAAAAGCTTCTTGTGTTTGTCAGGAAGTTAAATATGAAATACATTTTATTCCGAGCATTTCAAATTGACTTTTGAACTCGTAAGTAGGAGCTTCCCCGGAAGACCTAAAGGCAGCATTACTGTACACTGTTACCTAACTGCTTGGAAGTGATGGCAAAACTACATTACCCAACATTCCCTTCTACAAACTCCCTCCATGTACTCTTGCTAAGGTCAGACTATAATGTTTTTTATGATTGTTGTTGCCTCAATATTTATTGCCCTACAGCCTCGTCCATCTGATCAGTCCACAGGTCTCTCTCTCTCTCTTCCTTTCTTCATCCGCTGTAACACTCATTTCTAGCCTCTCTCTCTCTCGGTGTGGCTGTAGTTCTGTTGTGTTTCGATGGTCTTTGGAGTGTTATAGTAGCAGCTCATCCTTCCATAATTCTCTCTGTACGCAGTGAAAGGCGAGACGGCCGGACAGCGGCTCCTTTCCTGTGCACTTGTGCTGGGGAACACTTGAATTAAATGTACTGTTTTTGTGCTAAACTCACCCTTGTCATGTCTTTCTTATGGTGTGAGTGAAGAGCATTAACATCACACTGATTAACTTGAAACAACTTGAGTTTGGTCAGAGATGTATCACACTTATCGACTGTTTTTTTTTTTGGTCAGATGTTATGCATTTATAACAAACACAATCTACACACTCAAGTATGTGTACATATATGTATTTCAATACTTTCCACGCCCCTATATAACATAACAACAGGAAATATTGTTTTATCAATGACACTGCAGGCACCATATGGTAACAACAGGTGTCAGTGTGTTATAACACAGCATGTTCACCTTCCTGAGGCACCTGCTTATCTTTAGTTTCGTTTCTCACAAACAGACCTGTCATTCCACATTCAGGACTTTCAGAGGATCACAGTCCTCATCAAAATGTGGATGGAGATCCTGTTGGTGATTTGGATTATTTTTTCGTGGATGGTAAACAATTTTAGACTCGTATAACTAACAATGAACAATAGACCTACATTTGCTACAGTATTTATTTATAGTTATTGTTAGTTCTTGTTAATGTAAACAACTGGAACCTTTGTTACTGAAATTGCGTTTCATAGTAATAGCTATATCTACTTATTATTAGGCTTATTAGACATTTTCGGTTACACTTTATTGTAGGGTGTCATTCTTACAGTACTGCATGTACTTAACAGGTTTGGTTGAAGTAGATTAGCTGCATGTTTAGTGTTATATGGAAGGCTAGACATGTAAAGTGTAACAAAGGCACTGTGAAATAAAGTGTAACCACATTTTCTGATTTTTGTAACAATATGGGATTTTTCTTGTCATTCACAGGAAAAGCAATTAACGAGTGTCGTTTGTTTCTTCAAACTTTGGCTACCGCGACGTGTCAGCTGTACCTGGCGCTCTTGCCTCTACGTCACGCCGCTCAACACTTCGCCAAAGCTGCACGGAATATTTTAACCGAGCCATATGACTCTAAAAACATTTTATCGACTTGCAACCATAAACAGCGCCTTTCGCAGTATGAAGATAAAGCGGCTGTTCATTGCCTGGAGGGAGTGTGTTTTCTGTGGGACTCTCTTCTCAGTTGCTAGCAGTCGTGTCGTCTGTGTGTGTCGCTGTCAGACACGCCCTGCAGGGGGCGCTGTTTCTCATCGTTGTCCACGACGCGCTGGGTGCAAAAGATGCTGCTTTTTAAAGTCAACATAGATGAATGGAAGAAAGAGCAGAATCAAGAGAGGAGCAAATAGAGGAACAAAAAAGACAAGTGGAGGAATACCTCCATGGCTGATTTCAATACCATTATCAGGAAAAGGTGGGGGCGGACAAAAGTTGACAATTTCTGGAAAGGATAGTTCACCCAGAAATTTCATTTCTGTCTTAATTTACTCACACTCGAGACTTGTTTTCTTCTTCCATGGGACATAAAGCAATTTAAAATATAACCTATAATGATTTAACTGGATCAAAAAAGTCGTCATAAGAAATATCAGTCACGTAGTAAATTTCTTTTAAATGTGCTGTAAACGATTTACCTGTTGCTAACTACACATCTTCTTAAAGGGATAGTTCACCCAAAAATGTTGTTCCAACCTAGCCTGGATGCCAGCCCGAACTCCGCCCAAAACATTTTTTGGACGGGAAGTTAGGTCTGGAACTGATCCATTGAGGAGTAATTATGATCGGATCAGAAATCATCGGGCCAATCAAATTGCCAGGGTGGGCATTATACGATGATGGACAGATTGATCTGCAAGTAATCAAGTTATCAACGAGCGATTTCCCTCGAGCGAGATGACTGCAGCTGGGGAATTGAGATGTACAGATTCCGCTGTCGATTTTGTTGTGAAAATAAATCGACAGCGCATTAATTTAATAGACAAACAGAGAAGTGCAATCAAGGCATTTGTCGATCGGAAAGATATTTGCCGCCCTTCCCACATGATTCAGGGAAATGTGTAACTTATCAGCTGGCTCTGATGGTCGCTAAGAAGATGGGACGTAATGAAAAGCCTGTGGTCGTTGTGGTTTCTCCTTTGGTCGCACTCATTGAGAAGTAAGTAAAAGAAGCAACACACTCAGTTACTTAACTTCTAAAATAAGTAAGTTCTGTAGTTGAAAACTGCGCTATGCAAAGAAGTTGACTTACTGCATTGCTCTGATCTGGTTGTAGGTCTAACCGACTATCCAATTGAGTGCAGAGTTGTTGTTTTTTCCTGGTTCGGTTACGAACACGCCTCATAATCAAAGCTTAATGGAGCGGTGTCAGACTCATATTCTCAATAGAATATGAGTATGACGAAGTCAGGCTAGTTTCAATCTGTATGAGTTTCTTCTGTTGAACACAAAGATTTTAAATAATTTTGCTAACCAGCCAGTTGACGGCACCCTTTGACCTCCATAGTTTTTTAGTTATGGAAGTCAATCGTTCCCATCAAATGTTTGATTACCAATTCTTTAAAACATCTACTTTTGTGTTCAACAGAAGAAACTCAAACAGGTTTGGAACAACATGAATGTGATTTCTATTTTTTAGTTGAGCTATCCCTTTAACATATCTGCGTTTAGACTATTTATGCTTGACTTTGTGACTTTTCTTTGCAGATACTTTTTCATGTTTATTTGTGTTGCATCAATCAGCGAAGGAATGTACACAATCAAGTAATCAAGATTTTATTATAATGACATCTTAGAAAAATATTTCATTAATGCAATTATTTGATTATCTAATTGCTTGATAAACACACTTAAAAGATAAGAATATCTTCAAATGTATATTTAGCTGTTAAATACCATTGTCTGTATGATTTCACAAAATTAAATCGTATGTATTGCCATAACAGTCCAAAATTGCTGAATTTCTACATCTAGAGCTGCTACTGTAGGTTTACTCTGTGTTCAAGACTAAAAATATAATGCTTATTAACACTTCTACAATAAAAGATTCAAGAGTTGCTGTCCGATTCTTCTCATCACAGCCTGGCGTCCACACTGATTCGAGGGGTCCATCCATCATCTGTCATAAAGAAGATAAAGTACAACACATTACACTACTCAACAGAGCAGATATATCCTTTAGTTTCCTGCAAAACTTAAAGCATCTTACTCAGCATGTCCCATATTCGCTTTCACCGCAGATTTATTCACTCGAAACTCATTCTGGTCGTCGCTGAAATACAGAGATATGTCGTTGTTATTAACTTAATTTCTGTGCTCAAATCCATTTAATTTTTAAAGTTGTATCTGTTTACACTTTAGTTATGGTCACAGCAGCCATCCTGAGCAAAGCTGAGAGAACGTTCCTCTGTAGGTCGGATGATAAACCCTCATACGACTGAACTTCACCTGAGACAGAGACGTAACTTTATCAGAGACTGTAACATAATCAAGGTTATTTCACAGAAGTCTTCAACTGAAAATGACCCACACCTGAAATAAGGAGCTTCATAACGAAAACTGCGGATGCTGGTTGAAAACATCTTCTCTCTGAATGTCTGCGAGCTCTCTTCACACAGGTACCTAAACACCACCTAAACACACTGACATCAGTGCTGACGTGTTCAACATCCCGTTACTCACCAATCAACATTTGTGTAGATGACTACAATCACCTGGTAACTCTCTATAAAAGGCTGCAGAATGGCTCTGAGGAAGAGGATGGTTTCCTGGCCGTTGTCTCTCACGTAGACCTCTTCATCAGAGCGTCCGATCACACCAGACTGCTGTAGCAAAGAGCAGCCCTCCTCATAGTCCTGAGAGAGAGATATGTTTAGATGGATGTCCTGTGTTCAACAACTGCATTTAGTCAATCAGGGGCTGTTTACACCTGGCCACTTCATGCGTTTTCTCAGATCGGATAGCTATCTGATTTATCAAAACGATTCCATTTACACCTGGTCATATAAATGTGTTTTTGCAAATGGATATAAATCCGATCTCCAATTCCCGCGTTATATGCGGATTTAATGAAGTGCACGTCACCGAAAGCAACAGATAAGCTGCATTTTATTGATCATCGGCTAATTTCAAAATCAGCAAAGACGGCGATAAGAGAGAGCGGCAACAGAACTGGTAAGATCATTTCGTTTCTTTACTTTTAATGAAGATGGTAGTGTTAATGGACTGCGACTTACTTTCACTTTGATTTGCGATAGATTGCAGCGCGTTGGCTTGATAGGCGCTCAGCTGCTCATCTGAGGTGATGCGTGTTCGCAGTAGCGTCGTCATATCTGACTAAAATAGCATGACAAATGGCCTATAACACGCTCTCACGCATTTATTTTTTAGCATTTTTAGGAGTAGTAACATTTACATATGTGGTTTCAGAGAACCAGATGCATTTACACTTGTCCAGTTTCAGTCTGGAATGCGGCCCAGACCACCTTCTGATGTGGTTTGAGGGATCAAATGCATTTCGGGGGCATTTACACCTGGTCTTTTCACGATCGGACAGCTATCCGATCAGAAAAACGCATTAAGTGGCCAGGTGTAAACGGCCCCTCAGACTCACCTGAAGCACTTGATCAGGAATGAAGACGAACTCATTGGAAAAGAGCTCCAGAAGAAACTTAAAATGATGAAAGATGTCATCTGGAAAGGAAACAAAATGGCTAAAAATAACAATGCATGATTTATTCACCCTCATATCATTCCAAACGTGATTTCTTTCTTGTGTGGATCACAAAACATTAGAAGAATGTAAATGCTACTTTTTTCACAGTAAAAGTGAATGGGTTGCGTTGTGTGTATGGATTGTGCAAATCTGATATCCGGTCTTCTGCTGTTGTAGCCCATCCGCCTCAAGGTTGTGTGTGTTGTGGCTTCACAAATGCTTTGCTGCATACCTCGGTTGTAACGAGTGGTTATTTCAGTCAAAGTTGCTCTTCTATCAGCTTGAATCAGTCAGCCTATTCTCCTCTGACCTCTAGCATCAACAAGGCATTTTCGCCCACAGGACTAGGGTTGGGTATTGAGAATCGAGTATTGATTGGAACCGGGACTAACTTTTTGTTTTTCCAGGAATCATTCAAAAGTTAAAATTTTGATTCCTAATTTCGATATTCACAGTCGGTCGACCAGGAAGAAGAAACCGCTGAACAACACCAACGAAGAAGCGTCTACCAGAAGTGTTGGCATAACCGTGCGAGTCGAACATGAGTAGCTTACGTCGACGGTTCGAAAGTGTGGCTTCGCTTTTCTAAAAATAACGAAATCTCGGCAAAATGCAACATTTGTGACAAAAGGAGTATTTCCTTCAGAAAGGAGTATTTCCTTCAGAAAGACCGTTGGTTAGGAAGGTTAGCTAAACTTTTTTGACCCTGACTCTTAAAAGAATTAGAACTAAGAATCGTTCAGGAACCAGAATCGAAACAAGGAATGGAATCAGAATCGTTCAAATTCAAACGATACCCAACCCTACACAGGACTGGCGCATACTGGATGTTTTTCCCTTTTCACACCATTCTTTGTAAACCCTAGAAATGGTTGTGAGTGAAAATCCCAGTAACTGAGCAGATTGTGAAATACTCAGACACCAACAACCATGCCACGCTCAAAATTGCTTAAATCACCTTTCTTTCCCATTCTGACATTCAGTTTGGAGTTTGGAGATTGTCTTGACCAGGACCACACCCCTAAATGCATTGAAGCAACTGCCATGTGATTGGTTGATTAGATAATTGCATTAATGAGAAATTGAACAAGTGTTCCTAATAATCCTTTAGGTGAGTGTAGTTTAGGGGCAGGACGATTCTAGAGAGCATTTGATTGGACAAAACATTTGATAAGTGCAGAGTGATGTCATCAAAACTTTTTATCCATATTGTTGGAAGTGAGAGACTGTATGTTTTGAACGCTTTTATCTTCTAAATGTACATTTTGTAATTATTTTGGAGCACTCTAACTTTATTATGGATAACATATTCATACTAAAATTTTAATTTCATGAGGACTTTAAGTAGTTTATTCTCTGAAAATCATCCCTTACAGGTTTGCATAGTTATATGAAATACATTTTTAAACTTAAAGTTTGCAATCAGTTCTTGGAAATTCCTTAAAATATCAATGTTCCACAGAAGAACACAATTTTTGCACCGAATAACATGAGGGTGAGTAAAACTTATGCAAATTTCCTGTGACACTCTCATACTACTCACCTGTCCTGCTGCTTACAGCTGTCGTGATTGCAACTGCCACCATAGCTGGCCGTGTGAATACATGTACTGCTTGATTCCTGTAGGAGGCGCACATGAGCACAGCAGCAGCACGTCTGAACACGCCCTCCTCTTGAACGACAGGTCCTGGACCCGCCTCCTCCACTAAATAGACACGCCCCCTCTCACAGCGCACTACTGAGTGATGCAGGGTCAGGCTCGATGACATCACTTCAGAATCCAAAACGTGCTCTTCAAAACAAAAAGAGGGAGAGAAAGGTATGTTTTTTCCACTACACAGATCAAAAAATATTGATATGACAATAAAATTATTATTGTAAATAAGTTAATCATGTAATTAACAGGGCTTAAACAAGCATATTTTCTTTCTTCAACACAAATTTAAGAACTTCTATCCTGTTTATCCTGTGTGATTTCCATAGGAACAGCCCTGAATGGGGGTTTTGTTGTTTTCTGTTGATCCCAGTCACATGTTTGGCTTTAGTCCCAGAATTAAAGAACCGTCCCAAGTTGTTCACAATACCTAGAAAGCTAACTTAGTAAGAGAACCCTGGAAGAAGCTCTAACCATACAGAAGTACAGTGTTTTCTCTATGGACAGCATCTGCTGTTGTTTTTATAGCACAAGTTTGTAAAAAGCCAAAATTGTAATGTACTTTCTGTACCATTGAAGTATATGGGGCCTTCCAGAGGATATATTGTTCTCCTCTGTACAAATATGTGTGTTTTGAGATGTAAAGTTGTCTAAACTATGCTTTTAGTATTGGGACAACAGTTTAAAACAGATGATGTTCTGGTTATGTGCTACTCTGTACTTTGCAGAAAGTTTTTCAAACTTTTCTGGTATTTAATAAGCCAAAATGACTGTCTAAGCTAATGAGTGCATGCCACAGAAGCTGTCTGTAGAATGTGTCTGGCACTGAACAAATGATCATCCTTTAAAGGAGCTGATTGTATGTTCAATTCAGGTTTTGTTTATTGAATGTCATCTCTACATGTATCCTTACTGGGCCATCTGATGTGGGCTCCAAACTGCAGGGCGATTCTCCTCACCCAGAGGGTTTTGTTGGTCAGCAGGTCCAAATCAATGCCCTGGAGGTTCTGGAGGAGAACCAAGACCATCAGGTTCCAGGCGCTCAGTACCGCATTTCTCTCCTGCAAACGGATGATCATGTGGGCTAGACCAGATTCAAACTCCTGTGTCTCCTTATTGGGCTTCATGGGCAGGTCTCTGTTAATGAGCAGAAGAAAAAAGAGTATATCCCACAATGCAATGCAGTCCACTTGATCTCGCATTTTACACTGTGAATAACAACCATGATTTTTAAAATCTTATTATTTCACAAGACTGCCAAAAGTAAAGACATTTTTAGACATAAAATATAAATATAAAGCATAACAAAAAATCATTTTAAAAAATCAAATTTTTTAGAAATGTATTATAATTCAGTGTAATTTTTCTTTTTTATTTATTCATATTTTAATATTTTAAATGTAACTACATTATTCATAATTAATGCCCCAGCACTGATTTAAAGTATGCGAAATCCCTTGTAAGAAATACTTTCCTTTTCAGGAAAATTTGCAATTCTTGACTTGGTATCGGCATCGAAACAATAATTTTAGGTATCGTGACAACACTAATATCTAAACAAGCTGTTTTTAGAGCTTGATTAAATAAATGCTTTGTTTATAATGAGGAAATGTAAAACTTCCTGCAAGTTTCATAGAAACAAAGACCTCATATGTCAAATGCACAAGGAAAATTTGATTCCTCATGGCATGATGTCTTTTGCATTTACATTTATTCATTTAGCTGACGCTTTCATCCAAAGCGGCTTACAATTGCTACATATGTCAGAGGTCGCACGCCTCTGTTAAGTGTCTTGCTCAGGGACACATTGGTGTCTCACAGTGGATTTGACCCCAGGTCTCACACCAAAGGTATGTGTCATATCCACTGCGCCATCACCACCCCAATACTTTTATACACCACTTTCTCAGACTATTACACATATATTATTTTTTTTAATTGTCATGTTTGTATGTATTACCTGGGTACCAGATTGTACTGCCTGTGGTTTATCTTTCCTTTGACCAGGTCTCTAACAGACACAGGGTTTCCAAAGCACACATGCATGCAGCCGTAATCGCTCCTTCAGAACCGTCCTGGCCTTCAGCAAACCCTGCAGATCACAGCAAGAGCTCAGCACCAAGTTCATTCCTTCATATCTTGAAATGCATGAGACTTTGGCTCGCTTTAACAGCTGTACCCCTGTGGTTTCTCTTGGTTTAGGCACACCCAGCAGCTCATGAGCGAGAAGCGACTCCTCCAACACACGCTCGTAACTGATGCTGATGGGGACCAGACTGATGTCAAACACCTCTCCTTTAAAAAAGGAGCTCCAACACCATGTGCATCATTCCTGTGAGGATGCAAACAGAACTCAAGGACCAAGAACATGAAGTTTAACTTACTACTTTAAATGAAATCTTACCTAGTTTTGGTGTGAGAGATTTCAGCGTTCTACTTCGTAATCCTTCAACATAAAACTCTAATGGAGCATAACCTGTCTGTAGAAAAACTGCCACTGTGAGTATCAAAGCTAACAAATACACTACCATTCAAAAGCTTGGGGTTCAGTTCGATATTTTTGATCTTTTATTCATTCAATTGATGGAAAGTGACGGTAAAGACAATGATAATGTTACAAAAGTGCTGTTCTCTCAAACTTTCAAGTCATCAAAGAATCCTGAAAAAATGTATCCCGGTATCTCTATATATATATATATATATCAGTGTATATATATATATATCGCAGCACAACGGTTTTCAACATTAATAATATTAAGAAATGTTTCTTGAGCATCAAATCATCATATTAGAATGATTTCTGAAGGATCATGTGACACTGAATACTGGGGTAATGATGCTGAAAATTCAGGTTTGATCACAGGAATAAATTACATTTTACAATAAATTCAAATATAAAACAGTTCTATTGAAGTTTAATAATATTTCACAATATTACTGTATTTTTTGTTCAAATAAATTCAGCCTTGGTGAGCATGAGAGACTTTTTAAAATCATTAAAAACCTTACCGACCCTAAACTTTTGAATGGTTGTGTACAATAATTTCAATAATACAATAAGAATAAAGCATGCACTAAATTCTCACCCGCACAATCGTTTTGACATACTCTGACAGCACCGCCCAGTACAGCTTGTCTGAGCCAATGGCACGACGAATAAAGAACGCTCCTGACCGTCGAAAGATCTCACCAATCAGCTTCATCCCCATCAGAGCTGTTCGACAAATAAAGGTGGAGATTTGGAAGAAGGTGAGTAGAGAAATATTTTACTACCACAGCTTGAATACAAGTTCTTCAATCCATCTTTAATGATGCATTTAGTAGATTTGGGTTTATGTTTTGACATGACAGCATTGGGATGCCCACCTATCAGCTTCAAATGTTAGTCATTTTAACCCTCTGGGTTTTTTTGGCCCAAATGGTCCCAAAGAATTTAAATTAAAAAAAATTTAAATCACAGCTTCCTCGGAATGGTCCGAAATTTGGTGACTTTGTTGGTATTTGGTATTTGAACACCTAAAAAAATTCAGGATGTGAATAGTCTAAGTGGTTGTAAAAAAAATAGTCACACTTGGAGTGTTTGGGTTGCAAATGGACCTGCATGGAAAATGAATGGGAAATTGGCAAAAATGTGAAAATAATGAGTTTTTTTGTGCGTACAATCTACAAATCAGCCACGATCTTGAAAAAAGCACACAACAGTGAAGGGTGAATCTATAAAACATCAAGAGCACAAAACAGACACATCCAGACATGCAAACACACTTTTATACTCAAACACAACAAAAAATTCAGATTATACATGTGTTTTGCATTTTTAAAATGCAGTTTGTCCACCAGATGGCATCCATCTCATTTCAAAAATTGCTTTTATAAGGCCTAGGCTTGACTCTAAAATGAAATACAGCTTTAAAAATAATAAAAAAAGAATTAAAAAAAATATGTATTCTATTATGAATTGGTCATAATTATTGCATTAATAGTAATTATAATTTTTTTATTTTTGAAGTTTTCTCAAAACACCAAAAAGGAAAAGAAAAAATATTATAAAAAATAAGTAAAACAAACAAAAAAAAATTATGATTTTTTTTTAAAATATGATTCCCGCCCTTTGGGTCCATTTGGACCCGAACATCCCGAGTGTGACTCTGAAACGAACAACCCCAGAGGGCTTGTCTAAAGTGTTGGGCATTACTTGGTGCACCTTTAAAGAAACATGGTGACTTATTGTGACATAAGCTTATTCCCCGTATCCCCAGAGTTAGATAAGTCAATACATACTCTACATATGTGCTGTGAGCTAATCACTCCGCTAATCTCTCTCCGTCTGAGAATATAGTTCCCAGGATGTATATGTTTAGAAGATGGCTCATATAACCATGTTATTTGTACAATGTTGGTCTTATTTTGTCACTTATTGGGAGCAGTAGGTTAGATGGAGCCGTTTACTTCCAGTATTTGTGCTAAGCTAGGCTCAGCGGTGGGTGTGTCAGACTGAGTTAAGACACATACGGAGATGATAAGGTTATATATGGACTTATCTGACTCTCGGGGATACAGTGAATAAGTCCCCAAAAGTCAGCGTGTTCCTTTAAAATAAAAAATAAATAAATGATGTGACTGTGAGATTTGGCCACCAACAACTACAACAAAAATCTGTAGATACTTGCGAATTCCGGCTGCAATGACGGGGATAGAGAGGTCATAAGTGAACATGATGTAGGACAGAACAAGGAAGTCCATGTAGCTCCTGTGATTGGGCATTAGGATGACGGGATGCTCCTGAATGGTCTGCTGGAGCTAAATAACAGAATAAGCATTTTTTAGTAAAACATTCCTTTTTAAAAAATATAATGAATTTTTAACAGGCCAGAAAAACACTAACACGTGTGAGTCCCTCCTCGTTGACATGTATAGAGCTGAATACGCTTTTAATAACTTTGGTCATTGCGAAGCCCAGCAGTCGAATGAATCCCAGCTGAAGGTTTTGACTCATCTCGTCCAGTATCGCAGACGCTTCCTCTTGAACTGCCTCACGCGGCTCATCGGACTCAACCACGATCTGTGAACAGTGAACAAACACTGCTATGACATCTTTCTTTCATAACTACTGTATCTCACTCTTTCTCTCTCACCTCCTGTATGATGTATTTTAGGTACTGGGATTCAAGCACCATCCTGTTGAGAGCGGCAGCTGAAATGGGTGTGGCTCCACGGTACGGCTGAGGGTTAAAGCTCCGCAGGGCGTGGCTTAAGTCATTGCTCCGCCTCCTCTCCTCCAAAATGTCAAAGAAGTCATCAGGTTCTGCACTCAGTGCTTCTGCACTCTAATACACACAATATTGCTTGTTTAATCAACAAGGAAGCTAAATATTGGATTTACATATTGTATTTTGGTTTTGTGCAGTTTACATACCTGAACATTATTACAACAAAATTATAACATTATTTTGATAAAATTACCTAAGTGGAAGTAAATTGACTCGAAACATCAACAGTATGCCTTTTTTATACTATGACAAAACCATTTTTTTTTTAGTTTTCAAAACTGTGTGTGGGACGTATTTGTAGTTGTGCATCGATTTTAAAAAGTTAACAAGTAAGCAAAAGTTTTAAAAAAGGTGACACAAAAAGCTATAGAGGTTTAAGTTTTTGAACAATATTTTATATAAAACATACACTACCGGTCAAAAGTTTAAGGTTCGGTACGATTTTTTATGTTTTTAAAAGAAGTCTCTTCTGCTCACCAAGGCTGCAATTTTTTGATAAAAAATACACAAAAAACACAGTAATATTGTGAAATATTATGACAATTTAAAATTACTTTTTTATGTTAATATATATGTTAATATATATTAAAATGTAATTTATTCCTCTGAAAAAAAAAGCTGAATTTTCAGCATCATTACTCCAGTCTTCAGTGTCACATGATCCTTCACAAATCACTCTAATATGATTTTATGCTCCAAAAACATGTATGATTATTATCCATGTTGAAAACAGTTTTTTAAATTTTTATTTCAGGATTCTTTGATGAATAGAAAGTTCAAAAGAACAGCTTTTATCTGAAATGGAAAGCTTTTGTAGGGCCCTATAATTTCTGTGATCACGGAATAAAAAGCACACTCTTTTTACAACTAAAATAACAGAAAAGGGTAAAAAAATAAATTCCCAAAAATTAAAACGGAAAAAATGGAATTTGCAAAAATTAAAATGGAAAAAACGGAATTTGGGAAAAAATAAAATGGAATTTAGGAAAAAATAAAACGGATTTTATAGGGCCCAACTTTTGTTACATTAAACACTACCCTTTAAAAAGTTTGGGGTCAGTACGAAATTTGTATTTTATTTTTGGGGAAATAAATAAGAAATCAATACTTCTATTCATCAAGGATGAGTTACATTGATCAAAAGTTACAGTAAAGACATTTATAATGTTAGAAAAGATTCTAATTAAATAAATGATGTTCTTCTGAACTTTCTATTCTTCAAAGAATACTGAAATAAAAATTAAAAAACTGTTTTGTTGGACATGTCCCCCACATTTCAAAATCTAAGTTTTGTCCCCCCCACTATTTCCCAATGTAGGATTTTGTTTTGCATTGCCTGCCTATCTCTGCCAATTTTGGAGTCTCCCAATTAATCCATTCTGCAACTTTTAAATACATAATTTAGTTTTTTAAAAAGAGCGATATTCTTCAGGTTTGCATGATCGTCGCGCATCGCGCACCGCTGGCACATGCGCATCTAGGTGACACCGGATAAATGTGGACGCATCAGACGCGCAAAAGTTCCAGAAATGTACAAAAGTGACCTGACATTAAATGACAACAAGGTAAGGAAAATAAGACTAAACCAAATTAAATAACCAAGACTTGGTTGGTATTTTTCTCAGGAGATGTTTTGAGCATTTTACTTCAGACACCGCTTATCAACAAACTGCCACGAGAACTGCTAGCTTGCTACTCAAAATAAACTAGCAGTCTATTCAGTCAGTATTTGTGTTTGATGTGTGAAAAACTTTAAATATAATTGCTAGACCTACTTTTCAGCTACCAAGCAATCTTTCCACAAGGGATAGACTGACTTTATTGATTTTAGTATTTTATAGTTAATGGAAATCAAATCAACCATTTATTTGAGTTAATCAGTAGGCCTACATGACTGATTAACAGTAGCCTAATGTAAATGCTAAATGCCCTAATACATGTTGATACTACAACAAATATGCTCTTAACCTCTTAAGTTTTTCACACATCATTTAAGCCTCAATTTCTCCATTTTTGCATAAAATTCTCCAGAAAATGTCATTTAATTGTTTATTTTTCAAAAAAAAGGTTCAAAATTGCTCCTACGTCCCTGGTTTCAATAGAGAAGCGAAACAAAAACACGTCACACCGAGTTCATAAAGCAAAGCAACAAAAACATAATTAGCTACTGTAATCACCGAAGATGTAACGTTACACTCCAAGCGTTGATTATAATGAGTGACTGACAGCGGTATTAGATTTGCGTTGTGTCGCTGTCAGTGTGTACACACAGTATTATAATGCACGTCCGGAACCGAATAAATAGCCTACACAAACATAACTTAAAAACTGACATATAATGTTCATGTGTTCATACCAAGCGCTCCATGTCCCACGCAGAGGCAGGTGTTCTTATCCCCATCCTCTGACATCAGAGTCCGTTACTGAACCCACCGACCGATCGACACTCGGACCAGAGCCCAGAACCAATGAGCGCGCGCACCGCGGAACGCCTCCTGTCGCGTGACCTGTTACCCCCAGTAATCTCCAGCTTTAAGCAATCTCTCAAAGATAATCAGTTTTTATTGCACAAATGAACTTAATAATACAAATGAACATTTTATTTTATAAAAGTTTTGAATGAATGTATGGATGTTTTTTTACCTAACAAATTTCAAATTCAATTGCTTAAAAATATAAAAATAATAAATCAAAGTCTCAAAACATCTGCTCAAATGTTAAATCATTAAATAATAAATCAAACTCTCGATATGGCTGCTCTAATGATAAATCAAATGCTCAATGCAATTTTATTTCCTCATTTAGGAAAGCATGAACTGTATCAAAAATCTCTTTAAAACTCATTTTAATTTTAATTGTGGAAAAACTTCCATTTGAATGAATGCTATTTTATTATTGATGAGCTTTAGGCAAGGCAAATTTATTTATATTACATTTAATGAAAATAAAGAAAATAATTACAAAATAAAAACCAATATAAAAAGGAATTAAAAGGGATATAAAACTTTAAAACTTTTACTTTGGCAGATCACACATGCCATTGTGTTTTGACCTGGTTTAGGCTCATTCTGATTTTATGGTGAAGAATTTCAGCACCTGTAGAAACTAGAAGGTAATAAACATTTACTGTTCAATCCTCAGATAAATTCATTTATAGATAAATTAAATGAACCGATGCATTAAATGATGAATGACACAGTGTATTTTCTGCAGTATTTTATTGAAGATCGAAACAGATGGATTTTCCTTCAAAGAAGAATCACCTGAAAATCTGAACAACTGCTCTTTCACTGAAAGAAAATCTGGAAAAAAAACCCCCAAAACTCTATAGTTCTATAGTTGGAACTAATAACTGAAAATAAATTTCAGTAAAAGGGCAAAAACTAGTTATATCAACAGCATCATGCTACATTTCATATATTTAAACTGCATCTCAAATATCTGAATCTTTAAACGTCATTGAAACCATAATAAAATGGAAGAAACCCAAGCAAGGTTATGATTATTAATTCATAAGAAAATATAACAGCATATCTTTCTTAATTTAACACATAAAGTGCTGGTTAAAACCAAATGAAGGCAGGAATATCAGAATACAGCTGTGATATGACCGCAGAAAAACGTTAAATAATCAGAGAGATAAAATATTACTGAGTAGGCTACATTAACAATAAGGTACCATGTAAGAGTTCAATGATATCCATTAAATAATAAAGAAATGTAACATATACTATATTCTCTCTTTACAGTTTTTTAATTTCTCAGAGAATAAAAGTGTTAATCTCACAGAAACTTTCAAGAAACGTCTGGGTCATATTTTGCATAAAGAAAAATATTTTTGGACCACTAACCTTTAGTAAATAAATAGGTGGTTAATTGTCACAAAATGCTATATATATATATATACACTGTATATATATAATTTTTACTTTATTATTTGCAAAATAATGGTTTTTGGAGTGAAATTTGACCCGGATATTTCAAATTATGTAACATTATTTAGTTTCATTCATATATTAACAGATGCTTTTCAAACACAAAGCAAATTCCCCAGTGTTAAATTTACACTGAGAGTGTGAATTGTATAAACTCTGATATAATAATGTGAATAATTATTGAGTTTTATTGAAGACACCTAACAAGCAGAACCACTGAAGGAGAAAAACATTATGGTCATTAACAGTATGAATCATTATTAAGTCACCATTATGACGATCAGTGTTTGCTTTCAGTTGGGCTCTTGACCCTTAAATCATTAACTTTATATTTTGTTTGACTGCTGTATCTGAGTTATAACAGCCAGATGAACAAATAGAAAAGGTGACAGCATCAGGTGTCTTCAATAATACTCAATCATCCTCAATTAATCATGTAATGTAGGGCCCTATAATTTCTGTGATCACGAAATAAAAAGCACACTTTTTACAACTAAAATAACAGTAAAGGGTCAAAAATGAATTTCAAAAATTAAAATGGAAAACGAATTTGCAAAAATTAAAACGGAAAAAATGAAATTTGGGAAAAATAAAATGGAATTTGGAAAAATAAACGGATTTTATAGGGCCCTAGTAATGATCTCATTAACTTTAACACTGCTTCAGTGTTCATTTAACACTCTGCTCAGTTTATATAATTCACACTTTCAGTGTTAATTTAACACTGGGGATTTTGCTGTGTATGATCATAAGCAAAACTTAACAGGTACATTGAAAAACGGTTCAGAACAATATACTATAAATCACAAATGACATGTAAAGACTTTTTTGAAAGAAAGTGCATTTTTTTCTAAGGTCCAGACTCACACATGAATTTTGCGAGTGATTTTTCATATGTTTGCACTGATTTCAGTACATTCAGTTTTGGTTATCAGCATGTCTGTTGTATTTGTTTTTCTGCGTCCTGTGACGCGAGCAGATCCGTGCAGCTGTTCAGCGAGTGGTGTTGATGGTGCTCGATATCTGCCCGTCCATGAGAGGGAGCTGTTCTCTCCAGAAGGTGAACTGGCTGAAGGTGTCGCTGCAGGGGAAGTCATATGAACTACTGCGCTTTCAGGAGCGGGAAGACGTGATCCACCACCTCGCCCAGACGCACGTACCTGCACAGGTAAACCACAGCTGACACACTTTTTCATTTAATAACACAGACACACAGTGCTAACTGAGGGAAGTAACGAATGAAAGCAGCAACACACATGGCTTTCTCAGTAGTGTAGACTACTGTAGATCAGCTGTTTTCATAACAAAGTAGTTTTTCCAGAAATAGTTATGATGGTGTGTGTGTGTGTGTTACAATGTTGATTTTAGTCAGAGTGTATTGTGCATTACAAAGCAGCAAACTGAGGTAATAATCAAACATCTCATTTCAGCTCTCTCTCATATCAAGCATTGATTATTTTTAGTGAATTGGTTTGTTTGGATGCTTTATTTACTGTAAATGAATTAATCACTTCAAATAACATTGTACCGATTTATTTTCTGGCAATGCAATGTATGCTAGGTTCTATTTATTTATATTTGTATAATTTCCAACATTTTATTGGACAGGATTTTATCCTCTGTTCACACCATGTCGTAATTACTGTAATTTCACTATGACAACATGTGAGGTTTTATTCTGTGCTGTTATCTATGCTGTTACGAATCTCCAGAGGTCAGGTGGTACAAGTTGGAGCTTCGGAAAATTCCCAGCTTAAAAGTTGTAATTATGAGATTCTATGAGGATGTGAACACTTTTTACAAGTTGAAATATCATAATTATGGTAACTTTGCATAATTTCACCAGTATTCCGCCAAACTAAAAGCAAGAGGATTTGAAATGTTGTAAGCACAATTGTTTAAGCATTTAAAAGTAAAGAATTAAAGACTTAAACTTTAGTATTGTAACTTGCAGTGTAAACATTTTTATTGTTATATATATTTTAAAATATACATTTTTATTTTTTTTAATAAAAAAAATTGTATAATATATAAGGGTTTTAATTAGTTAAAAACTACTACTAATAATTTCATTTAAATATAAAAACAAAAAATGACAAAACAAAGAACATATCAGACAAAATCTTATATGCTTACTTCAATGTCATGTGACCATCATCAGAATAACTGTGAATATCCAAATGTGTCGTTAAATTGAAACTTAACTTAAAATCTCATGTATATGTGTGTGTGTCAAGATATGAGCTACTCATAAGACAAGCTACTTAAAAAAAATAATAATAATAAAAAATGTATATATATATATATATATATATATATATATATATATATATATAAACATTTTTTTTTTTTTAAGTAGCCTTGTCTTATGAGTAGCTATATCTTGACAAACAACAGCTTTAAAAAGGAGCTTCCCAACACTGGTCAGTAGTGTGTACTCACGAATGAGATGTTGGTCTTGGCATGTTCCTGGATCAGTTCTCCTTTAGGATTGACAGTGAAGATTCTGTTTAAGGGAACACCCACCTCCTTATAGGAAAACACATCCTACAGACACATTACAAAACTGATTACAAAACTATGCATCACAGATCACCTACAGGCATCTTTATTGGGTATGCAAACTATTTTGACTGATATGTTAGCTAATAATTATGTTTATTATGGGTGATATGATGACCAATGGACCAATTATTTGCCAATTTCTTGGATTCTCATCGTCTCTCGTGTTCACTCACGGTGTCTCTGTTCCCAAACGCTGCGTAGAAGGGCTCTGTGTTTGGGAGGAACAGATTCCTAATATGCTGTCAAGCACGCCACCTTGAACTTCTCCGGCCTCTTCTCGATCACCTCCCTGAAAAGCAGAGAGAGAGAGTGTGTATGTGCATATGTTTTTGTTGAGAGGAACATTTCAGACACCCTGCAGTGTCACTTAAATCTGTTATGCAGAGGTCCTTTATCTGGGTTTGGGTTTCAGACCAGCATAAATATAATCAATACTGTATGTCCATGCAGAAAAAATCCATACAATCTGAAAGTAAATCATGTATTGCGGGTTCTTTTTGCTTAATTAAACAGGCTGAGGTTACAGTATTATCATTAACTAAAATTAAAACTATTAAAAAACATTTTGGTTAATTGACACAAAAAAATACAATATAAATATTATTTAAAAAATTTAAATTAAAAAATGACATAATAAATGTTTCCTTAGCAATAAACTTTAAATAAGTTTAAGTTTAACACAAAAATTATAAACTGGAAATTAATAGAAAATAAAACTAAAACTGAAAAAAAAATTATAGCTAAAAAGCCATATTTAAAAAAAAAGAAGAAGACAAAATTAAACTAAAATTAACATGAAAAAAAGGCTAATTAAAAATAAAATTGTAATAAAGGTTGTAAAAATTGTAATTGTAATAAAGGCTGAGGTTACGGTATTATCATTAACTAAAATTAAAACTATTAAAAAACATTTTGGTTAATTGACATAAAAATTTGGTTAATTGACACAATAAAATACAATATAAATATTATTTAAAAAAATGTAATTAGAAATGTTTCCTTAGCAATAAACTTTACATAAGTTTAAGTTTAACACAAAAATTATAAACTGGAAATTAATAGAAAATAAAACTAAAACTGAAAAAAAATTATAGCTAAAAAGCCATATTTAAAAAAGAAGACAAAATTAAACTAAAATGAACATGAAAAAAAGGCTAATTAAAAATAAAATTGTAATAAAGGTTGTAAAAATTGTAATTGTAATAAAGGCTGAGGTTACGGTATTATCATTAACTAAAATTAAAACTATTAAAAAACATTTTGGTTAATTGACATTAAAATTTGGTTAATTGACACAATAAAATACAATATAAATATTATTTAAAACATTTAAATTAGAAATGTTTTCTTGGCAATAAACTAAAATAAGTTTAAGGTTAACACAAAAATTATGAACTGGAAATTAATACAAAATAAAACTAAAACTGAAAAAAAAAATTATAGCTAAAAAGCCATATTTAAAAAAAAGACAAAATTAAACTAAAATGAACATGAAAAAAAGGCTAATTCAAAAATAAAATTGTAATAAAACTAAAATAGAAACTAAAATAACACTGAAACAGTGTAACTGCAATCCTCTTTAATTTATACATGCATTAAAACTAGTTTTTGTATAATTATATCCAATCATAGAAATGATTGATATTGAATTTTGCTGATATAATTATAATGCTTGTATAGAAATACATTAAAAAAAATTATTGTGCGAATACTAGTAAAATATATATATGAATGTGTTAAATGCAAGACTCAGTGTATTGTGTTACCACAATACAGATAATTTTCTGAAATAATATTTTAGGCATAATGCGTTTCTTTCGATTATAAGTATGCAGTAGTTAGTAAGCAAAGTATAACCTGTATTCAATGATTTGCGTACTGATCTGAAGCCAGAACAGTACTGTGTGACTTAAACGTGCCAGCGCTCCCATATATTAAATTAAATCATTGCCTTTTCAAGTTTAATAATCATAATAGGCCACGTCGATAATTCCTGTTTTTCTATCCCCAAAATTAAAAAAATTATATTCAACTATTTTTTTTACACAATTTAAGATATTCAAGACTGTTTATGACCTTAAATTTAATCAAACTGAAAGAGATTATAAGACTTCTAGCGACCGTGGGTTTAAGTGTTTTATTTTTAATTGGATACATGAGCTTAATGTAAAAGCAAAATAAGTCAATGGGATGTCATCAGATATATAGTGAATGAAGCAGTGTGTGTGTGTGAGTGTGTGTAATCACCTGTGCAGTGCTGAAAACAGGCTGCTGGGACTCAGTAAAACGGGTCCCTGTGGTAACATGGTTCCTCTCTCATTGACCCAGTGCAGGTAACCCCGTGTCATATTAGCCATACCGATCGCCCTCGCTGAGCAATACAGAAACTTATAACCATTCCTGTAAAACATACACAAGTATTTCAATCTTCATCCTGATGATATTGCAGAGAATCAGAGAGAACAGTTGTGGTCTCTTACTGGCTGACGTTATGATACAGACGTGCGATGCCCTGATGGGTCCAGTCTTTACCCAGTGTGGGCAAAATATGCCCCAACTTATCTGACCTATAAAAGAAGAACATTAACGTAAAGCGATTCGAATGTATTATTGTGTGAGATTACGATTATGTTCACGATCATGCACCTGGTGATTGTGCCATCTATGTCTGAGATGATGATTTTATCATCCCAGTTCCACAGGTAGATGGTTCCCTTACAGCGGCATGTGCCCTGATACTGAGTCGTCACGCTGAACACCACGTCATTAAGGCCGTCCTTTAGCTGCAGACTGACCTACAGCAGACAAACACACTCTGTCACAATCAGTGTTGAGTGTGTGCAATTCACCATCTACTAAAACTGCCCTTTTCTCATGTGTAGTTTTGAAATGTTCTGATTCATTCAACTGAACTGATTCATTCGAATGAGTCAATGATTCAAATTCTGCATAAAATTCCAACTCTTCTGTTTTATAGCAAAATACTGCAGTTTACTATTGTTTTGGACTTACATTTAATAGTTTTTTAGTAGTATTTACAGGGCTCTACAAGTTTTAAAAGACAGGCAACATCTCTACACTCAACATTCTCTAACAGCAGTCAAGTTGTCATTGTTTGTGTCAAACAAATTGTGAATTTTTTGTAACATTAAAACTCATAACTTATCTTGAATCTTACCCAGATACAATAGTCCTATTTTCTGACTGGCTATTGTGTAACCCCTTTCTTTTTTTTGATTGGCTGATAAGTGGCAGGCTCGACTAAAAACTCAGCGTGAGAAATACAATGTGTGGCGAAGTGAGTGACAAAAGACCGAAAATGAGTTGACTGTCACGCTCAATGCATGACACTTGAGAGCCGTGTATTTTTAGTGTGGCATGTTCAAATTTACCAAAAGATAATTAATTTATTCTAAACACTCATTTTGAGCTTGTAAAAGTCTTATTAAATTTAAAAATTAATAACTCATATAAGTCCACATTTAATGTTAGTTTGTTTCTTAAAGGGATAGTTCACCTAAAAATATAAATGATCTCATAATTTACTCATGCCACTCGATGAATATGACTTTCTTTCTTTTTATTTTTTAGGAAAATAATCAGTCTCAAGAGTCTATATAATGCTAGTGAAGGGGTGCTGTTCAACGGTTTGAAAAACCACACACAGCAATCATGACCGTAATCCATACGACCCCCAGTGGACGAAAGTGATAGGTGATTAGGTATGTGTTAAGAATACTTATATTTTTTATAACTATAAATCACTTACTTCTCTTGCAAACTTCAGGACGCATCACAGCGCTCCCCTCGTAATCGTATGACAATAGACAATAGTAAAAAGTGATGGATTAGCCTCACAATCACTGTGTGTGGTTTTTCAAGCATCATCTGAGCAACACCCATTCACTTGTATTATTATGGACTCACAGAGACTGATTATTTAACTAAAAATATTTGTTTGTGTATATACGGAGAAGGAAAGTCATACTGTATACATCAGGACATCAGGGAGTTTGTACGAAGCGAAAAAAAAATCTACTCTGTTTTTCTGAATTAGCGAGTTAATTATCTAGGAAGTACGGGAATTTTTCATGGGAAAAAGTTTTTGCTCTGTTTTTCTGAATTGGCAAGACATATTCTGCAGAATTACGAGATTCATTTTTCATGGAAAAACATTTTTTGCTCTGTTTTTCTGAATTAACGAGTTAATTATCTCAGAAGTATGAGGATAATTTCTCATGGAAGAAAGAGTTTTTGCTCTGTTTTTCTGAGTTAACAGAGTTAGCTGTATCTTCAGAAGTAAACGTTTTTCAGTGGAAAAAAGTTTTTGCTCTGTTTTTACTGAATTAACGAGTTTGAGTATGCTTGGGAGAATTACGAGATAAGTTTTCATGGAAAAGAGATGTTTTGCTCTGTTTTTTTTCTGAATTAATGCGTTAATTCTCGTTAGAGTCCGCGAGTTGATTTTTCATGGAAAAAAAGTTTTTGCTCTGTTTTTCTGAATTAACGAGTTAATTATCTCGAGAATTACTAGAGAATTTTTCATGGAAAAAAATTTTTTTGCTCTGTTTTTCTGAATTAACGAGTTAATTATCTCAGAAGTATGAGATAATTTCTCATGGAAAAAAGTTTTTGCTCTGTTTTTCTGAATTAACGAGTTAATTATCTCAGAAGTACGAGAATTTTTCATGGAAAAAAGTTTTTGCTCTGTTTTTCTGAATTAACGAGTTAATTATCTCAAGATTACGAGATCATTTTTCATGGAAAAATGTTTTGCTCTGTTTTTTTTCTGAATTAATGTGTTAATTATCTTAGAATTACGAGTTGATTTTTCATGGGAAAAAAGTTTTTGCTCTGTTTTTCTGAATTAACGAGTTAATTATCTCAGAAGTACGAGATAATTTCTCATGGAAAAAAGTTTTTGCTCTGTTTTTCTGAATTAACGAGTTAATTATCTCAGAAGTATCGAGAATTTTTAATGGAAAAAAGTTTTTGCTCTGTTTTTCTGAATTAACGAGTTAATTATCTCAGAAGTACGAAATAATTTTTCATGGGAAAAAAGTTTTTGTTCTGTTTTTCTGAATTAACGAGTTAATTATCTCAGAAGTACGAGATAATTTTTCATGGAAAATGTTTTGCTCTGTTTTCTGAATTAATGAGTTAATTATCTCAGAATTACAAGAATTTTTCATGGGAAAAAAATGTTTGCTCTATTTTTTTGAATTAATGACTTGATTATCTCAAAAATTAGGAGTAACTCATTAATTCATAAAAACAAGAGTGAAACAGAGTCATAATTCTGAGATAATTAACTTAAACTATCCCTTTAATTAAATTCCATAATCTTACGAGCTGTTCTGAAGAAAGGCGGAGGGTTTTCTGATAGGACACGCCTCCTGCAGCGGGGACGGAGTCTGTGTGAACCGGTACAGGGGTTTGTCTGGCAGATAAATGATCTTCATCACTGGAAGAGGACTTCGTCGTTCCGTCTGTTAACAAACACTTGTTTAAACATACGGAATAATTACAGACTGCAACATAATTTCAGATAAAATCGTATGATGAATCCATCTAAACCTGTTCTTGATGGTCTCGTCTCCTGCTCCACAGGTTGAACCGCTTGACACTGAATCCTGCAAACACAAAGAAGACATGAGCGAAAGTCAACATCCAGCGCATCACTTTAAACAACGCCCATGGTGATGATGTGAGTACAAATTTGACTGATTACCGGTTTGGCACTGTTTGTTCTTCCTCGCCATGAAAACCACCATCTTCCTCGGTTTCTGGGCATCTTCTCCTTCATAAGTCTCTCTACGGTGGCCTGTGAGGGACATGCACACAAGCGTAGCGCTAAAACAACCGAAAACTCAAAATAAACTCTTAGAAACTGAAGGCACAAAGACTCATGCAGGGAAGATGATTGATTAAAACTAGTGCAACGAACTGAGTGAACTAAAGAAAGTAAGCAGGTGACAGAAAGCAAACTCCAGCAAAGAACAGACATGACTGAGCCCTGCGAACTAAACACACACACACACACACACACAGGGAGGTGATACACAGGACAAGAGAACATGGTAAAACTTGATAATAGCGTCATTGCAGAGTCATCTCATGTGATTGTTAAACTAAAAGTGTCATTTGCAGTTGCAATATACAATTCAATAGTTTGGGGTTGGTAAGAAGTCTCTTATGCTCGCCAATCCTGCATTTATTAGATCAAAAATACAGTAAAAACGTCACATGATCCTTCAGAAATCACTCTAATTTGCTCGCTCACTGAAACGTCTTCTTATTATCAACGTTGAAAGTTGTGCTGCTTGATATTTTTATCTTTTATTTTTTTAAATATAAACGTTATCGGACAATATCAGATATTTAATAGAGCATGCTCATTTCCCATATTTTTAATACTTGGAACAAATCAAAATAATTTTAAAAATCATGTCATGGCTTTTAAATGTTATTTTTGTAGAAAAATCTCAAAGTGAATATCCATTTTCATTTCATTTTTGTATTTTTTTGCATTAAAATAATCAGTTTATCTGTACTTGTCCATTTTATATGTGATTAAATAATGTATATAAGTGATACCAGTATTAAGAAAATATTTATTTTAATACAAAAACAGTCCTAAAATTCTGCACAGGGACTATTAAGTGAGTCAAATTAATCACTGAATCAGTTGTTTTAAAAAGTTCACTTAAACAAAACATCTGAATTAATTGATTTGCTGAAATAAATCGGATTACCAAATCGGATTACTGGAGAAATAGAGACTCTATATAGTGTGTGTGTGTGTGTGTGTACCTTAGGCAATGGTTTCTGGAAGGCTTGCATAGCAAGCATAATAGGAGCAGCAGTGCTCCAGTTATAATACCTGTAAAAATAGCAGCTGTTATTTTCAGTCCAAGACAAATGAGATGAGAATCTATTACAGTAATGTGAACCTTACTTAGAGCCGATCTTCACCACCAGATTAGGGTCATCAATGATAGATGGATTATCAGCAAACTGCTGAAAAGACACAGACTTCAGCTGGAAATGCTCTGAATGAGAGAGAGAGGACAGTAAATCAATAGGAATGCATACATATGTATTAGTTTGAGTGAAAGTAAGATTAACGCCAGACAGATTCTCTACGCACGTACAGTAAATGCAGCCCTGAATGCATTTCAGAGCAAGTGGTCCTGACTCGTGTTGTACATAATTAATGTGCAGTGCTGTGTGTGAGCGAGTCTGTGCACCTTTAGTGATCTCTCTGTTTTCTGTGAGGCCTCCACAGAGAGAGATGGCCATTGTGGGAAGGTCGTAACTGTCCACTCTCGCTGTCTGCTCCTGAGCTGCACATAGACTGAGGAGACGCGGTCACGCTGCGGACACCATTCTCACACGAGCGCTCTGAACCACTGAGAAACACAAACACAAGCAATACAATGTTACGTTGTTGATATAAGCAGTCAATCTAGCATCCACAGATATGAAAAAGCAGACTCTATCATACTCAATCATCATTGTGTTGGATTGCATTATGTTTAATGCAATCCAAAAAAAAACTAAGCATATAAAAATCATCTTACTCAGACATTATTGTGTGATATAGAGTAATAGCTGATATATACACTACCGGTCAAAAGTTTAAGATCGGTAAGATTTTTTATGTTTTTAAAGAAGTCTTTTGCTCACCAAGGCTGCAAGTTTTTTGATAAAAAACACAGTAATATTGTGAAATATTATGACAATTTAAAATGACTTTTTTATGTTAATATATATTAAAATGTAATTTATTCCTCTGAAAAAAAGCTGAATTTTCAGCATCATTACTCCAGTCTTCAGTGTCACATGATCCTTCACAAATCACTCTAATATGATGATTTTATGCTCCAAAAACATGATGATTATTACGTATGATTATTATCCATGTTGAAAACAGTTTTTACATTTTTATTTCAGGATTCAAAGTTCAAAGAACAGCATTTATTTAATTAGAATCTTTTCTAACATTATAAATGTCTTTACTGTAACTTTTGATCAATGTAACTCATCCTTGATGAATAGAAGTATTGATTTCTTATTTATTTCCCCCAAAAATAAAATACAAATTCTTACTGACCTCAAACTTTTTAAAGGGTAGTGTTTAATGTAACAAAAGCTTTCCATTTCAGATAAAAGCTGTTCTTTTGAACTTTCTATTCATCAAAGAATCCTAAAATAAAAATGTAAAAAACTGTTTTCAACATGGATAATAATCATACATGTTTTTGGAGCATAAAAATCATCATATTAGAGTGATTTGTGAAGGATCATGTGACACTGAAGACTGGAGTAATGATGCTGAAAATTCAGCTTTTTTTCAGAGGAATAAATTACATTTTAATATATATTAACATAAAAAAGTCATTTTAAATTGTCATAATATTTCACAATATTACTGTGTTTTTTTGTGTATTTTTTATAAACAAAATTGCAGCCTTGGTGAGACAGAAGAGACTTCTTTTAAAAACATAAAAAATCTTAAACTTTGACCGGTAGTGTATATGCAACAGTTATAAAAGATCTCATTGAATTACATTACAAGCTATACAAATTTTTTCATCTTAATTTTTGGCCATAAATATTTCTTTCTCAGATTGGGCCTCTAAATAAATTTTTTCTCCTTGAGTATGAGCTCCGGTATTTAATTACATCATAATATGTGAGCTATAAAAGCCAGGTGCATTAAATATGATACTCAAAACTTAAACAAAAATAATAATTGTATAAATATACTGTATAAAAAACTATATAAAATACCTTGGCTCCATATTGTTCCATTTAAAAAAAAAAGATTTTTTTTATAACTATTATTTCATATGTCAATCTTTACAGGGTTAATTAGAAGAGGTGAAATTGGGATGACAAACCTTTTAGGAAAGTAAAGTGCCGCCACCTCCGGCTTCAAATCCTTTATATCATCCAAATACACGCCATCAGAACCCAGATGGCGACTTTTCTTATCTAGATGAGTACACACATAAATTAAGTAATACACAAAAACAAGGCAACTGAATTTTTAACCCCAAAACTATGCAGTATAACCTTTTCTTTTTAGTCTTATTTTGTGGGCGGGGTCCAGTATTAGCTCCTCCCTCCTCAACCTCAGACATCACACAAGCTGCTGGTGTCACATCCTGCTTTTCAAACTCTTTCGCCCTGTTTGATTGGCCATCAGCATGTAATGTCCGGTTGCTGTCATGGTGATGGCGGCAGTCTCAGGGATGACTCTGAAATGTGTGTTGTCAGAGACTGGGATTGACAGTGAGGCAGAAGCAGGCAGGGCGTTTGGTTTCGACAGACAGAAACGATGGCTGTAAATAAATGTTTATTATGAGGTAAGTATGAGTTTAATAAATGAGGGGTCTTCGAGTCACATTGAAGGTATAGTTGCTGTTAGTTGAGTTAATGTGTCAGTGAGGTGGATTTTCAGGATAATTCTAACCTTGGCAACTTGTGGTAACTCCCCCCAGGACCACAACATGTCCAAAATCGTCCTGCTGACCTTAACGAAGCAGTTCAGAGTCACTCTTAGGGTACACGGACGAGACACATTAGGACTGGAGAGAAAAAGAGAAGACATAATAAGAAAAAATATATTTTTTCATAGTTTTACATACATTTTACGTATATGCCAAACTCATCAATACTATGCAAGTAAAGATTAAAAAAGAGAGCACTGACAGAGGTTATTTTGCAATATTTTTATAATTGTGAATAAGTATAGCGAGTCTTGTGTTCAAGCTCTTCCTTTATATTTATACCTTTTATATTAGAAATGCCCAAGAAACATTTGTGATTATTATTAATGTTGAAAACAAGTAATTATTTTGTGGAAACAGTTTGGAAAAAGATTCTTGATTGAAATCTTTTTAAATTATTAGTATGTTATTATTAAATATTATAAATGTCTTAACAGACACTTTTAATCAATTTAATGCATTCTTTCAAAAAAAAACAAAAAAACAAATATATATATATATATATATATATATATATATATATATATATATATATATATATTTATTTATTTAAAAAAATTGGAAAGAATGCATTAAATGTATATATATAATATAAATAAATATAATATATATATATATATATATATATATATATTTTTTTTTTTTTGTTTTTTGGAAAGAATGCATTAAATTAATTAAAAGTGTCTGTTAAGACATTTATAATATTTAATAATAATTGAAAACGATTTCAATCAAAATACAATCTTTTTCCACACTGTTTCCACAAAAAAATTAGTGCATATGTTTTATATATGATGCAGAAATATGTTTTTTAAATTAATCGATTTTTTAATTTATTTTTAATCTGCCAATATTATAAATATATATTTTAGCACTGAATAATTCAATAATCTAATCTTGAACAAAACTCACATTTTTTATGCTGTACATTATAATGCTGTGATGCCTAAATTACCTTGAGGGATTTAAAACTCACTCAGTGTGTGTCTCTGAGTGTGTTTGGGCTCTACCTGTGAACAGGAGTCAACTCTCCATCTGAGCGAGCATACGTTGTGTTTTGCTTGTTTCCAGTGGTTGAACCTCCATTCGGCAGGTCTCTACACACATAGAAACATACATAAGATACCTGTGTTGGTTTCTTAAAATAATAACTACTACATTTTGAAATGTATGTATTTGCTCTAAAAAGGGATCAGCCGACCTGTTCTCAACGGGCTGCTCCGCTGTCACTGATGTCGATGTTGAACAGTTCCTCCTCTGAGAACTCCACACTCTCCTCCCTCTTCACATCCTCCGACCTGCACTTCCTTCTCCTCTTTCTTCTCTTCTTAATCATTCCATTCTCAGTGCAGGAGCCCATCAGAAAACCCCCGTCGGACGGAATGGGAGATGTGGCCAGGTAAGAAGGAATCACTTCCTGTAGGGAATCATCGGAAAAGAAAGTTAATCTGAGATCTGAAGAAACAAGTGTGTACTGTACTCAGTACACACAGTGTACTAATGAGAAGTATTTGATGAGAAAAATACAGATGAAATGATGAAAATAAGATTGTGGGCATAAAAACAGGATGTTCCCACAGCTGATCTCAGAACCACAAATTCAGACAAGTTTCACATTTACAGTAGTCTTACCACACTTCCTGTATTAACTTCCTGTATTTCTTTTGATATGATCCCATCAGAACAATAATCTGTTCCAAAATGCTGTTCTATTCTACAATGCTTCGTTCTAAAATCATTGTGCTGACTGTTATAGAACTGTTCTGTTACTTTTTAGAATTTTCAAAATTCTAAAAGTGTTAATTTTCTGTTCCAGAATGCAGTTCCGTTCTAGAAAGCTGGATTAAAATCACAGCATGGTCAACCGAAACTACATCAGAGCCTACACTCTAAAAATGCTGGGTTATTTTAACCTAATTTTGGGTCAAATATGGACAAACCCAGCTGTTGGGTTACATTTATAAATGCATTTTTTAATCCAACAATTGGGTTTGTCCATATTTGACCCAAAATTGGGTTAAAACAACCCAGCATTTTTAAGAGTGTACAGCACTGAAAACCATGCAACTTTATGTTTATGGTTTTCTAATAGATCTTCTACTGATCAAATATCTTTGCTCTATGTGAATTCACAGGTCAGAGGTCACCAAACCTGCATTTACTGGTCCCCGGCGCTCACTATAAATTGAATGATCACAAAGTCTACTGTGACCAAAGCTTTAAAAAGGAAACAAGCTTGAATATTGGTGAGGAAAAGTGTTTCTCTGTTGTTCTGCACCTGATTGTCTTTCGATCTCTTTGACAAAAAACGCTTCTCCGTTCTCGCCTAACTTCATGTGCAAATTCACAGGTTCCCCATTGATCTCAATGTCCACCTGATTGACAGAAAGAGAGAAGGTAAGTCAACACATATCATTGGGAGGTCAGAAAACATATCCTTGTTATCTCAAATGTATCCTGGTACCACTCACCACTTTCTCTCGTGATCTCAGGACACCCATCTTTCCAAAGCGCACGTGAAATGGAGAGCAGATCAGAGCTCCATCCGGACCGTCGGCAATGCAGCCGGACAGCGTCGGCGGGATTCAGACCCCTGTAGAGTTCCTTCACCTGCACGAACACCTGGCCTGCTAACTGACCCACGTAATTCATGGTCTGAGTCTACATGGAGAAAGGAGGAGACGTTTCATTAATGTGAACCTGTACAGGTATGGTCATCATATGGAATATACACTCTTTGAACTGTGCAATTTTCTCATATTAAAGTACTTTCAGAATTGCATTGAAGAATAGAACAGAATGCCATAAACGTTTATGCCATGAACCAGTATGCAACCACCCAAAACATCCTAGCAATCACATAGCAATGCTTTTCGGTAACACTTTACAATAAGGTTCATTAGTTAACATTAGTTAATGTATTTACTAACATGAACTAACCATGAGTGATACATTTGTTACTGCATTTGTTCATCTTTGTTAATGTTAGTTCATGAAAATACAGCTGTTCATTGTTTGTTCATGGTGCATTAACTAATGTTAACAAGATTTTAATCAAGTATTAGTAAATGTTGAAAATAACAACATTTTATTCAAAAGGCGTTTCGAAACTTCTGATTTCAGTCAAGATTCAGGCCCCATCTACATTGTCAGTTTAAAAAAATTAAGGAGTACCTCAAGGGTCTGTTTTAGGCCCTCTGCTATTTTCAATATACATACAGCTCCTTGGTAATATTATTAGAAAATATAGAATTAGTTTCCACTGTTCCACCATTTTTGATGCAGAAAAGCTCTTGAATTCATGAGTTCTAGACTAGATTACTGTAATGCATTAGCTGGTTGTCCTGCAATCTAAATTAGTCCAAAATGCAGCTGCTAGAGTTCTTATCAGGTCAAGAAAATGTGATCATATAGCCCCAATTTTATCATCTCTCCACTATTTACCAATTAAGTTCTGTATCAATTATAAAGTCTTGCTATTGACCTATAAGGCCCTGAACGAACTTCCTAAACTCTGGAATAAATGTAGTCCAGTTTATCCAGTTTAAATCTAGATTAAATATACATATTTTTAGCTTCATACATAATGCATTTCATATCAACAGGAACGCTATTTTTCGTTTTTTTATTTTCTCTATACAAATAAAAATGTCAATTCAATTAAATTAAATGAATGACGTTAAATTCTGATTCATGATTTTAATTTCTCTGGACATCCTGTCGACTTGTCAGTCAAACAAAGTGACTTTTGACACAAACACGTCTTTTTTTGGAGGAATGGCTTTCCAGTTGTTTTCCATTCTGGTCAATTTGACACCCTCACTAGCAGTAATGAATTATTGATTTTCTGTCAGTAGCTCTGAGTTTATCACTTTACAAGCAGGAATTCTTCTTGATCACTTCCATACTTGATCAAACACACATGATGCATTGCTTTTATCAAAGACTCTCTGGGCGATATGAAACGTTTATTCCTCAGCTGATCTCAAAGGTCAATGATCTGATCATAACAAACACTTACAGACACTTATAATGAACATATGTCTGTCAAACGCCACAGTAGGATCAGATCGTCAGGAATCTGTTCTGTACTAGACACACAGTCTAAGTGCGATTATCGCTCCTGTACTTCCCCTGGTTTCATATTCCTCCATAAGTAAATAATGTCAGCACCAGAAATGCCAGCTGAGTGAACAGAACAGATTATACCAGAAATACATAGAGAAGAGGACGTTAGAGCCATTAGTTTCTGGCTGAGAATTCGCCACATTACTCAAAATGATCCTTCACATGTGAAAAGGTCAGACTCAGAGGAGAGAGAGAGAGAGATATGATCTGTCTTACAATCCCCTCAGCAGCACAGAGCAGTTATTTACATTCAATAATTTAATATTACTGGAATTATATTTTAACAGTAAAGTCCAGGTTCAGAAAGTAAAAGTCAGTCTTTCGTTCCAAGCACCTGGATTTGCTAATTAGCACAGTTTTTCAGCCAGCAGAGAGAACTGATTAGTGAAATAGCTGGCTGAGTTCGGGTGGAATAAACAAATGGCAGGACTTTTACTTTCTATTCCCTTAACTTTACACCTCTGTATTTTGTAATTATATAATAATAATAATTATACTTTTAACTATAAAGCACCTTTCCCAAGCTCAAAGTCGCTGTACAAGAAGATAACAAAAACATAAAGCATAATAATAATAATATAACACTATTTTATAATTATAATGTGCAATTATCATTGTATTATTTATTTATAGCCTACTTGTTTATTTAATACATATATATTATAGAATAATTTCTTTAAATGTTATACAATTGTACTGTAGCTTTTATCTTGTACCAGATATGAGCCATCAGTACAGTAATAAATGAGATAAAATATCTCTGAATTTAAGTGTAAAGGAAAATGATGGCTCATCAACAGCTGTCATTATCAGTTATGTAGTAAGATACGAAACCAATGTATACAGACATCACTTAAAAATGTCAACATCACAATTTCAATTTCATAAAACAAGTTAATAGGTGACATTATAAACAGAATGAATTATATGCCAGTATGTAGATCTCTCTCACCTTCAGTTAAGCTCCGTTCAGCGCATCGTGTTTACAGAAGAGTAAAGGACTAACACAACATTCATGCGTTCATATTCTCTCTGTCATATTCATATTCCATGTGTTAGCGGATCGATATGAGTGACGTCAATACTATAGGAGAAAGAGCCATCAGCCAATCGGTGAAAATGATTTCTCATCAGGTTAATTTTATATTAATTCACGCTCGCCTCCCACGTTTAACATGATATTAGACCGCATTTAGTAAAGGGATATTTTGGATTATCCGGCTGTTAGAATAAACTGAAAGAAAGCCGATAAGTTGTGGGCGGGCGCTGATAGTTTGTTTTATTTTTGGGATGTTGCGGGTATCGCTTTGAGTGACAACTGTGAGGTGATCCTTCTGACCAATCAGCGCTCAGCATTCATGACGCAGAGTCGCTCCTGTAAGGTGATCCTCTTGTCCAATCAGCGAGCAGCTTTCACTGACATTCGATGTCTGCTGTTTTTAGCACTTGCATGACATAAATGCAAGTTAAAATAAAATAATAATAAAAATGGTACTTTCTGCAATAATGAAAAGGGGTTTTAAAAACAAATCTTTATGTTTTTTATGTAAATGTAAAGACATTTGTAGCTATATTTTATGAAAACATGGCCTAGATCTTTTTTTAATCTTTGTATTTTGCTATAGGCAAATTACACATTCAGAACTATCGAACTGTCTGTACACGCCAAATGTTTGGAGCTTGAAGGCTTCAAAGTTTCCTACATTTCTGCAATAAATAAATGGGAGTCAGTCAAACAGGCCAGAAATATAACATGATTAAGAGGTGACAGTTGAAGTCACACAAGCCCCGTATTTTGTTGTCTTAACAAATACTAGTGCATATTGTATGTTACAAGACCGAACCGTTTCTAAACATTATACAGCCAATAGAGAGATATAGTTGTATTTGTGCATGTGTGGAAAGACTAACCATAAAAAGAGTCTACAACAATTTCTGTGCATCATACAGACCACATTCGGTGATTTGCATGTACAGTAACAAGACTCTTTCAGTGCTGTGATCAGACAGATAGAAAAAAAAAGTAAACATGACATTGGTTTTGAGTCATGCTCGTGTGTTCTTGCTCCACTAACCACAGTCTGATGGGTAAAAAACAGCCCAGTTGAGTTGTGGCTCTGTTTATGCATGCGTCTTTTCAATCTGTCTACTTTGTTACTTTGCTTATTCAGTGGGTCTCAGCTGGTTTTCACCATTTTTATTTGACGAGTACCAAAATTGTGTAAAAATGTCTTTAGAATGATCAAAAACATTTTACATTTATTTAAACACCTTGAAGTGTGTATAGAGCCAACAACCTGCAACATGCTGTACATGACTATAGGCAGATTAGGAAAAATGACAAGTTTGTAACCGCATCAACAATAGCAGTTATGGCTTATTCTTTTAATTAGGTAATTATTGAATTCAATCAAACCTCTAAACTATCGAACACTTTATAGAGACATGAATAAATGCTCACTCTGATTCTCATTGCCAAAATGCCAACACCGACTATGGTTTTTTATATATATATATAGGCCACAGTATGTTACATCATATGCCAGTGAATAGTTTGGATGCACCTGATGTTGATATCATATTTTCGTTCCTAATCCTATGCTTATTTATTAATTTACACAAATATAATCACAATAATAGTCACTAAATTGGCTTCAGCTGAACAATGGCACTGTTTTCTTTTAGAGCTGCAAATTAACTCTGTTTGCGTCATTGAATTATTATTTTTATTATTTATTATTTAAATATATTGAAGCTGCTTCGAACTCAATCTGTATTGTTTTGTTTGTACTTGATTCAACAAAACCTTTTTTAATGCAAGAGATTGGAGGAAAAACATCAAGTGTTAAACATGTGCAACATTTTCTCAGTGTGCATGGCTGAAGAAGCTAAAATATATGATCCTGCGTGTGACGTTTACAGTATTTATTTCCTTAAAAATATCCCACACTAAAAAACATGGAAATAACTGATTTTTGTTTTATTTCAATGCCTGAAAAAATTAATACATTAATAAATAAATAAAATCATGGAAATTAATCATGTTTTAATTTTGTTTGTGTTATTTTAGTTCTGAAGACTTTGAACTGGTGCTATAGACACGCTGCCAAACACACACACACAGACACAGGTTACCCAGGACCAGCTGGAGTCAGTGGCTTCTTCTCTACTTCTGAATTCCAGGTCACTTCCAGTGTCATTCTCATCCTCCTCATCCTCTCTCTGCATGGTAAGCGCAGCGATTACAGATCTTCTCAGAACCGGTTTAAATCTGATGCAGAGTTATAAATATGCAAATGTTGCAGAAGAATACAGTACAAAAAAGTTACAAATAATTGCAGATGACTTGTTTGATCAGAGCAGTTCTGTGTTTCAGCTTGTTCATGGATGTCAGAGACTGAGTGTTTCTATATTTACATGCTACACTGGTGTAAACTGTGTGTTTGTGGTAATGTGAGAGGGTCAAGTTCATGTGAGACCCTCAATTTCACAGTCCTAAGACACACACGCACAAATTAAAATGACACATTCAAATTAGCACAACATTTTTAAAGAAAATAAATTGATAAGAAAATAATAAAAAGACAAGCGAAGATAAACTTAAATAAAGGGAATGGGTTTTTGTGTTTGTGTAAATATATTAAGGAAAAAGCTCTTTTGTAGCTCTTTTTGTATTCTGAAGATTCCATTTGTTTGTTTAAAAACGTATTGCAGATATTAAGCTTAATCAAATTATAGATAAATTATGGGGAAGTAAAATATCCTGGGTTGAATAAAAAAGACTTTCAAATCAGAAAAAATGTTGAATATTGATATTGATATTGAATATTGATAATGTAAATAATAAACCAAATAAAGAAAAACAATAAAAAATGTTATTTATTTGTCTTAAAATGTTTTCATTCAATTATATTGTAAGCTTTTTCAGATAATGAAAAAAAAACAATAAAAAATGGATTGGAAAACGACAAGGGGAACGTGTGTGTGTGTTTATGTAGGCACAAGTGTTTATTAAAATGTTTTTAATGAGATTCTGAAGTCAAATATTAATTTATAAATGGTTTAATCAAATTATAAGTGATAGGAAAGTAACATCAAAAAGACAGAATATTGAATACGAATATAATAAAACCTAATAAATAAAAACAATACAAATATATAATGAACAAAAATAACGGAAAGACTTCTAACCGAGTTTCCCATGTTGATTTTTCCATTTATTTTATTTATTTATGATCGATTCATTATTATCTTCGGCTTTTATTTTGGAACCATTAGCTGTTTTCGTCGCCGGATGCGTGTCTTTTATGCCCTGTTGTCCATTTCCGGTGCGGTGTTGTTGTTGTGGCGCTATGATATGTGAGCGCGGCCTCGATATTTTCCCGTGAGTTTTTGTCGCGTTCTGCGGGTTTGATGTTCCGCGCCGCCGAGATCAAGAGCTTCGGTAAAGCGGGAACCGGCTGGTATGTGTCTCACACTGCGGGATTGCATGTGTTTTGCCATCTGTCTTTTTAGACCCGATCATGATGTGTGTATTTCTGACCTGATGTCACACTCTCAATAAACTGCCATTGTGTTATCATGTAGCTTTTGACAATTTACAATGGTATTATATTCTTCTATACCACGTACAGTTCATGAAATTGTGATAATTCATTACAAGTAGTACCATGGCATTACCGTCTGGGACAAATACTGGACTTTGTATTACAGGATTATTAACTGGTGTGCTGAATGAATCCAGCCTTTATTAAAAATGTCACCGTGTTTCTATCATCATTATTATGTTTGGATTGGACACTGCCATAAAGAAGGTACAATAGTATGGTGTATAAAATATTGACTACAAAAATTCCCACAGTCATTCAAAACCTGGAAATAACAGTAAAAAATGTGATCTGAAAAAATTAATAAAATAAATACATTAATAAAAATCATGGAGATTCTGAAAATAAATAATAGGCACATCATAAAATTAATAAAATAATTAATAGTAAAGTTGTAGAAATTATTATGTGACATGGCATTTAATATGTGAATATATATATATATATATATATATATATATATATATATATATATATATATATATATATATATATATATATATATATATATTATTTTTTTCTGCTATTTAAATTGCTATCTGAGTACAATTTCTTTAAAATCCATTATGGACAAATATTATTATTATTATTATTATTATTATTATTATTATTTTAATTAGGGGTTTTCATTTTCTATTTTGATCTAATTTCATTAATTTTGATTAGGCACTTTTATGGATAACCTCAGTGCATGACCTGGTGACAAAAAAGCCCTCAAAAATTTATAAAATTAATAAATTAGAAAAAAAGTAGATAAGAAAAAGAATTAAAGATATTCATTCTTTTTCTATCTATTTTTTTCTAATTTAGAAGAAAAAGAAAAATATATTGTTTATAATAGATAAATACAAATTAATAAACCATTACGTGGCAATTATATAATATGACATTGATTTAAAAATCATAGAATTTTTATGTTGTTAAGCTCACAAATATTTAATTGACTTGAAACTAATTTCTTTGCAATTATATTTTAAAATGTTTGCCTTTTCCGAGTGTTTCACCTAATTCAACTTGCGTCCCTCGTTCTCATCAGGCACTTTCGGCGGACGATGGACGAGCTGGTTCATGATCTGGTGTCGGCTCTGGAGGAGAGTTCAGAACAAGCCCGTGGAGGGTTTGGCGACGGTGGAGATCACGCCCTGGCCGCCGGTTGCCTGTTCAAACGGCAGGCCCGCAAACGTCGTGGCCGGAAGCGTCGGTCCGATAACCCTCACCCGCCGTGGGACACCTGCCACCTGAGCGAAGGGTCCGAATCCAGCCTGGAGGAGCAGAAAGACTATCGTTCGTCCACAGCAGGGGGCGCTCACACGCGTGACAACAACAACAGCGACTCGGACGAGCAGCTCGGGGCGAAGCGGCGGGCGCCCCTCACCACGGACTCCGGAAGGGGGAGAGGCCGATTTGGCTGGACGACTTGACCGGAGCGGACGGTTTGGGATCCCGAAGTTTACGGAGGCGTCGGAAAGTCAAGCGCATGGCTGTGGATCCGCCACTGAGATGTCGCCACCATGCTGGCTCCGCCTCCCAGAGCACCAGCAGTAGAAAGCAGCAGAGGGGCGGGGTTTAGTCCGGAAGCCAAAGGGAGTGACGTGAACAAAAACAGGGTGAAGAAAAGGAAGTTTACGGCGCAGAGACTCGCACAGGACGCGGCGGATGAAGGCGTGGTGGTGGAGAGCGAAGAGGCGGGACATACGGCCAAAGATAAGATGGAATTTGAGGAGCAGAAAGGCTCAGATGAGGACATGAGTGACAGGTGGTTAGTGATCTGCTTTTCTGTGTAGCCCCTCCTCTTCCTGTTGTTCTGGCTCTCAGAACGAGAACTCGCTAAATGCTAGAAAATCATCGATTTTTGCTTCTTTTCTAGTTCTTTGACTATTTTGTTTATGACGTTTCTGATCGTGGCCTGCAAACACTCCTCCGTCATCCGGTTTAGGACTAGACCTCTAGTATTGTAGCAGATCTTTTATATACCAGAAACATGATTAATAACAATCCTTATTAAATCCACTGAGTGTAATAATTACAGCGACACGCATTAGCATAACGTATTCATATGGCTGAATCTCATGAAATCCGTCAGGAACATGCCCAGGTCACATTTCAAATCAAAACTAAAATAAAAAATTATGTTTTTTATTTTTTTGCATGGTGACATTATTTTTTGACAAATTATACCCCAATCCCAATTCTCCCAATCACCAAAATGCGTAAAATATGTGCACATATTTTACGCATAAAATACACACACATATATTATATACATAATATATGTGTGTGTAGTGCATAATGCGAAAAAATTAAATAAAAAATAAAATTAAATAAAAAAAACGCCAACAATGACACATTATTTAAATTAGTCTATTATTTAAATTATATAATGGTCATATTTTACTTCCTTAATATTTGTCGGATATTTATTAAAATAATAAAGCACAACTAAATTTATTTAAAATTATAAACTAAAATTAATACATTTTATTACACTACTATATTACTGCAATGCTGATTTGTTTTGAAAATAATCACAGTGCTAACTAACAATCCTAAAGTGTTCGTTCACCCAAAAATGAAAATGATCCCATAATTTACTCACCCTCAACCCAATCCTAGGTGTGTATGACTTTCTTCTTTCAGCCGAACACAATCAGTGTTATATTAAAAAATATCCCGGCTCTTCCCAGCTTTATAACAGCGAGTGAATGGTACCTTTTTTTTAAGTTCGAAAAAAGTGCATCCATCCATCATAAAAGTAATCCAGAGATGGGCAATGATTAATCGCATCCAAAATAAAAGTTTGTGTTTACATAATATATGTGTGTGTAGTGTGTATAATTAATTTGTATATATAAATACACACACATGCATGTATATATTTAAGAAATATTTGCATGTATATACTTTATATATATTTATACATAATTAATATTATATATAAATATTTGATATATTAATAACAGATTTTTCTTAATTATATACATGCATGTGTGGGTATTTATATATACAAATTAATTATACACACTATACACACATTATGTAAACACAAACTTTTATTTCGAATGCGATTAATCGCGATTAATCGTTGCCCATCCCTAATCCATACGACTCCAGGGCTGTATCAAGGCAATTTCTCTAAGAAAAATATCCATATTTATAACCTTACAGACCATAACCACTGCGTCAGGTCAAAGGTCACTCGCGCGGATGTTACCGAAGTTATAAATATTGATATTTTTCTTACAAAAATGCATAATTTCACTTTAGAAGGCTTTTTTGGGCTGTAAAATCTCAGTTACCATTCACTCCCATTATAAAACTTGGAAAAGGATATTTTAAATATAACTACGATTGTGTTCGAACTGAAAAAAGAAAGTCATACACACCTAGGATGGCTTGAGGGTGAGTAAATTATGGGATATTTTTGATTTCTGGGTGAACTATCCCTTTAACGGTCTTAAAAACAGGCTTCATATTGTTAGTGCAAATTCTTTTTGTGACTTTGGACAAGTTTTTGTGAGATTCACTCTTACACAAAAGGCTTAAAACGACATGTGGTGTGTGTGTGATTGCAGTGAGACGAGCAGCGTGAGTAACAGCAGTGATGGGGGCCTGTACACCGAATGACGAGGGAAGGCAAGGTGTGTATATTCATATGTTACACTATCTCCATATATCACGTGTGGCATGAACACAGAGCGTATGTGAAGCATGTGTTGTGTTTCAGGTGACGACGAGCAGAGCGATTGGTTCTACGAGGGCGAGCCGGGCGGGGCTTGTGGGATTGCGGGAGTTGTTCCGTGGTGGGAAAGAGATTCCAACGAACTTCGACCTCAATGACCCCATGTTCAACAGCATCCTGACCGGGGCATTCCCGTTAATGTCACAGGGCAGTCAAAGAGGTGTGTGTTTAAATGCTCTTAGGCCCTGTTTACTCCTGGTATTAAACATTTTGGTCGATTGAATCACAAGTAGACGAGGGAGACACGTTCAAGGTCCAAAAGACAGTTTCAGTGAAAACTGTTCGAAGGGCTTTAAACGATTTCAGACCACGAATCAGACCACTTCTTATCAAGCGAAACGATCGCTCATTTAAAAACTAAATAACAAAATTTACGTTTTATAAGCTCAAATGGTCGCCTGCGCCTCGTGATGTGCGTTCGTGACTTTCCTGTTCGAACTCGTTCATCAAAATGAGCAAATGTTTTCCAGAGTCAACTCGTTCATTTTGTTCGTTTAATGAACAAAATGACACGGAAAAGATTCGTTCATTTTAAAAAAAAAAAAAATTTATTATTAATTTTGAAAAAAGTTGACAACATTTTGTACAATAATAGAGAAAACTTACATAACTACTAATTCCCTTCTAACCCCCCGCCCCACACCTATACCCACCCCATTACACTTCAGGACATTGAAAATACAAAGGGATCAAATAAAATTAATTTAAAAGGCAAATAAAATAACGTTAATGACAACACTCATAAGTAGCTACAGATTAAGTAGACAAAAATTTCCTGATTATAGATATCCAGTTCTTCCATATCGAAAGAGTCCTAGGGTTAGTTTGATTAGTCAAGATTCGTTCATTTTGATGAAAGAGTTCGAACAGGAGAGTCACGAACGCGCTTCACAGAACAGAGCAAGGCGACCATTTGAGCTTATAAAACCTAAACTTTATTTTATTTTTTAAATGAGTGATCGTTTCGCTTGATAAGACGCTTATTCATCGTCTGGAATCGTTTAAAGCCCTTTGAACAGTTTGTACTGAAACTGGCTTTTGGACCTTGAACCGTTTGGTTCCCATTGAAGTCCGTTATATGGAGAAAAATCCTGGAATGTGTTCATCAAAAACCTTAATTTATTTTCGACTGAAGAAAGAAAGACATGGATATCTTGGATGACATGAGGGTGAGTAAATTATCAGCAAAAGGTTTTTTAAAAGTGAACTACTCCTTTAATACCAGCTGTAAACAGAGCATCACGCAAACTTTAACATGAGTTGTAGTTCACATATGTGTCCACCAGAGGACAGTGCTATACAACCCATAATGGAGACAAAAGGACCACATAACCCATACATCATCATACATCTTCATCTTACCATCTAAGACAGACCCTGCAGTGCCCAGTAGCCTTTCATACTAAACCAAACACAATAAAACAAAAATGCACAGTTATAAAATTAAAAAGAATGGTGTTTGTTCTAAGAAGGTCTATTACAGGTGAAACTTTGAGTTCATTTATTTCAGTAATTCATCTTAAAATGTGAAACTAATATATAGACTCATTACATGCAAAGTGAGATATTTCAAGGCTTTATTTGTTATAATGTTCATGATTATGGCTTACAGCTTATGAAAACCCCAAAGTCAAAATTTGAATATTGTGAAAAGGTTTTTATAGCCGTAAGCCATAATCATCAAAATTATAACAAATAAAGGCTTGAAATATTTCACTTTGCATGTAATGAGTCTGTAATAATATATTAGTTTCACCTTTTAAGCTAATAAATTAACTTTTGCTCAATACTCTAATTTTTTTTAGTTGTATACCAGGAGAAAACTGTTAATTCCTGTTCATCTCAAAGAAATTGATCTCACACACTGATTGTTACATCATATCTGAAAGATTTTAACCAAGGCTTGTTTTTCAGGGTTTCAAGCACGGCTCGCACGACAGGCCTGTCTTCAGCAGTCACAGGTATGTGCGCTTGTCTAAAATATGAACTCTATTTGATAATTATCTATTTAGTTGTGATGTTTTTCATTCTCTTTCCTAACAGGGAACCTCTCAAGGAATTCCTGATAGATTACCCAGATTATCCCAGGATCCTCAGAAGTAAGTCCTGATTGGCTTAAAGGTATTTGACAGCTCAACGTAGGGATTGGCTGTATGACATCGGCTAGAAATGTTGCCCAGTGAGGCCGTTTACACCTGATATTAAAATGCGTTTCGGTCGATCGGCTCACAAGTGGACGATACTAAATGCAGGTGTAAATGGGGTCTAAAAGGTTTTGAGCTCGCCCACTTCCAGAGGTAGTTGAAAACACAGACCGGATTGCTTTTGTAGTGTAATCGCTCATGTGATCGAGTGTGTTCAAACTGCCACAAAAGACCGTCTGCGCTCCGTCTACTGACCTAATGCGTAAACATGAGAAGAGCTCACGACAGACAGGGTTTAAACTTTGTCAGCTGAGACCCAAGTTTGGTTTAAAGATGAGTAACGTACCAAGCACAATAAATCCTGATTTCTCACACACACACACAGCGTTCGGCTGGTCTTGCGGCTGTTGGAGCAGAAACTAAAGCTGTAAATATATAAATAAAAATCAGAAACTAAAGCTGTAAATATATAAATAAAAATTATATATATATATATATATTAGAGCTGTCAGTTAAACGCGTTATTAACGGCGTTAACGCAAATCCATTTTAACGGCGTTAATTTTTTTATCGCGCGATTAACGGTCTTTTTGTCCTAGCAAACTTTGTAGTTTTTTCACATAATTTTGCAACAGGACGCAGCATGCGTCCTGATCCATTTTAGCGTCTCGCGCTCGTCATCCACTCAAAGCCGGCTCGCAAGCCCAAACGAGTGTGTGCGGCGTGCCTGATGTTTTGTTTCCGGTCTCAGCTAGATCCGCTTGCGCTTTGGTCGAAGAAAGCAACGAAACGTCCTCACGCGGCGCAAGCAATTAAATGAATGGGTTTCAGAGCTCAGCGCGAGGACGTTTTGTGCCGCACACACTCGTTTCAGCTTGCGAGCCGGCCAAATAGTAACGTTATGTTTTGAGTGGATGACGAGCGCGAGACGCCGAAATGGATGCCAATGAGATTCTGAATGTAAAGTTTACTTTTAAAAAGTTGCCAAATTTTCCCATTGACAAGACCAAAGCGATCTGTATGTTTTGTCATTATGAACTGAGCTATCATCATCGCAGCACGTCCAGCCTGAAACACCACTTGATGATGGCCAAGACACACACACACACAAACACAGATGATGCAAATTCTCCACCCCCTCGTCAATATCAGGACCTCGTCAGTATTTCTTTCACCCTTTTATTGATGGACAGTGTTGCATTGTGTGAGAGATTATTTAGGCTATATATGTTAGAGTGAAATTGAACACTATTCCAATGTTATTTTCAATAATAATAATTAAAAAAAAACATTTGCACTAAACAAGCCAATCCACTTTTCCATGTTGATAAGAGCATTAAAATGAGAAAAAATGTAACAAAAAGAAATCAAAAGACATTAAGAATAGATAAAAATGTGCGATTAATCGGAGTTAACTATGACATTAATGCGATTAATCGCGATTAAATATTTTAATCGTTTGACAGCACTAATATATATATATATATATATATATATATTTTTTTTTTACATTGTTACAAATGTAGGAGGGATGAAGACACATGGAGCACTGTGAAAATACAGAGTGGAGCGTGACACAATGTTTACAACAACAGCTTCAAATCTGGCTCTGGTTTTAGTGTTTTTTTTTTTTTAGTTCAAGTGTTTTCACATAGTGTGAAGCTGTTTTTACACTGTCTGACTTGTTCATTTGTTATGAACCTTTTGTTTTTTAAATTTCCATCCATTTTTTTTTATAAATGAAAGCAAAAGTAAGCAGATTTGATGAAGCACCTTTCATTTAGAAAGTACTTAATTTTCTGGATTGCTTAAATAAAATAGGTATTACCACATGGTAACGATTCCCTCATGTCACGATTCAATACATATCACGATACTGAACTAATGATACGATATTATTGCGAAAACATATAATAAAAGGTTAACAAAAACTGTACAGTTGATTAAAATGCTAACTTTGATATTACATTGTGGGTTTAAATGAATAGGCTTGAACTTGGTGCTGAAATGCAAGGACAACGGTGATGCCAGAATAAAAATATTCAGGATTCTGAAGCTGAAAATACAGAATTATTTTTGACGAATGTGCTTGATCTCTGTCACTGACTAAATTATATATATATATATAAAAAAAAATATATATATATAAATATATATATATATATATATATATATATATATATATATTATATTATAATATATATACATTAAACTACTACATATATATAGTAGTTTAATGTAGCACTTACACTAAAACCCTGAAAACTTTTTTTCACAGTTATTTTTATTTTGGGGGGACTATTCATCGATACAAATTGTCACTATCCACGATACATATTGTTGCATTTTTGAATTGCGATATATTGTGGCATGAAATATTGTTACACCCCTACCACATGGTTATTTAATGCATAATACTTTTTAAATTAAAATTATTAAATTTATATAATGTAATGATTATTTTAAAATGTTTTTACAAGGTAAAAAGTTATCGTTTTTTATAAATTAAAATTGTAATGAAAAGAATTCAACTCAAATTAATGTAATTTAATGGTTATTTTTGTAACTTTTTTTAGAAAGTAAAAAGTCATTTACAAAGCAAAAATAACAATTGTATTATTATATACAGTACCGTTCAAATGTTTTAGATCTGTATTATTTTTTTTTATTATTTTTGTTTCTTTTTTTTTTTGAAAAATACATTTATTCAGCACGGATGCATTAAATTATTATTTAGTTATTTTAATATTAATAGTAATAGTTATTTTAAATTTTAATATATCACAATATTGGATCAAATAAATGTATTTTGGATCATAAATGCAACCTTTAAAAGAAGAGAATTTTTCATAAAGAAACATAAAGAAATCTTACCAATCTAAAACTTTTTAAAAGTACTTTAAATATTACATAAATGTTAATGTATTGATACTGTGATGTCATATTTGTGTGTCTTCTGCAGCTCGTGGTTCAGCTCTGGGACCAGAAGAGACCAAGTAAGAAAGACCAACTATTTCTCTCTCTTTAGATAAATCTATGCTGAGTTTCTGGCCTGTGTGTGTGTAATAAACTGTGGTATGTGTGAAGTTATTACGTTTAACATGTGACTTTGTGTATGCTCAGTTGCTTTGGGATTCTCGTAGCGACAGAAGCCACAGGAAAAGCTGCACTCTTAAGACTGCCAGCAGGTAAAAATACAAATAATATAAAATAATGTCCATTTACAGGGTTTCAAAATATCTAATTTTCATAATCACCTAAGCAAGTAACCATCTTAAACTCGCTCTCTTTCTCTAGACAGACAAGTGGTCATCTTGGCTCTTTGTGTACTGGAGATATAAAGAGACGACGGAAAGCTGCACCTGTCGGAGCCCCGTCAGCCTCAGGTAACTGTTACACACACACACACACTGATCGCATTATACACCATTGTTGGATCATCTGAAGATTATCTAAAGAGACATCAGACACACATGCTGAATACTAAATGTAAATGAAGTGTTCTTCTTTAACACAAACGGTTCATGGAAACATGCGTCCCATGTGGCCAGTTAATTCCCAGCATGCATCATCAAGAAGAGTCGGAGGCTTTTCGCCGTGGTAACAATAAACTCAATGCTGTTTATGTGATTGGATTGGCAGCTGAGCAGACAGATCAGTGTTGATCTAATTTCCTCATTAAACGCCATCATTTCCTGCCCTCATCTGTGACGCAAAGCAAATGCCTGCAGTCTCTGGGGGTCAGAGGTCACAGAGCTTTGATTATGCATTTCCCCGAAACTATTTAGAGTTTATGAGAACCAGGAAACTTGACATATATCCTCAGGATTATGTGTCTCTCATTCTCTACGTTAGTTACCCTGTCCAGGAACACGCTAATGATACATGCTAATACTTTACATTCAGGTTCAATTCGTCAACATTTAGGTAAAGGGCATGAACTAAAAATGGGCAACATTTATGGACATGCTTTATTTTAGTGTTCATGTTGCTGTGCATTTGCGTAAATTAGAACAGTAATTCTGATCAACTAAATATGCTAGTTATGCTCAGTTTTGGAGCTGCTTATGTTATCAGGGTTTCCGCGGGGTCTTAAAAAGACTTAAAGTCTAAAATTCTGAACATTAAATTTAAGGCCTTAAATAGACTTAAAAACGGCTAGATTTTCATCTGAGGTCTTAAATTTGATTTAGTCAGGTCTTAAAAAGATTTTACCCTCGTTCATTTGCCAAAACTCTGTATTTTAATGTTTATGTAAACAAAAAAGTGCATATTGATGCTAATTTTATTTGCTGGGTTTAGACATACATTTGGCAAATTGATTTCATAATAATCATGAAATGAAATCCTGAAATGTTCATGCCATTTCATCTCTGGGTATGATCAACTAAAAATCAACTATAATTTTTTACAGTATAAAATGCAAAGTACAAATTTCACCTACACACACACACACACACACACACACATAAAATCAAATTTTCCGAATATGTTCTTATTTAAATTTTTGGTAATGCGTCGTGTAGGTCTTAAATTTCAATGTTTATGGTCTTAAAATGTCTTAAAAAGGTCTTCAATTTGACTTCAGAAACCCTGGTTATACATAGTTCTTATAATTAGTCTAGTGAACATTAGATTTATAAACGCTGTACACGTTTTGTTTGTTGTTAGTTAATGTTAGCTTTTGCTTAATTTACAATTAACAACAGCATGGATTCTGATTTAACCCTAATTTTATTCTTAATACACACTTCTGGTTGTGAGAAATAATTTATATATATATGATATATATATATATATATATATATATGATATATATATATATATATATATATATATATATATATATATATATATATATATATATATATATATATATATATATATGATATATATATATATATATTTATATATCATATATACATCATATATTATATATATATATATATATATATATAAATATATATGATATATATCATATATTTTATATATATATATATATATATATATATATAAATATATATGATATATATCATATATTTTATATATATATATATATATATATATATATGAGCTGAACTCAAAAATTTACGACTATTTTCTATGTTGTCGTGGACAAGACACATGTTCAGACTACACGTTGCTTCATGACCAGTCATTGCATGCCGTCTTTAACGCCTCGCGTGATGTCATCGAGAAGGCGAAACTAGTAGCGAGTGACTTCCGAAACGAACGTAAACAAACAATGGATGAAGCGTTGAGTGTTGTATTAGCTGTCCTGTGTTCAGAAAAAGTAAAAAAGAAAGAAAACCCGACAATGATTTGTCGTTCCTGGATTGCTCGAAGAGGACAGTATGGGCTGTCAATCCTCCAAAGAGAACTTGAGGTAAAATATTGATTTCTTATATATTTTTACTTTTAGTTTTAACGTTAGCACCATCGCGTCTCTTTTCGTTTCGTCATTTTTGAAAGTTGTGTACGGAAAAAGCTTCTGTGCTCCTATTGGTCAACCTCATACATGTGATGGAACCGTCATGAACGACCGTTAAAGAAGTTAAACATGCTAGTCTTTTTACCGTGATGTCGTGAAGCATCACAAACGCGGCGTAGGTTGTCGTCCACTGTAACACCGTATACTAGATAATACGATCGGATCTTGCGTCTCCGACGCCCGTCTTCGTTAACGAATCCCTATGACACCCTACGTCAGACGGATCGTACCAAAATCGGGTTAAAATCGTGTAATCTGAACCAGGTATAACATAGATTTTTGAGAGATATAGGCTTTTTTTGTACATAGAAAAAGTCTTAGATCTTTGAGTTAACCTAAAATATTAATTCTCATGTCATGTAACCCTTATGCACATTTTTGAATGCAGATCAGGGTTGATCTACAGATCTGATTTGTGGACTCTTTCCACCCATCAAGTGCATTACAAGGATCAGTGAGCTTTACTGCTTAATGCAGATTATCCGTTTCTCTGTGTCTCTAGGCGTCAGTGGGCGAGAGCGCTGCTCCTCTGCCGGAGTCAGACGTGGGGAACCGGATGCTGCAGAGTATGGGCTGGACCCCGGGGTCGGGCCTGGGCCCTGAGGGCAGAGGCATCACCGAGCCGATCCGTGCGTCTCAGAGGCCGAAGGGAGCCGGACTGGGCTTCAACTGAGCTCGAGCCGAGAGCGGCCCGCAGGTCGTCTTTCTCTCCGTCATACCTCCAGCAGGAGGCAGCACTGAGCTGATAGACCTGTAGATGTAGGGAACGAGGATGCACAGAATGAAATAGTACACCTGCATTGGCCCAGACAAGGACTGACTGTAGAGCTGCCTCACTGCCCAAACACACACACACCCTGACTCATCAACAGCACCATTTCAGTTAACTCCAGCAAAAATGTGACGCATTTCATAAACATTTTCCATCTGACATAATAGGAAGAATTTCTTAAGCAGTTTCATAGCAAAATCATAGGAAAAATTATATTTTGCATAACAAAAAGCACATTTCTATGGAAGCTTGTTTCTGCGACTTTTTATCTCTCAATTCTGACTTTTTTCTCACAATTGCGAGTTTACATCTCACAATTTTGACTATTTCTCAAAATTGCAAGATGTTAAGTCAGAATTGCAAGATATAAAGTCAGAATTGCGTGATATAAAGTCGCAATTGTGTGATATAAAGTCGCAATTGGGTGATATAAAGTTAGAATTGCGAGATATAAAGTCAGAATTGCTGAGATATAAAGTCAGAATTGCGAAGATATAAAGTCGCAATTGGGTGATATAAAGTTAGAATTTCGTGATATAAAGTCAGAATTGCGTGATATGAAGTCGCAATTGCGAGATATGAAAGTCAGATTTGCGTGATATAAAGTCAGAATTGCGAGATATAAAGTCGCAATTGGGTGATATAAAGTTAGAATTTCGTGATATAAAGTCAGAATTGCGTGATATAAAGTCAATTGCGAGATATAAAGTCAGAAATTGCGAATATAAAGTCAGAATTGCGAGAATATAAAGTCAGGAATATAGCAGATATAAAGTCAGAATTGCGAGATATAAAGTCAGAATTGCGAGATATAAAGTCAGAAATTACGTGATATAAAGTCGCAATTGCGAAATATAAAGTCAGAATTGCCGAATATAAAGTCAGAATTGCTGTGATATAAAGTCGCAATTGTCGGATATAAAGTCAGAATTTCGTGATATAGAGTCGCAATTGCGAGATATAAAGTCAGAATTGCAGATATAAAGTCAGAATTGTGAGATTTAAACTATTCTGAGGAATTCTTAGAATTAGCCTGATAACTTGCAATTGCAATTTCACAATTCTAGAATCTCACAATTCTGAGAAAAGATGTCAAAATTTCGACATTTAAACTCGCAATTATGTGTTATAAAGTCAGAATTGTGGGATGTAGACTCGCAATTGTGAGAAAAAAAGTCAGAATTGTGATCTAAAAAGTTCGTACTTCTGTCTTTTTTTTCTCTTCTGACTTTATATCTACATATTCTGACTTTATATCTCACAATTCTGACTTTATATTCACGTAATTCTGACTTTATATCTCACAATTCTGACTTTATATATTCATAATTCTGACTTTATATCTGCGCAATTTTTGACTTTTATATCTGCAATTCTGACTTTATATTTCACAATTTTGACTTTATATTTCGCAATTTCTGACTTTATATTTCTGACTTTTGACTTTATATTTCGCAATTCTGACTTTATATTCTCTTACTTTCTGACTTTATATCTCGCAATTCTGACTTTATATCTACGCAATTCTGACTTTATATTTCTACTATATTCTGACTTTATATCTTACAATTCTGACTTTATATCTCACGATTTTGACTTTATATCTTACAATTCTGACTTTATATTCTTACTTTTGACTTTATATCTTCACAATTTCTGACTTTATATCTCGCAATTCTGACTTTATATCACGCAATTCTGACTTTATATCTCGCAATTTTAACTTTATATCTCACAATTCTGACTTTATATCACACAATTCTGACTTTATATCTTACAATTCTGACTTTATATCTCGCAATTTTGAACTTTATATCTTCGCAATTCTGACTTTTATATCTCGCAATTCTGACTTTATATTTCGCAATTTTCCTGACTTTATATCTCGACAATTCTGACTTTATATCTCACAATTCTGACTTTATATCTCACAATTCTGACTTTATATTCTTGCAATTCTGACTTTATATCTCGCGATTTTGACTTTATATCTCGCAATTTCTAACTTTATATTCGCAATTCTGACTTTATATTCGCAATTCTGACTTTATATCTCACGAATTCTGACTTTATATCTCGCAATTCTGACTTTATATCTCGCAATTCTGACTTTATATTCTATCGATTCCTGACTTTATATCTCGCAATTCTGACTTTATATCTCACAATTCTGACTTTATATTATCACGATTCTGACTTTATATCTCACAATTCTGACTTTATAACACGCAATTTTGACTTTATATCACGCAATTTGTGACTTTATATCTCGCAATTTCTGACTTTATATCTCACAATTCTGACTTTATATCTTCACAATTCTGACTTTATAACACGCAATTTTGACTTTATATCACGCAATTGTGACTTTATATCTCGCAATTCTGACTTTATAACACGCAATTCTGACTTTATAACACGCAATTCTGACTTTATAACACGCAATTGTGTGAAAAGTCGCAATAATTTTTTTATTTTTTTTTATTCAGTGGCGGAAACAAGCTTCCATACATTTCTCCTCAACGTTCTTATTATTGTAATTAACAATGTTTTGCTAGAATGAGAATTTTTCAGTACAATGATGACAAAATATTTGTTTGCGTAATTACAGTAATGAGAATTTGGAAAATAAATGTGCAAAATCATCATTTAAACGTCTCAACGAAGAAGAAAAAGAAGCCTTCATTTTCTTTATGCAAAATATAATTTATTATTTCGTTATTTTGATGTTGATTTTTAATACCCTGCACAAGTATTTAAACGAGCCTGTGGGTCGTTATCAGAGATGTTAATTACTAAACCAACCGCCAAACCTCAGCTCTCTGCGAATCCCAGTGGAAATTAACAAAATATTTTATTATTTTCGAAAATCATTTTTGAATATGAATGAAGACCTGTTTTAGCAGATTTAGCAGTCCAAATCATCGTCTGTCTCTATTCATTCGGTATTTGTATATCTGACGTCACTCATGATATCAATAGGTTTTTAGTCGTTTTTGGGCGGTGACTTTTTTTTACATTAATTTATACTCTTTTTTTAGTTTTTGCATCCTGTTTTTTTGACGTTTGTGCAAATATCATGCACTAATAATGAATGTCAGTACCTCAGCCAATCACACTCGTGTAAGCAGTTCTGCACGTATGAAATGCTGAAAAGATGCCGACTGCTGCCGTTTTACTTGACTGAACACGTGTGTGTTTTAATGGTGGTATTTTATGAGGGTTTGGGGTCCATTGTGTTTATTTCCATTTGAATTCTGTGAAATGCACGTATTTCTCGGCAGAGTTTGAGTAATGGATTAGATTAATTGACTAAATTGGCTTAGTTCAGATGGAATGAACTATTCAAGGATGTGACACACTTACTACTGACGACTGTCATTTCTGATTGTCACGAGGTGAAGATTAAGTCATTGTTGGGTAAATACTTCAATGCCTCTTAAGAACAATCCCAGATTATTGGAGATGCTATTATCTCACCAGAACAGTCGCTGAGACAGGAAGATCTCTTTGGGCTGAATGTGACATCACTTCCTTTCTGGTGTTTGTACCACCCTGAATGATAAGTGTTGTTTTTTTATGGTTTTGGAAACATGTATTTTTAACCCTCTTTGCACTCAGAATGAACAGTTATCAAGTCGTTGTTGATGTGAATGAGGACATGTCAGGTTTGTCCCTTCCTGAGATCTGTACATGCCAAACTACCAAACATGCTTCATTTGTTTACTTTGGTCTTTTTGTCGTTTTTGCCAATTTGCATTTTGGGAACGGGGTGGTATGGTCTTGATGTGTGTGTTCTGAAGTCAAAGTGATGTATGTTCATATACTGTAGATCAGTATTAAAGCGCTCTCTGCTCAAGGTTGAATCTTTGAATCCTTCCCATGATCCTCCATGCTTAATTTTTTCAACTCATCTCAGGATCCTATAGTTTTAAATCATTAATTAAATTGTTTTAAATTTGTAAATTTTACTCTATTTAATTATTTGCCACATTAAATTGTTGGTTTCCTCCAAAAAAAGTGGTCATGGTTTTAATAGAAAGAGCAGCCCGGACCTTCTGTTAAACATCTCCTATGTTGTTCCAATGGAAGAAAGAAAGTCCTTCGTATTTAGAAGAACATGAGGGTGAGTAAACGAATAACTTTATTAAGAGACAACTCAATTATCATGTTGATTATCTTCAGGGGTTATTTAACGGTAGTTATTTTCCTATTCTGTGCGTTTATTATTGTGAAGACTGTCAGTGGGCAGATCAATACTATATACCTCTCATCCGTACAGCTGATCTCTTAGAGTAATTATAACTCCGCAATCTGAGCAGAAAATTATATGGATGGACTTGGTGTCTTTCCTGCTCAGCAACTGATGTTGAAGAAGTATTCAAAGCGTCAAGTGAGTCAGTGTGAACATGAGAATCCTGATTTGTTCTTAAGTAGAATACAGTCAATGCTAAATAATACATAATTAGAAATGACATCATGTACTATAGAAAGTGTGATATATTTGGGCGTCTCAAATTTAAGGAATAAAAAAAAATTAATCTACTGTTTACTTGGTGCACTTTTTTGCCTTTTTCCCTAGCAAATTTTAGTAATCATCAAAATTAGGTATAATTCGTAACATGAAAACAGTAGCCTACTTTAAAGGGACTATGTGTAGGAATTGCTGCCATCTAGTGGTGAAAATGTATTTTGCATTCAAACGAATTGTGCTCTCCAGCGCCTTGCTTTTTCTATCGGTAACCATTATGTACCAAAAAGCTGTGACAGGATTAGCAATTCCTCGAAGCCTCCGTGGACTTACCTGTCCCATGTATATAAAGATAATAAATTCTTCATTTACGAGGATAAGTCCGATAATTGGCAGATGTATTTGTACACCATTGAGGACATATTTATGAATAAAAATATTGATATTAAATAAGAAATTACATAAAAAGTTACACATAGCCCCTTTAAATCCTTTAAACAGGCTCCTAGTAGTGGGTGGTGTCATGTTTCATATTAAATTACTGCACTGTTTTAGAATCTAATTTTGACAAAACACATTGTTAGAAAGGTCTGAGACTATATTGATAATATTGACTGAACCAGCTAAAACAAAGTTTGTGATCAGAACATTTTTGTGATCAAAATTAACAAATCTTTTCCGAGTTAATTCGTCGTTGAACGAACCAAATAACTCGGAAAAAGATTCGCTCATTTTGATGAACGAGTTCGAACAGGAGAGTCACAAACGTGCATCACAGAACAGAGCAAGGCGAGCATGAGCTTATAAAACTCAAACTTTGTTATTTATTTATTTATTAATGAGTGATCGTTTCACTTGATAAGACCCTTATTCATCATCTGGAATCGTTTAAAGCATTTTGAACAGTTTGCATTTGCACTGAAACTGTCTTTTGGACCTTGAATCGTTTGGTCCCCATTGAAGTCCATTATATGGAGAAAAATCCTGGAATGTTTTCATCAAAAACCTTAATTTCTTTTCAACTGAAGAAAGAATGACATGGACATCTTGGATGACATGGGGTGAGTAAATTATCAGCAAAAGTTTTTTCAAAAGTGAACGACTCCTTTAATAGATGTTATTTTTAAGTTATGTTATTTTTAAGGCCTGATTGTCAATTCTCTAAAAATGCTGTCATCATTTCTCTCTCTCTCTTTCTGTGTGTGTGTGTCCCTCTCTCACACGGACTAGCGTGAGACAAGCGAGATGTGAATTGTCTCGGTCAGAGGAAATCCAGCATGTAATCCTGCTCAGCTCATCACTATGAGACCGGAGTTACGTAACACTCTGCACACAGGTAACAACTGCCAGATACACACTCATCCGGACTAATTCATAATGCCATGAGTTGTGGAAACACACTTAAGTAAAATGTGAGATTTGAAATGTGACCGTAAAGTACATTCACACCTGATGCACATTGCACAAAACTGGACCGCATTTCATTGATCTATTAAGTGTTCTGGTAACAAGATACCGGATTGAGTGCTTTAAAGGATAACTGATCACTTGGATTGGCTTTCAAAGTTTTGAATCGCTGCTGTTTGGCTTATAAACATGTTATAAAGACACCAGCAGTGATATTTGCTCTGTGTGCAATGTTTCATCATGATCCGAGATCTCTGTCTGATCGGGGTGTATTGTGATCAGGAGGGATGAGGAGGATGTTTAATGAGGAGCGTTTCCTGCTGTTTAGTGTGCAGTGACAATGATGATGGTGAGAGAGTTGCAGAATCAAGTAAACGTCGGACTTGGACACAGAGAGCGTTGAGATCTGCCTTTGTGTTTCAGCTCAGTGTGTGTTTGCCCTCGGCACACGGGTGGACAGAGGCTTTCTCAAGTAATACCATTGAAAACACCGTCTGTTTACCTCCCGCACAATGAAGGCTTTCTCCTTTCAAACGCCATGATCTCACATAAACACTTTATTGTTTCTTAAATGTTTGCTGAGGATTCATTAAAAAAAAATCTTTTATTGAATCCTTTTAACCCTTTACGTGTCACCCCCCTTTTTGATAATTGACATTAAAATGCACTATACAAACTTAAATGGTTAAAAGAATGCTTTGGAATATAGACCTACGTTTGTCTTGTTTTAAAGAAAACAACCAGCAGATTATTACTGAAGTGAAAAAAAAAATAAAGTATGAAAAAGTTATGGAAGTTATAATTTACAGTAAATCAAATATACTTTATTAATATATATTTTTTAATATGAAATACATGTTTTACTAAATATGTTTTACTATAAAATGAAAGCTATATATCTAACCAAGTTGTGTTCCAAATTTAAAGTTGATATCACAAAACTTGAAGTTCCCATGAGATTTTGTTTAGGCGTTATACCAAAAATAGCCACCGGGTGCCATTGAATTCCATTGAATTTAATTGTATCCATTATGCCATAACAAATTAATACATTTCTATCCAAATATCACTTCTGTCACTAAATATGGAACCTTAAGACTCAGACCTTTCTGACAATATGTGTTTTGTCAAGATTAGAAAAGGTTTACATAATAAATTATGAAAGATGATGTCCAAAAGGGGAGGGGCCTAATAAAAAATACGTTTCTATGGTAATGCAACGTCCAATTTCAAAACGGTTTTCACAGAATGAATTCTGAGTTCGTAAGCTTTCAAATGATACCTAATTTATGATAACTACTAAAATATGTGATATAATAATAAAATGATATTTATATAATATATTAAACTTTTTAGAGGACTTCTTACCTTACTTTTTAAAATATAATTTTATCTTTTTTTATTGACAAATACTAATTATGTTTTATTATGAACTTTTAGCACTAAAAAACAAAGTTTCAATTATTAAAAGTGTGTGCGTCGACTTTTTGTGACAAAGGTCAGAAACTCCTGTAATGACGTTGATTTTTTGAGGCGCACTCTTGTCATAAGTTCATATATTACTGTTCATTCATAATTTGTAAGAAAAAAAATTGACCTAAAATATCTGTTTAGGAGTCCTTTCCAATGATATATAGTTTGTCATGACTAGATTATAATCTGACTAGATTATAATCATGACTGAGATTATATAATCATTCATTTAAAATACTTAAAATATCTCGCTATAGACAGTTGACGTTGTCAACGTTGGGTCTTCCTCTCTCTCTATCTGAAGAGTCTTTAATGCTCACCTGAACTATTCATGAATATTCATCAGAGCCCGCTCTCATTGGTCGATTATCCGGTGACGTTGGCATTAAGGCGGGAATAACCCAAACGTTCCTTTAATATTCGTTAGCAGTCCTGCGCTGCAGTCAAGAGAAACACTACCAGACCAGCGTGTGTTTACAATAAAACCTCATTACAGAAGAAAACAAGTGATAGATTTGATTTCACAAGCGTTTCCTCAGGTTATGGTTTCATTCTCAGCTGTCTCATCATGGATCTAGTGCAGTTTTATCATCCGGAATCGTTTTCCTTCCCTTCTGAACAGAACAAGTAAGTAACTTTATTAATTTACAACTTTATACGGACATAAGCAGGCTTGTACAAAAATATAGCGTTGTATAATTGAATTTTATTTGGTATAACTTTGTAATAGAAAAGTATAGCTGTATAAAATTGATACTTAGCTGATATTTACTGTGAAATGGATCAAATTGTATAGTACTGATTGAAAGTGGTCCTATATTAATTTATATTATGTAATAGTTACACTACCAAAGTACAATACTTATAGAGGAGTAACACACACACACAGATGTATGTTGCTCATCTGTAAGTCACGTGTACACTTGCAAAAATGTAACCTTTTCCACCAAAATACTTGGTATTGTAATATTATATATGAATGATTCATTCCATTGATTTATTTAGAATAGAAACTATAGTAAATAGATATTCATAGATACTTTCAAGACTCAGTTTTATATTTTAACTCTCTAAAGATCAGATAATATAGTAATTGGAATGTAATGAAAGTGTTTTTCCATAAATCAGCAACTTCAATATCTGTAAAAACTGTTAATAACTGTCAAACCTCAGGCCAAAATTATTCAAGATCAATATTTCCATTAAGAACTAAAAGAATACAATAAGAGAACCTGTTTAAGTTCCACTATGTCATTTTGTACATGTTTTTTTGAAAAGCATGCTTTAAAGGACCCAGAAACCAATGCGTTGATCAGAAGAACATGTGATGTACCATCAACAATTTATCAACCTTAATTTAACAGAGTTATTACTGTGTACTGAAACTAGGCATGATATTAGTTGCAGCTGCTCTAAACCTCACTTTAAAAGAGTTAAATCACAAATATAATCCTGCTGTATTCCGTATTATTTACGTAATAAGAACACGTTCTGGCAGCGTTCATGACCATCTTACTGCAATAGGATTGGAGAAGTGTCACAGGTAATTCCTCTGGATCCCAGACAAAAACCCTGATGGGCTTTAGGATCACGTTACTGGCCTCTGCACACTGTGTGTGTGTTAGAACAGGTGTGTTCAGGTGCTGTGTGGCCTGTAAACACTACATCTGACATAGTGGGAAATATTTAATTGTGCTGATAAAAAGAAAAAACACTAAATTGCTGTTCCGTCAGATTGCAGCTCTTTTCAGGTTTCATACTGTAAAACAAAACATCCTGGTAAATTTACTGTAAATGGTTTAAAGTACATCAAAATTGTATTTCTGTGAACCATGGCTAATAAAAATACAAACATAATGAAAATAAACAGTTTGTAGAACGTGCATAGTGTGACCTACACAAGGACACAACACCATCAGGGTAACACACACGTTAACGTTAAAACAATGCTGTTAGTTTTAAAGCTATATTTAAACAATAAAACAAAACTCACTTCCGTTCTAAAGTTTGGGGTTGGTTAGATTTATTGTTTATGTATCGTCTGCTCAACAAGACTGCATTGTTTGATCAAATACAGTAAAACAATAATATTCTGAAATAGCAGTGCAATTTAAAATAACGTTTTTCTTTTTGAAAATCTTTTAAAATGTTATTTATGATCAAACCTGCAAATCTCCAGTCTTCATTGTCACATGATCCCTCACAAATCTTTTCTAATATGATGATTTACTGCTAAAGAAACATTTCTGATTATTATTTTTTGTGATATTTTGGTGAATAGAGAGTAAAAAGGAACAGAATTTATTTGAGTTTTGTTACATTTTAAATATGTTTATTCTGATAAATTGAAGGCATTATTGATGAATAATTTATTGCGAAACAATCTTTATAATTTAAATGAAATGTTCTGTTTTTCACTGTAAATTTTTAGGTGACTTATATGTTTTACTTACAAAACCAATGGCACAGTATTTTGTGTTTGAAATCAAAAACAACATTATTCTATAAAAGGATTATATTGTTAGAGATTTCATTATAAATCATAATATAATTGATATAACATCAACATTTATGCATCGTTATACTGTAGAATTACATGTGTTGTCTTGTTAAATCTGTTATATTTATATGCATTTATACTGTGTGATAGTTAACATTTAACTGTGTGATAGTAATACAATTTTATGTAAATAAAATGCACACATGTATTTATCCCCATTTCTTCTTAATTCTCATTATTCTTTTCATTTCCAAAGCTTCCTGGACCTGATGTCAATCAGCAGCCACTACATCAAGACCGAACCCTCAAGCCCTTCGTCCCTGTTCGGACAGTCTGACCCAGCACAGTCCCGGGGCGTCGTCGGACGCTGGGAGCAGCTTCAGTTCAGTAACTAAAGGGAACCCAACATGTCTGGAGTCACCTGGGTCACACACTGGGGTCAAGGCAGTGCTCAGGCCCCCTGGCGCCCCCTGCAGTCTCCTGGAAGAAGCGCAGGTGAAGAGCGCACACGGGCTCAGCTCAAGCCCCAAACGCCTGTGTCTCGTGTGTGGAGACGTTGGATCTGGGTTCCACTATGGGAGTGGCGTCCTGCGAGGCCTGCAAAGCCTTCTTCAAACGCACCATTCAAGGTCAGGATCACAGTTTCCACAGCGATTTTAAGCACTACTTAAAGGGAAAGTTCACCCTTAAAATGAAAATTAAGCTTTATAATGGCAGTTTTTTATGTTTTGAAGTCCATCCATGATAAAAGTGCTCCACACGGCTCCGGGGGTTAATAAAGGCCTTTGAAGTGAAGCGAGGAGGTTGTGTAAAGAAAATATCCTTATTTAACACAAAATTCTAGCTTACGTCCAAACGCAGTCTACTTACGCCTAAAGCACAACTTGCGCAGCTTATGACTTCAGAAGCGCGTTCATCATGGCGTATCGTAAACATCAGCATTATGTCGCATTACTCACATAAGTTGAGCTTAGATTTAAATCTGTATGTTTGTTTGGCTGGAAGCTTGTTTTTTTAATTTAGAAAGTTTTAAATATGGTTATGTTTCTTACACAAACGCATGGCTTTGCTTCAGAATGCCTTTTAACCTGTGGAGCACTTTTATCATGGATAGATGCACTTTTATCATGGATAGATGCACTTTTATCATGGATAGATGCACTTTTATCATGGATAGATGCACTTTTATCATGGATAGATGCACTTTTATCATGGATAGATGCACTTTTATCATGGATAGATGCACTTTTAACATGGATAGATGCACTTTTATCATGGATAGATGCACTTTTAACATGGATAGATGCACTTTTATCATGGATAGATGCACTTTTATCTTGGACAGATACACTTTATCATGGATAGATGCACTTTTATCATGGATAGATACACTTTTATCATGGATAGATGCACTTTTATCATGGATAGATGCACTTTTATCATGGATAGATGCACTTTTATCATGGATAGATGCACTTTTATCATGGATAGATGCACTTTTATCATGGATAGATGCACTTATCATGGATAGATGCACTTTTATCTTGGATAGATACACTTTTATCATGGATAGATGCACCTTTATCATGGATAGATGCACTTTTATATGGATAGATGCACTTTTATCATGGATAGATGCACTTTTATCATGGATAGATACACTTATCATGGATAGATGCACTTTTATCTTGGATAGATACACTTTTATCATGGATAGATGCACTTTTATCATGGATAGATGCACTTTTATCATGGATAGATGCACTTTTATCATGGATAGATGCACTTTTATCATGGATAGATACACTTTTATCATGGATAGATGCACTTTTATCATGGATAGAAACACCTTTATCATGGATAGATGCACTTTTATGGATAGATGCACTTTTATCATGGATAGATGCAATTTTATCATGGATAGATGCACTTTTATCACTGATAAATACACTTTTATCATTAATAGATACACTTTTATCATGGATGGATAGATGCACACAATAAATTAAAACTGATAATAGGGTTGCAAAGTTTCCGGAAACTTTCCAGGATTTTTCTAAATCTTTCCAGGATTTTTGGAAGTTTCTGGAAATTTACCGGAAATATTCAGCCCCTTTGCAACCCTACTGATAAAAGATAAAAAAAGGTTAAAAAACACTTAAAACAATAAAAAACAAAAAAGATGATAAAAACACTTTTGGATAGATGCACTTTTATCATGGATAGATACACATTTATGGACTCTAAACAGAAACAGCAATTCTTTTAATATAACTCCGATTAGTATTTGCCCAAAGAAGAAAGTCATATACACTGGGATGACTTGAGGTTGAGTAAATCATGGGTAATTTTCATTTTTGGGTGAACTATCCCTTTAATATTAATAATAGCAAACTGTTGTCAACATCAATAAAAGGTGTGTTTGTGTGTATGATACACAGATTTAGCTAGATGCATGTTTTGGTCCTGAATCTGATGATGTCTGTTTGTCTCTCTCAGGTAATATCGAGTACAGTTGTTCGGTCAGCAGAGATTGTGAGATCACTAAAAGGAGGAGAAAGTCCTGTCAGGCCTGCCGCTTCACTAAGTGTCTGTCTGTGGGAATGCTGAGAGAAGGTGAGAGTGTGTGTGGATGACTCTCACAAAAACTGGCACATTTCACCCCAAAATCTAAAGGCGACAATATTTGAAGTCTGTTTTGTGACATTATTTTCATGAAAATTAAGCAACTGTAAATGTGTCAGGATTTTCGACTATTGAGAGGTTTTTATTAAATTGATTCAAAGTGATAATTCACAATAAATACTTATTGCTGCAATACAATGATTTTTAAAATTAAGATTAGCATAAATACAATTTTAACAATTGAAATGTTTAGATCTTGGCATTGGTTTACATTATAGTAAGAGAATGGACAAGAACTTTGGTGATGAATAATATGCTTGATTGAAATCCTAATTACGCATAATTATATGTTTTGTTGGATTGTATTATTTGCATTCAGCATTTTGTTTTCTGCATCAGAGCATATTTGGGTTATGACCCACTATTTGACAACTGCTGCTTTAAGCAAAATGTCTTTGTTTTGATGATATGGGCACGTTCTTGACAGGTTGTGTGAGAAAATGGCTCACTACATGTAGTGCAACATATTACATTCAGGCTCTTTTGATATGTTTGGCTATGAAAGCATCTGAGATCAAACACGTACACGTTGGGCTTCTGGAATTTACTTTAGTGCTTTCACATACACAACCATATATATATAATAATTATATTCAGATAAAACTGAAGCAGTCAGCAAAAAGTGTTATAAAAGTGCAGGTGTGGAGTCGTATTTTTGCTGCCCTGATTTAGTTTCAGTGCACCTGCTTTTTCAAAACGCTGCCAAAATCATTTGTAAAATCAAACGGGTGGAGATCTATTTCTGCCGAACTGTATTTTATTATAGATCTTTTTCTTATCCCATAATCTACTTTTTAAGACACAGCTGTCACGGGTATTACATTTTACGTTTAATCATTTAGCGGACGCTTTTATCCCAGCCGACCTACAAATGAGGAGAACAATAGAAGCAATCAAACCAACAATAAGTGCTGTGTTATGGGTATGATCTGCCGCACAGACAATGAGACGTAGAAGTAGCAAAACAAACAGTCTTTAAACAGAATTCCTATCACTCAAGAGATTTCAAGGGAAACTTGCCAACCACAATAAACCATAAACTAGTACCGACAAAGAACTGAAGCAGGAGGATAAACACTCACTGACTGATCACTTTATTAGGTACACCTTGCTAGACTGGTTTGGACTTAAGAACTGCCTTAATTCTTTGTGACAGATTCAATATGAATTTAATATGCTTTTTCAATTTGTATTTTTATATTTTTTTTTCTGTAATATTTTGTCTTGCATACTTATATTACAATATTAATATGTGTGTTCAAGTTATGTTTCATTTTTTTGTTTTAAGGATAAATAATTCATTTATATTATTAATAATGAATTATTATGAATCAATTAACCCTTCGGAGTCTTGGGGTATTTTGGCCCTTTTTGAGTACTTTTTTATTTTTTTAATTTTGCGACATAAACAAATGTTTAACATATCAATTTTTGGTATCATTTTTAATCAGCACAACATCACCTATATGACCAGACAATTAGTTTATCACTTTGATGAACTGTATCAACATACTGGACCCAAAATCACACAAAAAACACAAAATCCGAATAGAAATATTATAGCTTTTCTACTACAAAAACACAAACATGCTCAATGAAGCATTTTAAAAGGTTTAAAATGTAAACACAAGTTGTAAATGTCAAAATATACAGGTAAAATTCAGATATAATCAAGCTATACAAAAAAATATGATTTACAAAAAAGCGAGTGTAGCTATAGGCTTTTTTTTTTTTCTCATTTTAACTAAAAAAAAATAAAAAATAATGAGAGCTATATTTAAGGCCTTGCATTCCCAGAGTATGAGGGTTCCCAATAGTGCAAATACAACATAAAAAAGGTAAAATTGAGATAAAATGAAACTATATACAGCAAAAAGCAGGTGTGGCAATAGGCGTTTTTTCTTTTCTTTTTTGCTTAGAAACTACAAAACACTTCATGTACAATTACACAGCTAGATTACATTACAGGGCTTTCATTCCTTGAGTAAGAGGGGTTCTTTAATAGTGCAAATATACCACACAAAAGGTCAAATGGACACAAAATCAAACCATACATTCAACTATTTACAACAAATATCAGGTGTGTTTATTTGTTGTTGTTTTTTTTAATCTGTGCCACTCCTCAAAACAGTTTATCTAATCTACTCCTAAACTACCCAAACTACTCCTAAACTATCTACACTACTCCTAAATTACCTAAACTACTCCTAAACTATCTAAACTACTCTCAAAATCTACTCAAACTAGCAATAATTTCTCTCTCATATATATATATACGTATATACTGTATGTCTCTCTTTGTCTACTTCGTAAATCTCCTGCCTTTCAATTTCGCTTCTTTGCTCAGTTGGCTCCTCCTTCATTCCGTAAAATGTGCATCCTGAAGAGCAGAATCAGCAGATTCACACATTTTTCTCCGTTTTGTTTTATGACAAAAACCGACAAAGTTATTAGAATAAATGCAACGTCTGTCATATCCCATCTTGCGTTCTTTTACGAACGCGTCAATATACGCGTACATTTTTTTATAAAGTTTAAATGATCATATCTCCGTTTTTACTTTGGTCGATCAACACAAAACAAAAAGTAAAATAGAATTTCAAGTCAGCACTTTCGACAGAAGTGGACGGCAGCGCTCAACGTGACTTTGTTTTTATGCTTTGACATCTTAAACTGGACAAGTGATTTGATCACGCTGGCGTGATCGGTGACCCCGAAGGGTTAAGTATTATATCAAATTATATTTTATTTATATTGTTTATTTCATTTTTTGGCTTGCATGCTGGTTTTACAACATTATTGCGTTCACATACATTGTTATGATGAATTACAAACCTCTCTAACTAGGTCTATACTTATATTTTTAATAAAGTACATTCTAGTAGCATTCTGTGTATTTACATTTACAGAATCTGAAATTATTTTCCTCATTGTGTGTGTGTGACTCCAGGTGTGGCGTTTGGACCGAAGTGCGAGGAGGACGGCAGAAATATGAAGAGGAGAATTGACTCTGATTCCAGCGTGTACCTCAGCGGACCTCCACCTCACAGAAAACCCCGTAAGAAGCACGTTTGACCTCAGCCAGACACATCTACGTCTCGGTGTATGAGTTTAATAACCTCCCCTGGCTCTTTCTTTAGCGTCCTGCAGCATTCAGGGGAGAATCGGGTGGTGAGCCTCCTGTTGGGGGCGGAGCCTGAGCGAGTGTGTGCCATGCCTGACCCCGCGCTCCCCGACAGTGACATCAAAGCTCTGACGACCCTGTGTGACCTCGCCGACAGAGAGCTTGTGTTGAACATCAGCTGGGCCAAACACATACCAGGTACACACACTCAAAACTGACATGCCAAAGAGACTTAAATTACACACACACGTGTTTTATCTACTATCTGTTTTGGATACAAAGAGATGTGCTGTTAGTTCAGATGTGTTTCTGTGTGTCTGAAAACATCTCATGGATTTGACATTCCACTTGTTTTACCAGAGAATTAAAATGTCTTCCTGTATTTGAGACTGTCTGCCCTTTTAGCTGCTCTAAAAAACACATTTATGTGTCTTAATAAGGACATTTCATAGACTTTTGTTGTTATTAGAGCTAATGTACTTCCTACAGACGAACTCTAACTTATCTTATAACCGTATCCCTGAAAAACAGGCCTCAGGAAATGATGACCGGACAAAATGTCCTCACTTTACTCTTTGACCTCACTCCTATGGTCTAAAACTCAAACGAAGGTCCTCACAAAGATAGTTGTGACACACACACACACACACTAAGTGAGAGAGAACTGGCCAGCACCTGTTTTTGTGTCTGATACTGACCTCTATAGTAATGCTTACAAAACAAACTACAAAACCAGGTGTGTGTGTGTGTGTGTGTGTGTGTGATTCTCCATAACACGTGACTGATTAAATGCCATAGTTTTGTGCACTGGAGTATTTGGTAAATAAACACCATTAATTACCATATGGACAGAGAGAATGTGAGTGTATTATTACACAAATCTACATAAAGACACACAATAGACTTCTGTTGTTTTAGATAAGGTTAATTATAATGTACTACAAAAATTATAAACGAAAGAAAGCAAAAAATAGTGTAATCTGCATTTTCTAGTCAAAAAATAATTAACATATCTAAAATGTGTAAGATATGAAAACTTATCTCTTGATAAATTCATCTATACTGGACAGTATGTTTATATTATTATACAATTTTAGTTGTTTTAATGGTGGATCTTAGGAAGTTTTGTGAAGTATATTATTATTATTATAAATATTATATATTCGATAGGGATGCATGCACTGATATGAAAATTTTGGCCGATACTGATAACCGAAAATTCTTTCTATTTAAAAGCCGATAACCGATATATTGGCCAATAAATATAGTTTTTCTATAATTTTTGAGAAACTGATTACAAAAACAAATGTCCCAAGCACACTGATTATAACTGATATTCTCATAATTGTATGTCGCCTATATGACTTGCGCTACGTATTGCACTTAACTGTATTTTTATTTCCACGTCTGAAATGTCTCAGCTTTATCGGTTTTAATATATCAGCTTTAATATATAATATAAATATTTTTAATAAAAAAAAACCTTTTTTGAATCATTTAATTTGTGAAAGGACCATTCAACACTTTTATACGATTTAATTAAGTAAGAATATATTTAAATATATATGTTTTCATATTATATATCAAAATATTATATATAAATATTATAATTGTTATAGTTTTATATGAATTTATATTTTTCAACAATTTGATCATTTTTAGATTTTTTTTGTCTTGTACAAATTTTGTTTCTACAATTGATTTAATCTAGTCTTTAGGTATATTTACTTTTTTCTTTTTTTTTTTGTAAAAAGCTAAACAATCCTTCTGATTTAAAAACATGAACGTTTTTCTGCCTTATTCTTACTATTTGTCAGGCTTTGCGCACTTCTGCGAACAGCTTTGTCCCCAAAGTGTAACGCAAGCATGTTTGTGTGTGTGTTTGTGTTTGTGTGTTTTACATACACATGAGCGGTTGTGTGTGTTCATGTCAACATTGAAATACTAAGCATGTGTGTATGTGACAGCAGCATTGTCTCTTCCCTGGCGTCTGAAGCAGGATGTACAATAGAAGATGACATTGCTGATTTAAATGGCTCCAGGGTTGTTTATTTGCGTTGTTTGAGTGTCACGAGGTCCTTCGATTCCGTTAACACGTTTCACAGACGTTCGATACGGCCGCGTCTCCAGTGCACAGCGTGAACGGAGCGCTGCCTCATTCAGCCCGCGATCGATCAGCGCAGAGATGCAATCAGCTAATGAACGTCACTCAGGAGGAGAGCGAGCGAGAGATACGAGTCATTACGGCCTCTGATAAGCATCAGTGATGGGTGAAAAAATCAAATCAAAGCTCCTCTCCTCCCTCGCCACACCAAACTAATCACTGGCTTTTTAATTAAGTGTGCGAGAACGTGAATAAGAGAGATTTGTCCGTCATTGACGCGGTTCTTCAGGGGACAAACCTCTGTCACACACACACACACACACAGAGCTGTCTTTCCTAACAGAGGTCACAGTCCAGTCTCGAAATGAATAGAAATCATCTCTAAAATAAGAAGGGTTTTATCTGTCATATTAAAATCTATTTTTATGAGCTTAATTTCAACATCTCAGAAGCAGGTGTTATTTAGTTCTATAGCTAATTATGTACTTATTTAGGTGATTAGTTGTTTTAGTTTGTTTATCAGATTAGTTGAGTAAGGTGAAATTAGAAATAAATTTATCTAGATAATAGATATTGATTGGTTATTTAGCTGAATATAGTTGTTTAGGATTACTTATTTAGCTGATTAGTAGTTTAATTAGGTGATTCGTTGTTTTAAATATATTAGAGCTGCACGATTCTGGACTTATTCACGATTTTTTTTTGTTTCAAATAGAGATCACGATTCTGAGCAGAATCTAAACAAAATATCAAATTAACAAGAGTAGTTAGTAATTTACAAGAGTTTCTTAAAAAATGTTTATTGCCGGCTATATATAAGCTATGTTTACACGGAAACGATTCTGAAGAGAAAACGCAAAAGTGGCGTTGCATTATCACTTTTTTCTGTGTTTAGACGAGCGTTTTGGGTGGGAAATCTGCGTGCATATGGTGACGCAAAAGTGTGTAAAAATCTATGTAATATGCACTCCAGGCGGCTAGGTGGCAATGTGGAGCACTACCACACAACAACCTTCACTGGCAAGCAGACTTTTGTGTTTTTAAGCCCAAAAACGCCGTTGCCGTGTAAACAAAAGGCACATCCGAAAAATATTTTTACGTTTCACCCGCGAAGCGCTCTCGTGTAAACATAGCTTGTTTAAAGTCCCCCTGTAGTCAATAATTGTATCCCTTTAAACTCATCTTTGATCCTCAAACTGACATATTTAATGTTTTTTTCTTTAATTTTTTTTCTTCATGCCTTAAAATAGTTTGAATGCAACTCTACACCCTTTATATAATAATATATATAGTGCACTCACCATTTAGTATATGCAGTTCTATGAATATGCAAATGAGCCCTGCCTCCTCTCACTCACTCCAGCTCCGAGGTCCACTCGTTGACCGATCACACGTTGACGTGATTGGTTTCCAGGATATTTTGTGACGTCAGAAACACAAGCGATTTCAAACCGTGCTCTTCAGACTGTCTTTGGTTCACTGCAGTTTTAAGGACAAAATACTCAGCAATGCTGTCGACATAATTATTTGCACATGGTTTGTCTTAAACCTTATTAAAACCACTAACTATTTTAAAAGCTTTATTGTCACCACAGTGGGACTGTAATTAATCTGAATAAATTATTTGTTTAAATTGGTTTGAGTGAATGATTCAATGATTTTTTTTAAAGGTTTAATAGACGTAATTTAGTAAATCAGATTCGCAATCTTTTAACGATTAATCATGCAGCTCTAGTTTATGTAGTTAAATATTTGTTTATTTAGTTATTTTTCTGTTGTTTGCGTATATATTTTGGTACTTTTGTTATTTAGCTGATTATTTATAATTTTAGTTATCTGATTTAGTTCTTTTAGTTGCATTTTATAATACGTTTTTATTAGTTAACATTAATGTACTAACATTAACAATTAGCAAAACATTTGTTACAGTATTTATTCATCTTTATGTTTGTTAATAAAAAAACATGTTGGTTCACAGTGCATTAGCTAATGTTAACAAATAAAACTTTTTGATTTTAATAACGTATTAGTTAACGATTAAGATTAATAAATGCTGTAGAAGTCTTGTTCATTCCAGTTCATAATAACTAAATTAGTCAACTAGTGTTAACCAATGAACCCTTATTGTGAAGTATTACTGAACAATTAAACACCAATGATCTGATCTATTATCTGAGCTTCTCTGATCAGTTTCTCATTGACTCCTGCAGGTTTCTCCAGCCTCTGTCTGTCCGAATCAGATGAGTCTCCTGCAGAGCGCCTGGATGGAGATCCTCATCCTGCGAGTGGCTTTCAGCTCGCTGCCCTGCGATGACAAGCTGGTGTTTGCAGAGGATTACATCATGGATGCTGAACAGGCGAAGTCAGCAGGTCTGCTGGAGTCTCCACGTGGCCATATTACAGCTGAGTGCGCAGGTACAGATCCATGAGGCTGGAGAGAGAAGAGTTCGTCACTCTGAAAGCCATCGCTCTCGCCAACTCAGGTAAATGACACGGGTGCTTGTACAGAACATTAGAGCAGGGAACGTTCAACCCTTTTACACAAAAACACGCTTTAAACGAATGCAGCTAATAGCATACTAAAAGGTGAAGTATGTTGTTTCTGCAACACTAGCGGAACCTCAGCGGGATTACTAAAATAAATAAAATCTTTACGTTCTTCCGCTCAATTTTCTTTTTCCTTCAGTACCACGTCTGGGATTCTGGTGTATTCTTTGGTTTTCTCCGGTCAACTTTTTACAAATCCAGTCAGTGAACAGAGGGAGTGGCTGAGAACGATTTGCGCTAGTTTGAGCCGTCATACGTCATGACCAAATGTTAGCGATTGATTAGAGCAGATCCAGAGTGACTCTGGGCGGATCCAATAGTTTTAGACTTCAACAGATTACCCGCCTTCAAGGGAGCTAACGCTTGTCAATGGAGCGAGGCCAGACTCTCTGTACAAATGAAATGTACGAGCGTGGTGGAGACCAGGCCGGATGCCTGTGAAGGCTTCTCAACAGGTTCTTTCAATAAAAGGTCCAACATATTAGGAATACTTTGGTCCCACTTTATATTAAGTGGCTTTAAGTACTATGTACTTACATTGAAATTAATAATTTGATACAATGGACTTATTGTGTACATACATGTTGTACTTATATTTTAAAAATACCAGTATGTAATTACAGCTGTAATTAATATATGTAATTACATCTGTAATTACACAGTTACCCTTCCCTCAAACCTTAACCTACCCTTAAACCGACCCATACCACCACACCTGTCCCTAACCTTACCCGTTTCATACCTCAATAGCAGCAAAAGTGTTTTACAAAACAACAGGACCACAATAATACGTTGTACTTATTTTCGATGTAAGTACATAGTACTTAAAGCCACTTAATATAAAGTGGGACCAATACGGTTAGCTGTGTTGCTGTGTGTCATCATGAGTAAAGGCCATTGCACACTGAGTCCGAAATTTTCACATGCGTTTTTTCGTATTTGTGATTTGGTGGTTCTGAATTTTCAAAACACCATTCAAACTGCTTGCTACGAATGCGGAAAACGCAGAAAATCAAACTCGATTCGTTTTTTTTTTTTTATTACAGACGAAAGTTTCTGAGACAAGCTTGATTGACATTACGCTAGGTTGTCGTATTGTTGTCGTAAGTGTAATGGACTAGTAAGAGCTGTACGTGTAGACCTCACTCCTCTGGCCTCAAGAGGCGCATTAGCGACTTAGCAATTAGCATTTTGTAGACACATTAGCTCACCCACCTCCCACACCGGAGACCCCGAGTTCGAATCCGCTCGGGCAGTCAGACGGCAGCTGTCACAGTTGTAAGGCGACGAGGAAACCTCCGTAGGTCCGACCTTTTTCCGACTTTCGAAGGATGCAGCCTCTGAATTGGGACACCGCTTATAGGTTAACTCTTTCCCCGCCATTGATGGAAATTTTCGGCTTTCCATGTTTTCACTGTAATGTGGTAGGGGCGCTCTTACGCTTCTCCTGGAAGCGTACAGAATCTCTTGATCAAAACAGGAGAATAAGAAGCAAAAACGAGCAAAATCATATGTAAGCAGATGCATATTTAAAATAACGCGATCATCAACATTAAACAGCGTATAAATCAAAACTGCCTAATGTTACGGAATGAAATGTCGACTCAGTTGGGGGTGTTGATGGACTCGAATCTACTCCATCTGTGTTTTGATCATCGTTTTGAATCCGATCAAGACGTAGTCTTTGACAAAAACATGATTTCTCTGTTCTGTGAAAATTTTGCTTTTTTATGAAACTCACCAGTATTATCATGAAGCTAGAATACAGTTTAAATGTTTTGGGTCTGTTCTCTCTTTTGATAAATTGCATGTTCAAAGATTCATACCTCAAAATATTTTGCGAGCCATGAAACTTTTGAAAAATAACAAAGAATGCTGTTGGTGGCTGGCAACTTTTTCTTTTAAACGTTGGTGGGGAAAGAGTTAAGCTCCGAATTTCTTGACGGATCTGAGCAGACCGCTCTCAATGTTTAGATGGTGCCTAGAAAGACTCGATGTGTGCACTTTTGGGGGAACTAAACCCATATATTGGCATACTCCATTACCAGCATCGACTCGGGCTCGCTTTCCGCTCCAATTTCGTCATAGCGACGCCCTCGTTCCTTGTTGCCCTATCAAGCTCTCGCTGGATCCTCTCTTCGGCCACCAAACAAAGGAAAGTCAGCACCTCTTCGTTTGACCAAGGCATATTTTTATAATAGTAGTAAGTTTAGAAACTATCTCTGGCCAAACTATTTAAAAATGGTGGGGATATTCTGGATACTCCATCTGACGCAGTGAATGGTGATCATTCTCTCTGACCAATCAGCAGTCGACATTGTTTTCACGTCACATTTTCAGTATTCGCCTTAGCTCGAGCTCGAGCTGGTACTGTGTAGTGGAAAAGTGCCATTACATACTTAACCTTTAACACAATTTCATCAACATACTATTGCAACACACTACATCATTTACAGTCAATTTTTGAATAAATGCAGATAGAGCGTTCCACGTTTATTGAAAACGACAGTCAACACCGGATGTTTTGATTTCCTCTCTCAGACTCGATGCATATAGAGGACATTGAGGCCGTTCAGGGTCTTCAGGACTCTCTCCATGAGGCTCTTCTGGATTACGAGTGTGTCCATCACAGGGAGGAACTCTTCGACGGGCGGGCAAACTCATCATGACCCTTCCGCTCCTCCGCCAAACCTCTGCCAAAGCCGTGCGCCGCTTCTTCAGCATCAAACAGGACGGACGCGTCCCCATGCACAAACTCTTTCTGGAACTTCTGGAGGCCAATGTCTGATCCTTAACCCGACTGGACCATCAAACTGAGACGAGCAAAAACGTCTGAAAGAGGATTGTTCACAAATCCATGGGGAAAAACAGGCGCTTGTCATGGCATAAAAATAGTATAGGATATACTCCAACAAATACAGTTTTACATAGTTGAGGATTGATTTAACTAACAAAAAATACGTTTAAAATCTGTTAATTTTTTTTAGCCTTTCGATTCATCAAAAGATCCTGAAAAATACATCAGTTTCCACACAAATCAACGCAACTGTGTTCAACATTGATAATAATCAGAAATGTTTCTTGAGCAGCAAATCGTCATATTAGAGGATCATGTGACGCTGAAGACTGGAGTAATGATGCTGAAAATTCAGCTTTGATCACAGGAATAAATTACATCTTTAAATATATTTAAACAGAAAACTTATTTTAAATAACGGTTTTCGCAATAATCGACTGTATTTTTGATCAAATAAATACAGGCTTGGTGAGCAGAAGAGAGTTTTTCAAAAATAAAAAATAACATCAGTAAGTGCTGAGTGTGAATATCGTTGAAATGATGGTGAAACTTTATTTATAATGTTTTTTTTATTTATTTAATTTATTAAATTTGCAGAAATATTTTTTAGTTTTCATAAGAGTTCTATCATAATAATAGAGAGCGTCTGCCTTGCCAAATAAATAATAGTCAATAATTACTCTCCTGACACAAATATAAATAAAAAACAGTGTGAAAATCTACTACACATCATTTTCAATTCAAAAAGTCTCAGAAATGCAGTTTAGACAGAAATATGATGTGTAGATTAAGTGTGGAAACCTCAAGTAACAGAACACTTTTGAAATTTTAAATTATAGATTATATACTAACATAGGATTTGTTTAAACCCAAGATGCTCATGAATATATCTGCACAAACTAAGCTGATTGCAATCGTTTATTCCATTTTTACCACGTTTTGAACCTTTTAGCACACCAAATTGGACGGCTCTTGCTCATTAAATGACAGAAAAGAAAAGCCATAGCAATATCTGTTCTTCTCAGCCATCCGCAGAGATGTGAAACTATGTTTTGAAGCAAGAACTGAATGTTGATTGAAATTAGATCCAGCTCAAAGTGATAGTTCACTCAAAATAATCTCAATTTACTCATTCATGCTGACATGTGGTTTATGTAATATTTATGCGCTGATTGTTGTCTCTCAGTCATTGTGATGATCAGATATGAATATGTTGACCATAGTAAAGGAAACAACAAAAGAAAGAATTAATGTGAACTGGACAGTCTGATCTTGATGAGTTTGTTAGTCACATCTACACCTGACTGTCCTTCTCTGAAGGTTTATTCTGGGTTTCTGGTTCTGTTATTTATGGCAGTCTCAGTTCTGTGTCTGTTTCTGCTTGTGAAGGTTTTGTGGATGTTGTACGATGCTCTCATGAACAATAATGTAAGTTTATCTTCTCGTCATCTGTTTGATTATATGCAATGACACTTTTTTTAAATAAATGGCAAACATTATATAAAAATATTCACTTCTGTGTTTTCCATCTTTGATTTGAAGAATTTAGTTTTTTTCAGCAGAAAGTAAGCGAACGCCGGTCAGGGAGACAAGCAGATTATTCTGCACATTAATTTGTGTTCAAACCCAAATATTTTTAATTATATTATTTATTTTTGGATTATGGGAATCTGATTGTTTTCTTTTCAGATAAAGGTCTGCATGACAAATATAAACACACAAGCGTACTCGGAGATTAGCAAATATTCCTTGTAAATAAACAATAACTTTATTTGATATTCAATATCACGGCTGTTTGGTGGGATGTTTTTCCAGTAAAAGTGATTTTGATCATCTCAAACAAGCCTATGGTTTCATGTGGATGAATAATCATATGCAAATGATATGCAGATGAGGAGTTAACGCTTCCTTTTACAGTCCAGTTACCCATGTAAATACTATGTACTTATTTTAGTAACTACAATTACTAGGTAATAACTAGTACTAACCCTGAACCTACCCCTGTTCCATGTACTTACCTTATATTAGCCAGTACTTTCTAGGTAAGTACACTGTAAGTACTGTACTGTAAAAGAAAGCGTTACCCAATGAGGATATGCATAGTAAAACTAGGCATTGTAATCTCCATTTATGGTTATTTTGGGGAGGAGACGCATTTGCACTCATTCTTCCGCTGACTGGGATTTATAAAGTGAATTTTGCGCAGATTCTGTCCGTATGAACGGTTTTATAAGTCTGATTTTTTTTTCGTACGCCATTTTTGGCTTTAGGGCGCACGTACACTTTTAGTAAGGCTCCTACGCGCAGTTTTCTAAATAAGGCCCCTGGTGTTCTAGTTGGTTGTTTACAGGTCCCAGTCAAAGTCCAGTGTGTGTTGATGTTAATGTAGGTCTGGAATTTAATTTCTCTGAGAAAGAGAGATCATTGTGATGGCTGTCGTACCTTTATGTCTATGAATAATCAAGCTAATCGATGCAGATAAATGAACAGCATGTCAGACAGCTCCTCCTGCATCATTTCACAGGCCGTCAGGAACCGTGCAACACATTAGTCTCTACACTGAGGGTAATTAATGAGGCTCGTATAAAAGATGCTTACACTGGAAGAATCCTCTACGGGTCTGCTAATAAGAATGAAAATCCAAGTGTGTGTGTGTGTGTGTTGGGACTGCCAAACAGATCCTGCTCTGAATTTCTGTTGACTATCACTATTTTTGTAGTTGGGATTATTTCTTTTTACATTTTCTGAAGCATGAGTGATGCATGCCTGTACAAATGTCACTGCCGTGATGCTATAGGGCAAGGGGTCTTCATCCTTTTTCAGGCCTAGGGCACTTTGGTGGACAAACCACAAACAAACCAAACCAAAACATCTCTGTCCCGCCCAGGCATGGCCTCTACAAGATCCTGAGCCCTCCATACGCAGGAGATCCACTGTGTTGTGACACATTCCTCCCATAACCATCATTGAAATTTAGTGTGCAACAGTAGACTTCTGTTGGCTCTGGACCAGACTACATTGGTAATTTCTCAGCACTGCTGACCGAAGAGCTGACAGATGATCTGACCCAGTTCGCTCTGCCATAATAATCTGGCCCTCGTCAAAGTCACTCAGATCTTATTCCTGTCTATTTCTCCTGCATCCAACATTAGACTATGAGAACTGATTGCTTTCTTTCCATCTAATCTACCAAGAACTCAACGAGGCATTGTTAGGAAATGGACAACAAGATGTACTTTTTTGCTTTACCGCTGTGACTGGTCGTAATGTTTTGGCTATATTTGTGTGTTGTAGGACAAGTATCATTATTTTTACTCATAAATTGAAAACGGAAAATCTGACAGATTGATTTAGCAAACAGCAGCTCATAGTGTGCTGGTTCTGTCAGTCTGTAAGCGAGTTAGTGTGATTGTCTGTGATTAATTACATCTGCAGATGATTTTATCCCAGAGTGCATTAATTCACTGTAATAAACCCTCGGTGTCTCAAACGTGACCAGGCGAAACATGAATGCTGATCAGGGAATTAATGGATTAGCATTTTAGCGTCATGATAAATTAAATCCGCTCTGTTTGATGTAGTGCGCATCGTGCTCTGGGAACTGACTCATCTACAGGTCTCATATATCTGATGATATAAGCAGAATATCTATGAATATTCATTTTAATACTTGCTGAAATCATCAGAAGTTTAACCCCACTTCGTAAATGGCAAGTCAAAATTGTTAAAAACGATTTGTATTTCTAACTGTCACTTGCCCGTATACGGGCAACCTAACTTTTTCTTCACTATATTACTATTAAATCCTAATCTAGTCATGACAAACTATATATCGTTGGAAAGGTCTAAGACTCCTAAATAGATATTTTAGGTCTGTTCTTTCTTGACAAATTATGAATGAACAGTAATATATGAATTTATGACAAGAGTGCGTCTCAAAAAAATAGACGTCATTACAGGAGTTTCTGACCTTTGTCACAAAAAGTCGACGCACACACTTTTAATGATTGAAACTTTGGTTTTTAGTGCTAAAAGTTCATAATAAAACATAATTAGTATTTGTCAATAAAAAAAGATAAAATAATATTTTAAAAAGTAAGGTAAGATGTCCTCTAAAAAGTATAATATATATATATATATATATATATATATATATATATAAATGTAATTTTAAAATTATTATTATATCACATATTTTAGTAGTTATCATAAATTAGGTATCATTTGAAAGCTTACGAACTCAGAATTCATCCTGTGAAAACCGTTTTGAAATTGGATGTTGCGTTACCATAGAAATACCAAAACCCCTCCCCTTTTGGACATCATCTTTCATAATTTATTATGAAAATCTTTTCTAATCTTGACAAAACACATATTGTCAGAAAGGTCTGAGTCTCAAGGTTCCTTTTTTAGTGACAGAAGTGATATTTGGATAGAAATTTATTAATTTGTTATGGCAAAATGCATACAATTAAATTAAATGTAATTCAATGGCACGCGGTGGCTATTTTTGGTATAACAGCCTAAACAAAATCTCATGGGAACTTCAATTTTTGTGATATCAACTTTAAATTTGGAACACAACTTGGTTAGACATATAGCTTTCATTTTATAGTAATTTTATAGTAAAACATATTTTGTAAAATATTTATTTCATACATAAAAACAATATATTAATAAAGTATATTTGATTTACTGTAAATTATAACTTCCATAACTTTTTCATACTTTAATTTTTTAAAGTGCTTTCACTTTAGTAATAATCTGCTGATTGTTTTATTTAAAACAAGACCAAACTTAAGTCTATATTCCAAAGCATTCTTGAATTACAACCATTTAAGTTTGTATAGTGCATTTTATGTCAATTATCAAAAGGGGGGTGACAGGTAAAGGGTTAAGATCTATATTTCGCTACATGTATTTACTGTAACAAAGATTGCAGAGACATGTTTGACGAAGTTTCTACTGAGATCAATCCGCAACACAGATATTTGCACTTTAATCCGCACTGGCCTCTAGTGGTCAACATACGACATTACAGCAAACCTCAATATTCACTCAGAGCGTTTGAATGGAAATAAAACAGACAAATAAAACACAATTCGAAACAAGCATATTGGACTAGAAATTAATTTGAATATGCATTCAAATATCTGTCAGAACAAAGGTATTCCCCTCAAAATATGGTTTTAACTTAGATGACCAAGTCAATTCGTTTGTTTCGTTCGTTGAATAAACCAAATGACTTCGGGAGAAAGATTTGTTCATTTTGATGAACGAGTTCGAACAGGAGAGTCACAAATTGCTTCACAGAACAAGAGCAAGGCGACCATTTGAGCTTATAAAACTTTGTTATTTATTTATTAAATGAGTGATTGTTTCGCTTGATAAGACCCTTATTCATCGTCTGAAATTGTTTAAAGCCCTTATTTGAACAGTTTGCAGTTTAAAACTGAAAGTGTCTTTTGGACCTTGAACAGTTTGGTGAAGTGCAATATATATAGAAAAACCTTAATTTCTTTTTGACTGAAGAAAGAATGACTTGGAGATCTTGGATGACATGGGGGTAAGTAAATTATCAGCAAATGTTCTTTCAAAAGTGCATGTTGTGCTGTTCTGTAAATGCTGGTTGGAGATTCATTTTTTTGTCAATTAAGTGGTAAATAATTTTTTTCCCACAAACAAAGCTCTCGCTTGATTCCTAAAATTGAGGTTAAACTATTATAGTCACATAAATTTGCCTTTTTGGGCTTGAAAGTGGTATTTGCTTATCTGTCATGAGGGACAGAAAGCTCAGATCTCATCAAAAAGATGCATTGTTTCATAATCATTTGTGTTCCGAAAGTCTAATGGGTTTGGAATGACATTATGGGTGAGTAATAAATGACAGAATTTTCATTTGAGTTAAAACTAACCCTTTAAATCCCACATGTGAGTTAGTAGGGAAAAAAATGTTGTAGTTCACATGTTAAAATCTGATCTTGTGAAACATAAGACCATAACCATGTTAAAATCAGTTACTGTGTTTACAGGTATTGTCTGTGCATTAAAAGAGCAAGTGAGACAAAATGTGTGTACCAGGTAAAAATGGTTTGTGTGTTGATGGCTGGGTTGTATCATAAAGACAACAGTTGGTTTTACTGTGGTAACTGATCTCTCTATCACCTCGTGTTACCATAGAGCCCTGGAGTACAATTACAGCTTCAGAGACACCTTACACACTCCGTTTCTGTCCTTTCCACGCTCACCTTGAAGAGACGACACAGACCGAATAGCTTCATTTATGTGTTTTCCAGATCAAATCTATAAAATGTTTCAGGTTAACGCTCATGGTTGATTCTCCTGTCCATTTGAGGGCCCTGTCTCATGTCACACACACTCCTGGGGTCCCTGAACCCCTATGAGAGGAACCACGGACACAGACACTGGTGAGTGAAACTTTTGCTCGTTTTATTTGAATTGTTTTCATGCCACTGTGTTCATTTGACCTCTGAGTTTTGGACAGATGAGATGCGATGCAGCTTTATTCGGATGCTGTCATTTGGACTAAAACAAAGAGAAGAAAGACATCAGGCCATCAGATCAATATTTTATTCTTTGCAGTGGGTCGAGGTGTTTTTTTAAAAACCCTTGTGTTGTAATTCTAAAAAGCAGGTTGATGGACTAATATCTAGAACATCCTCAGCTGGAAGAGAGAGATATGGAGCAAACGTGTCTTGTTACAGAGACCTCTAGCTTTGTGATTACTGCTAAGACAGAATCAGGACAGTGAAACAAGAGAGACGTGACGTTCAGGCTGTTACTGCATAGTTTACAATGAAGGTCACATGACCTCGATTACGTGCATGTTATATTCAGTGTGTGCCGTCCAGTTATCATCTCAGAAATAAGATTTATTTGTTTTATACTCCTTTAAGTTGTGGTCAAAAATACATGAAATGTTAATTGACTTGCATGACAACTGTCCTTCCCAGCTATAAAGCAGTGTTGTGTTGTGTGTGTTGTCTTTGCCATGACTTCAGGTGTCGAGGCACCCACTCCTGCCGGCGGTCGTCTGGGTGCAGGTGCGGGAGTTTCACCGTTCTCCACGCGAGCTGTGGTTCATCGTGCTGATGGCTGGAGTCGGGCTCGTGCTGTTGGCTCTCATTCTGGCTATAGTTTTACACAAGGCTTTGAACAAACCACCGTTCACCCGAGAGCGAGCCGCCGCTCTGTCCCGCTGCCACTGCATCGGCCGCAGCCCGTTCGACCAGACTACCCACCCAGCAACTCCTACCTGGTGAGGCCAAAAAAAATCCTGACTTTTGGAGAATGTGCCGAATGTATTTATTGAATAAATAAAAGCAATTACTTGAATCTATCACCAGTTGTTTAACCACCTCAGACCTGAATTATGTTTCAAGTTTCTGAAAAATATAAAAGTACATTTTCCCAGCTCATGAGGTTTCTATAAATGAAAACAAATGAAAAAAAATTAATATATATAATTGCTTTCATTGTGATTTTTTTTGTCCATTCCAATGGACATCAGGTCAAAACAGGTGTACTTCCCAAAAATGTACCAACATGAAATAAATTAATAAACATAAAATTTGTTGGTCTATACTTTAAGCTTTTTCTCAAGGTCAAAAAAAATTCCAACAGTATACCATTTCAACTATAATTTTGAGGTTTTTGTTTTACAGATTGCACATTGTTTGTAACAAACTTAATATATTCGAATCAATCAATCTAAATGCTACGTGGGATCTCAATATCTCAGATCTAGGAAGGGTCTAGAGCCTCCATTTTTGCACTCAGGTCTAAGTCTCATGGCCCTCTATCAGAATCCAAAGTTTTGAGAAGATTGGAGAAACTTAATTTTTCACTCCGAAACAAACGACAGGGGTACCCCTTTTAGTTTTTTCTGGTTTGAAATTTTGAGTTTCTCCAATCGGCTGAAAACTATGGATTCTGATAGAGGGCCATGAGACTTAGACCTCGAGTGCAAAATGGAGGCTCTAGACCCTTCCAGAGCTGAGATATTGAGATCTCACGTAGCATTTATCCCATTAAAAAAATAGTGTCGTTTTTTTTTTTGATGCGAAAAATAAGTCTCTCTAATCTTCTTGAAACTCTGCATTCTGATAGAGGGCCATGGGACTTAGACATGAGTGCAAAAATGGAGGCTCTAGACCCTTCCAGAGCGGAGATATTGAGATATTTATAATGGCATAAATGTCAAGTCAAGTCAAGTCACATTTATTTATATAGCACTTTTCACAATAGAGATTGTATCAAAGCAGCTTCACGGTGATAACATAAGAGTAGTACAACACAGATCAATAATATTGTTAAATATTAAATAAACCCAACTAAGCAAGGCAAAGCAAGGCAACAGTGGCAAGGAACCAAAACTCCATCAGATTGGATGGAGAAAAAACCTTGGGAGAACCCAGGCTCAGTCAGGGCCAGTTCTCCTCTGGCTTACATTCATATTGTTTATATATAAATATTAAATATAAATATTGTTTATATGTAACACGGTGCCGTAACATATCGCCAGCGTTGAGTCGTCTCTTCACAGGCGTTGGGGCATCTGAATTCCCCGTGAGAGGCTGGATACAAACTGGACTCTGACGAACGCCATAACAGCAGAAAGGCAGATGGGAAATAATTAGCATAGCTGATGTTCATAATGATTTCCATTATACGGGAGTCGGTGTTAGAAAATCACTATCTCGCAAACTCTCCGCAAACCAACCATACGTGCCGAACGGAATGCTATGTGGGATCTCAATATCTCAGCTCTGGAAGGGTCTAGAGCCTCCATTTTTGCACTCATGTCTAAGTCCCATGGCCCTCTATCAGAATCCAGAGTTTAAAGAAGATCAGAGAAACTCAAAATGTCGGACCCCCCAAAAAAACCGACAGTGGTACCCCTTATGTTTTTTTTTTTTGGTGCGAAAAAAAAAAGTTTCTCCAAACTTCTTAAAAACTCTGGATTCTGATAGAGGGCCATGGGACTTAGACCTGAGTGCAAAAATGTAGGCTCTAGACCTTCCAGAGCTGAGATATTGAGATCCCACGTAGCATTAATGCCCTTATAAATATCTCAATATCTCAGCTCTGGAAGGGTCTAGAGCCTCCATTTTGCACTCAGGTCTAAGTCCCATGGCCCTCTATCAGAATCCAGAGTTTTTAGGAAGTTTGGAGAAACTTTTTTTTTCGCACCAAAAAAAAACATTAGGGTACCACTGTCGTTTTTTTTTGGTGCAAAAAAAGTTTCTCCAATCTCTTGAAACTCTGGATTCTGATAGAGGCCATGGGACTTAGACCTGAGTGCAAAATGGTCTGAGGCTCTAGACCCTTCCAGAGCTGAGATATTGAGATATTTATGAGATATTTGTGACATACTGAGATATTGAGCCATTATAAATATCTCAATATCTCAGCTCTGGAAGGGTCTAGAGCCTCCATTTTTGCAGCTCAGGTCTAAGTCCCATGGCCCTCTATCAGAATCCAGAGTTTCAAGAAACTTTTTTTTTTTCGCAAAAAAAAACAAAAAAAAAACGACAGTGGTACCCCTTATGATTTTTTTTGCGAAAAAAAAAAAGTTTCTTGAAACTCTGGATTCTGATAGAGGGCCATGTGACTTAGACCTGAGTGCAAAAATGGAGGCTCTAGACCCTTCCAGAGCTGAGATATTGAGATATTTATGAGATATTTGTGACATACTGAGATATTGAGCCATTATAAATATCGCAATATCTCAGCTCTGGAAGGGTCTAGAGCCTCCATTTTTACACTCAGGTCTAAGTCCCATGGCCCTCTATCAGGAATCCAGAGTTTTAAGAAACTTTTTTTTTTCGCAAAAAAAAAAAAAAATGACAGTGGTACCCCTAATGTTTTTTTTTTTGCAAAAAAAAAAAAAGTTTCTTGAAACTCTGGATTCTGATAGAGGGCCATGGGACTTAGACCTGAGTGCAAAATGGAGGCTCTAGACCCTTCCAGAGCTGAGATATTGCGATATTTATGAGATATTTGTGACATACTGAGATATTGAGCCATTATAAATATCTCAATATCTCAGCTCTGGAAGGGTCTAGAGCCTCCATTTTTGCACTCAGGTCTAAGTCCCATGGCCCTCTATCAGAATCCAGAGTTTCAAGAAACTTTTTTTTTTTCGCAAAAAAAAAAAAAAACGACAGTGGTACCCCTTATGTTTTTTTTTTTTTGCGAAAAAAAAAAAGTTTCTTGAAACTCTGGATTCTGATAGAGGGCCATGGGACTTAGACCTGAGTGCAAAAATGGAGGCTCTAGAGCCCTTCCAGAGCTGAGATATTGCGATATTTATGAGATATTTGTGACATACTGAGATATTGAGCCATTATAAATATCTCAATATCTCAGCTCTGGAAGGGTCTAGAGCCTCCATTTTTGCACTCAGGTCTAAGTCCCATGGCCCTCTATCAGAATCCAGAGTTTCAAGAAACTTTTTTTTTTTCGCAAAAAAAAAAAAAACGACAGTGGTACCCCTTATGTTTTTTTTTTTTGCGAAAAAAAAAAAAAGTTTCTTGAAACTCTGGATTCTGATAGAGGGCCATGGGACTTAGACCTGAGTGCAAAAATGGAGGCTCTAGACCCTTCCAGAGCTGAGATATTGCGATATTTATGAGATATTTGTGACATACTGAGATATTGAGCCATTATAAATATCTCAATATCTCAGCTCTGGAAGGGTCTAGAGCCTCCATTTTTGCACTCAGGTCTAAGTCCCATGGCCCTCTATCAGAATCCAGAGTTTCAAGAAACTTTTTTTTTTCGCAAAAAAAAAAAACGACAGTGGTACCCCTTATGTTTTTTTTTTTTTGCGAAAAAAAAAAAGTTTCTTGAAACTCTGGATTCTGATAGAGGGCCATGGGACTTAGACCTGAGTGCAAAAATGGAGGCTCTAGACCCTTCCAGAGCTGAGATATTGCGATATTTATGAGATATTTGTGACATACTGAGATATTGAGCCATTATAAATATCTCAATATCTCAGCTCTGGAAGGGTCTAGAGCCTCCATTTTTGCACTCAGGTCTAAGTCCCATGGCCCTCTATCAGAATCCAGAGTTTCAAGAAACTTTTTTTTTTTTCGCAAAAAAAAAAACACGACAGTGGTACCCCTTATGTTTTTTTTTTTTGCGAAAAAAAAAAAGTTTCTTGAAACTCTGGATTCTGATAGAGGGCCATGGGACTTAGACCTGAGTGCAAAAATGGAGGCTCTAGACCCTTCCAGAGCTGAGATATTGCGATATTTATGAGATATTTGTGACATACTGAGATATTGAGCCATTATAAATATCTCAATATCTCAGCTCTGGAAGGGTCTAGAGCCTCCATTTTTGCACTCAGGTCTAAGTCCCATGGCCCTCTATCAGAATCCAGAGTTTCAAGAAACTTTTTTTTTTTCGCAAAAAAAAAAAACGTACAGTGGTACCCCTTATGTTTTTTTTTTTTTGCGAAAAAAAAAAAGTTTCTTGAAACTCTGGATTCTGATAGAGGGCCATGGGACTTAGACCTGAGTGCAAAAATGGAGGCTCTAGACCCTTCCAGAGCTGAGATATTGCGATATTTATGAGATATTTGTGACATACTGAGATATTGAGCCATTATAAATATCTCAATATCTCAGCTCTGGAAGGGTCTAGAGCCTCCATTTTTGCACTCAGGTCTAAGTCCCATGGCCCTCTATCAGAATCCAGAGTTTCAAGAAACTTTTTTTTTTCGCAAAAAAAAAAACATACAGTGGTACCACTGTCTGTTTTTTTTTTTGCGAAAAAAAAAAAGTTTCTTGAAACTCTGGATTCTGATAGAGGGCCATGGGACTTAGACCTGAGTGCAAAAATGGAGGCTCTAGACCCTTCCAGAGCTGAGATATTGCGATATTTATGAGATATTTGTGACATACTGAGATATTGAGCCATTATAAATATCTCAATATCTCAGCTCTGGAAGGGTCTAGAGCCTCCATTTTTGCACTCAGGTCTAAGTCCCATGGCCCTCTATCAGAATCCAGAGTTTCAAGAAACTTTTTTTCGCAAAAAAAAAAACGACAGTGGTACCCCTTATGTTTTTTTTTTTTGCGAAAAAAAAAAAGTTTCTTGAAACTCTGGATTCTGATAGAGGGCCATGGGACTTAGACCTGAGTGCAAAAATGGAGGCTCTAGACCCTTCCAGAGCTGAGATATTGCGATATTTATGAGATATTTGTGACATACTGAGATATTGAGCCATTATAAATATTCTCAATATCTCAGCTCTGGAAGGGTCTAGAGCCTCCATTTTTGCACTCAGGTCTAAGTCCCATGGCCCTCTATCAGAATCCAGAGTTTCAAGAAACTTTTTTTTTTTCGAAAAAAAAAAAAACGACAGTGGTACCCCTTATGTTTTTTTTTTTTGCGAAAAAAAAAAAGTTTCTTGAAACTCTGGATTCTGATAGAGGGCCATGGGACTTAGACCTGAGTGCAAAAATGGAGGCTCTAGACCCTTCCAGAGCTGAGATATTGCGATATTTATGAGATATTTGTGACATACTGAGATATTGAGCCATTATAAATATCTCAATATCTCAGCTCTGGAAGGGTCTAGAGCCTCCATTTTGCACTCAGGTCTAAGTCCCATGGCCCTCTATCAGAATCCAGAGTTTCAAGAAACTTTTTTTTTCGAAAAAAAAAAAACGACAGTGGTACCCCTTATGTTTTTTTTTTTTTTTTTGCAAAAAAAAAAAGTTTCTTGAAACTCTGGATTCTGATAGAGGGCCATGGGACTTAGACCTGAGTGCAAAAATGGAGGCTCTAGACCCTTCCAGAGCTGAGATATTGCGATATTTATGAGATATTTGTGACATACTGAGATATTGAGCCATTATAAATATCTCAATATCTCAGCTCTGGAAGGGTCTAGAGCCTCCATTTTTGCACTCAGGTCTAAGTCCCATGGCCCTCTATCAGAATCCAGAGTTTCAAGAAACTTTTTTTTGCGCAAAAAAAAACATAAGGTTACCACTGTACGTTTTTTTTTTTTGCGAAAAAAAAAAGTTTCTTGAAACTCTGGATTCTGATAGAGGGCCATGGGACTTAGACCTGAGTGCAAAAATGGAGGCTCTAGACCCTTCCCAGAGCTGAGATATTGCGATATTTATGAGATATTTGTGACATACTGAGATATTGAGCCATTATAAATATCTCAATATCTCAGCTCTGGAAGGGTCTAGAGCCTCCATTTTTGCACTCAGGTCTAAGTCCCATGGCCCTCTATCAGAATCCAGAGTTTCAAGAAACTTTTTTTTTTCGCAAAAAAAAAAAAAACGACAGTGGTACCCCTTATGTTTTTTTTTTTTGCGAAAAAAAAAAAGTTTCTTGAAACTCTGGATTCTGATAGAGGGCCATGGGACTTAGACCTGAGTGCAAAAATGGAGGCTCTAGACCCTTCCAGAGCTGAGATATTGCGATATTTATGAGATATTTGTGACATACTGAGATATTGAGCCATTATAAATATCTCAATATCTCAGCTCTGGAAGGGTCTGAGAGCCTCCATTTTTGCACTCAGGTCTAAGTCCCATGGCCCTCTATCAGAATCCAGAGTTTCAAGAAACTTTTTTTTTCGCAAAAAAAAAAAACGACAGTGGTACCCCTTATGTTTTTTTTTTTTGCGAAAAAAAAAAGTTTCTTGAAACTCTGGATTCTGATAGAGGGCCATGGGACTTAGACCTGAGTGCAAAAATGGAGGCTCTAGACCCTTCCAGAGCTGAGATATTGAGATATTTATAGATGGCTCTAATATACTGAGTATGTCACAAATATCTCATAAATATCTCAATATCTCAGCTCTGGAAGGGTCTAGAGCCTCCATTTTTGCACTCAGGTCTAAGTCCCATGGCCCTCTATCAGAATCCAGAGTTTCAAGAAACTTTTTTTTTTCGCAAAAAAAAAAACGATAAGGGGTACCACTTGTGTTTTTTTTTTTTTGCAAAAAAAAAAGTTTCTTGAAACTCTGGATTCTGATAGAGGGCCATGGGACTTAGACCTGAGTGCAAAAATGGAGGCTCTAGACCCTTCCAGAGCTGAGATATTGCGATATTTATGAGATATTTGTGACATACTGAGATATTGAGCCATTATAAATATCTCAATATCTCAGCTCTGGAAGGGTCTAGAGCCTCCATTTTTGCACTCAGGTCTAAGTCCCATGGCCCTCTATCAGAATCCAGAGTTTCAAGAAACTTTTTTTTTTCGCAAAAAAAAAAAACATAAGGTGTACCACTGTATGTTTTTTTTTTTTGCGAAAAAAAAAAAGTTTCTTGAAACTCTGGATTCTGATAGAGGGCCATGGGACTTAGACCTGAGTGCAAAAATGGAGGCTCTAGACCCTTCCAGAGCTGAGATATTGCGATATTTATGAGATATTTGTGACATACTGAGATATTGAGCCATTATAAATATCTCAATATCTCAGCTCTGGAAGGGTCTAGAGCCTCCATTTTTGCACTCAGGTCTAAGTCCCATGGCCCTCTATCAGAATCCAGAGTTTCAAGAAACTTTTTTTTCGCAAAAAAAAAAAACGACAGTGGTACCCCTTATGTTTTTTTTTTTTGCGAAAAAAAAAAAGTTTCTTGAAACTCTGGATTCTGATAGAGGGCCATGGGACTTAGACCTGAGTGCAAAAATGGAGGCTCTAGACCCTTCCAGAGCTGAGATATTGCGATATTTATGAGATATTTGTGACATACTGAGATATTGAGCCATTATAAATATCTCAATATCTCAGCTCTGGAAGGGTCTAGAGCCTCCATTTTTGCACTCAGGTCTAAGTCCCATGGCCCTCTATCAGAATCCAGAGTTTCAGAAACTTTTTTTCAGAAGAAAAGCGACAGTGGTACCCCTTATGTTTTTTTTTTTTGCGAAAAAAAAAAAAGTTTCTTGAAACTCTGGATTCTGATAGAGGGCCATGGGACTTAGACCTGAGTGCAAAAATGGAGGCTCTAGACCCTTCCAGAGCTGAGATATTGCGATATTTATGAGATATTTGTGACATACTGAGATATTAGACCATTACTAAATATTCTCAATATCTAGCTCTGGAAGGGTCTAGAGCCTCCATTTTGCAGCTCAGGTCTGAGTCCCATGGCCTTCTATCAGAATACAGAGCTTCAAATTTTTTCGCAAAAAGAAAAGACATAATGAGTACCACTGTACGTTTTTTTTTTTTTGCGAAAAAAAAAGTTTCTTGAAACTCTGGATTCTGATAGAGGGCCATGGGACTTAGACCTGAGTGCAAAAGTGGAGGCTCTCAGACCCTTCCAGAGCTGAGATCTGCGATATCTTATGAGATATTTGTGACATACTGAGATATTGAGCCATTATGATCATCTCAATCTCTCAGCTCTGGAAGGGTCTGAGCCTCCATTTTTGCAGCTCAGTCTAAGTCCCATGGCCCTCTCTCAGAATCCAGAGTTTCGAGAAACTTTTTTTTTTTTTTCGCAAAAAAAAAAAAAGCGACATGTGGTACCCCTTATGTTTTTTTTCGCAAAAAAAAAAGTTTCTTGAAACTCTGGATTCTGATTAGAGGGCCATGGGACTTAGACCTGAGTGCAAAAATGGAGGCTCTAGACCCTTCCCAGAGCTGAGATATTGCGATATTTATGAGATATTTGTGACATACTGAGAATATTGAGCCATTATAAATATCTCAATATCTCAGCTCTGGAAGGGTCTAGAGCCTCATTTTTTGCACTCAGGTCTAAGTCCCATGGCCTTCTCAGGATCCAGAGTTTCGGGACTTCAAGACAGAAGAAAAGCGACAGTGGTACCCTTAGTGTTTTTTTGTGCGAAAAAAAAAGTTACTTGAAACTCTGGATTCTGATAGAGGGCCATGGGACTTAGACCTGAGTGCAAAAATGGGAGGCTCTAGACCCTTCCAGAGCTAATATTGAATATTTATGAGATATTGTGACCTGCTAGATATTGACCATTATGGATCTCTCAATATCTCAGCTCTGGAAGGGTCTAGAGCCTCATTTTTGCACTCAGTCTAAGTCCCATGGCCCTCTGCTCAGAATCCAGAGTTTGAGAACTTTTTTTTTTGGCAAAAAAAAAAAGCGACAGTGGTACCCCTTTATGTTTTTTTTTTGCGAAAAAAAAAAGTTTCTTGGAAACTCTGGATTCTGATAAGGGCCAGTGGACTTCAACCTGAGTGCAAAAATGGAGGCTCTAGACCCTTCCAGAGCTGAGATATTGAGATATTATGAGATATTTGTGACATCTGAGTATATCTGAGCCATTCATAAAATCTCAATATCTCAGCTCTGGAAGGGTCTAGAGCCTCCATTTTTGCACTCAGGTCTAAGTCCCATGGCCCTCTATAGGAATCCAGAGTTTCAAGAAACTTTTTCGCAAAAAAAAAAAAACATAAGGGGTACCACTGTCGTGTTTTTTTCTTGCGCAAAAAGAAAAAAGTTTCTTGAAACTCTGGATTCTCGATCAGGAGGCCCATGGGACTTAGGGCTGAGTGCAAAAATGGGAGGCTACTGAGCCCTTCCAGAGCTTGAGTATACTGAGATATTTATGAGATATGTGTGTACATACTGACATGTTAGGAGCCACTCTACTGATCTCTCAAATATGCTCAGCCTGGAAGGTCTGAGCCTGGTTTACTAGGCGTCTAGCACCATGGCCCTCTATCAGAATCCCAGAGTTTTGCAAGAAACTTCGCACAAGAAAGCAACATAAGGGGTACCACTGTTCATTTGTTTTTGTGCGAAAAAAAAAAGCTTCTTGAAACTCTGGATTCTGATAGAGGGCCATGGGACTTAGATCCTGAGTGCAAAAATGGAGGCTCTGCAGACCCTTCCAGAGCTAAGAGAGACCGAGATATTTATGAGATATTTGTGTGGCATTTACTGAGATATTGAGCCATTGTAAATCTCTTCAATATCTCAGGCTCTGGAAGGGTCTAGAGCTTCATTTTTGGCTCAGGCTGTAGTCCCATGGCCCTCTCCTGAGTCCAGTTTCAGAACTTTTTTTTTTTCGACAAGAAAAAAAACATAAGGGCACCACTGTCGTTTCCTTGTTTTGTGCAAAAAAAAAAGTTTCTTGAAACTCTGGATTCTGATAGAGGGCCATGGGACTTAGACCTGAGTGCAAAAATGGAGGCTCTAGACCCTTCCAGAGCTGAGATATTGAGATATTTATGAGATATTTGTGACATACTGAGATATTGAGCCATTATAAATATCTCAATATCTCAGCTCTGGAAGGGTCTGAGCCTCCATTTTTGCACTCAGGTCTAGGTCCCATGGCCCTCTATCAGAATCCAGAGTTTCAGAGAAAAACTTTTTTTTGCACACAAAAAAAAAAACGACAGTGAGTACCCCTGTGTTTTTTTTTTTTTGTGCGGAAAAAAAAAGTTTCTTGAAACTCTGGATTCTGATAGAGGGCCAGTGGGACTTAGACCTGAGTGCAAAAATGGAGGCTCTAGACCCTTCCAGAGCTGAGATATTGAGATATTTATGAGATATTTGTGACATACTGAGATATTGAGCCATTATAAATATCTCAATATCTCAGCTCTGGAAGGGTCTGAGCCTCCATTTTGCACTCAGGCATCTAGTCCCATGGCCCTCTGTGAGAATCCAGAGTTGAGTTGGAGAACTTTTTCGCACAAAAAAAAAACATAAGGGTACCACTGTAGTGTTTTTTTTTTGTGCAAAAAAAAAGTTTCTTGAAACTCTGGATTCTGATAGAGGGCCATGGGACTTAGACCTGAGTGCAAAAATGGAGGCTCTAGACCCTTCCAGAGCTGAGATATTGAGATATTTATGAGATATTTGTGACATACTGAGATCTGAGCCATTATGAATATTCTCAATATCTCAGCTCTGGAAGGATCTAGAGCCTCCATTTTTGCACTCAGGTCTAGTCCCATGGCCCTCTATCAGAATCCAGAGTTTTCAGAGAGAAACTTTTTTCGCACAAAAAAAACGACAAGGGGTACCACTGTATGTTTTTTTTTTGTGCGAAAAAAAAAGTTTCTTGAAACTCTGGATTCTGATAGAGGGCCATGGGACTTAGACCTGAGTGCAAAAATGGAGGCTCTAGACCCTTCCAGAGCTGAGATATTGAGATATTTATGAGATAGTTTATGACATACTCAGATATGTGAGCAAACATCTCATAAATATCGCAATATCTCAGCTCTGGAAGGGTCTAGAGCCTCCATTTTTGCACTCAGGTCTAAGTCCCATGGCCCTCTATCAGAATCCAGAGTTTCAAGAAACTTTTTTTTTCGCAAAAAAAAAAACATAAGGGGTACCACTGTTGTTTTTTTTTTTGCGAAAAAAAAAAAGTTTCTCTGAAACTCTGGATTCTGATAGAGGGCCATGGGACTTAGACCTGAGTGCAAAAATGGAGGCTCTAGACCCTTCCAGAGCTGAGATATTGAGATATTTATGAGATATTTGTGACATACTGAGATATTGAGCCATTATAAATATCTCAATATCTCAGCTCTGGAAGGGTCTAGAGCCTCCATTTTTGCACTCAGGTCTAAGTCCCATGGCCCTCTATGAGAATCCAGAGTTTCGAGAAACTTTTTTTTTCGCACAAAAAAAAAAACATAAGGGGTACCACTGTCGTTTTTTTTTTTGTGCAAAAAAAAAAGTTTCTTGAAACTCTGGATTCTGATAGAGGGCCATGGGACTTAGACCTGAGTGCAAAAATGGAGGCTCTAGACCCTTCCAGAGCTGAGATATTGAGATATTTATGAGATATTTGTGACATACTGAGATATTGAGCCATTATGAATATCTCAATATCTCAGCTCTGGAAGGGTCTGAGCCTCCATTTTGCACTCAGGTCTAGTCCCATGGCCCTCTATCAGAATCCAGAGTTTTCAAGAAACTTTTTTTTTCGCACAAAAAAAAAAAACATAAGGGGTACCACTGTCGTTTTTTTTTGTGCGAAAAAAAAAGTTTCTTGAAACTCTGGATTCTGATAGAGGGCCATGGGACTTAGACCTGAGTGCAAAAATGGAGGCTCTAGACCCTTCCAGAGCTGAGATATTGAGATATTTATGAGATATTTGTGACATACTGAGATATTGAGCCATTATAAATATCTCAATATCTCAGCTCTGGAAGGGTCTAGAGCCTCCATTTTTGCACTCAGGTCTAAGTCCCATGGCCCTCTATCAGGAATCCAGAGTTTCAAGAAACTTTTTTTTTCGCACAAAAAAAAAAAACATAAGGGGTACCACTTGTCGTTTTTTTTTTTGTGCAAAAAAAAAGTTTCTTGAAACTCTGGATTCTGATAGAGGGCCATGGGACTTAGACCTGAGTGCAAAAATGGAGGCTCTAGACCCTTCCAGAGCTGAGATATTGAGATATTTATGAGATATTTGTGACATACTGAGATATTGAGCCATTATAAATATCTCAATATCTCAGCTCTGGAAGGGTCTGAGCCTCCATTTTGCACTCAGGTCTAAGTCCCATGGCCTCTATCAGAATCCAGAGTTTCAGAGAAACTTTTTTTTTTTCGCACAAAAAAAAAACATAAGGGGTACCACTGTCGTTTTTTTTTTTTGTGAAAAAAAAAAAGTTTCTTGAAACTCTGGATTCTGATAGAGGGCCATGGGACTTAGACCTGAGTGCAAAAATGGAGGCTCTAGACCCTTCCAGAGCTGAGATACTGAGATATTTATGAGATATTTGTGACATACTGAGATATTGAGCCATTATAAATATCTCAATATCTCAGCTCTGGAAGGGTCTAGAGCCTCCATTTTTGCACTCAGGTCTAAGTCCCATGGCCCTCTATCAGGAATCCAGAGTTTCAAGAAACTTTTTTTTTCGCACAAAAAAAAAACATAAGGTGGTACCACTGTATGTTTTTTTTTTTGTGCGAAAAAAAAAAGTTTCTTGAAACTCTGGATTCTGATAGAGGGCCATGGGACTTAGACCTGAGTGCAAAAATGGAGGCTCTAGACCCTTCCAGAGCTGAGATATTGAGATATTTATGAGATATTTGTGACATACTGAGATATTGAGCCATTATAAATATCTCAATATCTCAGCTCTGGAAGGGTCTAGAGCCTCCATTTTTGCACTCAGGTCTAGTCCCATGGCCCTCTATGCAGAATCCAGAGTTTCAGAGAAACTTTTTTTTTTGCACAAAAAAAAAAACATAAGGAGTACCACTGTCGTTTTTTTTTTGTGCAAAAAAAAAGTTTCTTGAAACTCTGGATTCTGATAGAGGGCCATGGGACTTAGACCTGAGTGCAAAAATGGAGGCTCTAGACCCTTCCAGAGCTGAGATATTGAGATATTTATGAGATATTTGTGACATACTGAGATATTGAGCCATTATAAATATCTCAATATCTCAGCTCTGGAAGGGTCTAGAGCCTCCATTTTTGCACTCAGGTCTAAGTCCCATGGCCCTCTATCAGAATCCAGAGTTTCAGAGAAACTTTTTTTTGCACAAAAAAAAAAAACATAAGGGTACCACTGTCGTTTTTTTTTTGCGAAAAAAAAAGTTTCTTGAAACTCTGGATTCTGATAGAGGGCCATGGGACTTAGACCTGAGTGCAAAAATGGAGGCTCTAGACCCTTCCAGAGCTGAGATATTGAGATATTTATGAGATATTTGTGACATACTGAGATATTGAGCCATTATAAATATCTCAATATCTCAGCTCTGGAAGGGTCTAGAGCCTCCATTTTGCACTCAGGTCTAAGTCCCATGGCCCTCTATCAGAATCCAGAGTTTCAGAGAAACTTTTTTTCGCACAAAAAAAAAACGATAAGTGGTACCACTGTACGTTTTTTTTTTGTGCGAAAAAAAAAAGTTTCTTGAAACTCTGGATTCTGATAGAGGGCCATGGGACTTAGACCTGAGTGCAAAAATGGAGGCTCTAGACCCTTCCAGAGCTGAGATATTGAGATATTTATGAGATATTTGTGACATACTGAGATATTGAGCCATTATAAATATCTCAATATCTCAGCTCTGGAAGGGTCTAGAGCCTCCATTTTTGCACTCAGGTCTAAGTCCCATGGCCCTCTATCAGAATCCAGAGTTTCAAGAAACTTTTTTTTTTGCACAAAAAAAAAAACATAAGGGGTACCACTGTCGTTTTTTTTTTTTGCGAAAAAAAAAAAGTTTCTTGAAACTCTGGATTCTGATAGAGGGCCATGGGACTTAGACCTGAGTGCAAAAATGGAGGCTCTAGACCCTTCCAGAGCTGAGATATTGAGATATTTATGAGATATTTGTGACATACTGAGATATTGAGCCATTATAAATATCTCAATATCTCAGCTCTGGAAGGGTCTAGAGCCTCCATTTTTGCACTCAGGTCTAAGTCCCATGGCCCTCTATCAGAATCCAGAGTTTCAAGAAACTTTTTTCTTGCAAAAAAAAAACGACAAGTGGTACCACTGTATGTTTTTTTTTTTGTGCGAAAAAAAAAAGTTTCTTGAAACTCTGGATTCTGATAGAGGGCCATGGGACTTAGACCTGAGTGCAAAAATGGAGGCTCTAGACCCTTCCAGAGCTGAGATATTGAGATATTTATGAGATATTTGTGACATACTGAGATATTGAGCCATTATAAATATCTCAATATCTCAGCTCTGGAAGGGTCTAGAGCCTCCATTTTTGCACTCAGGTCTAAGTCCCATGGCCCTCTATCAGAATCCAGAGTTTCAAGAAACTTTTTTTTTGCACAAAAAAAAAACATAAGGGGTACCACTGTCGTTTTTTTTTTTTTTGCGAAAAAAAAAGTTTCTTGAAACTCTGGATTCTGATAGAGGGCCATGGGACTTAGACCTGAGTGCAAAAATGGAGGCTCTAGACCCTTCCAGAGCTGAGATATTGAGATATTTATGAGATATTTGTGACATACTGAGATATTGAGCCATTATAAATATCTCAATATCTCAGCTCTGGAAGGGTCTGAGCCTCCATTTTTGCACTCAGGTCTAAGTCCCATGGCCCTCTATCAGAATCCAGAGTTTCAAGAAACTTTTTTTTCGCACAAAAAAAAACGACAGTGGTACCCCTTATGTTTTTTTTTTTTTGCAAAAAAAAAAGTTTCTTGAAACTCTGGATTCTGATAGAGGGCCATGGGACTTAGACCTGAGTGCAAAAATGGAGGCTCTAGACCCTTCCAGAGCTGAGATATTGAGATATTTATGAGATATTTGTGACATACTGAGATATTGAGCCATTATAAATATCTCAATATCTCAGCTCTGGAAGGGTCTAGAGCCTCCATTTTTGCACTCAGGTCTAAGTCCCATGGCCCTCTATCAGAATCCAGAGTTTCAAGAAACTTTTTTTTCGCAAAAAAAAAAACATAAGGGTACCACTGTCGTTTTTTTTTTTTGTGCGAAAAAAAAAGTTTCTTGAAACTCTGGATTCTGATAGAGGGCCATGGGACTTAGACCTGAGTGCAAAAATGGAGGCTCTAGACCCTTCCAGAGCTGAGATATTGAGATATTTATGAGATATTTGTGACATACTGAGATATTGAGCCATTCATAAATATCTCAATATCTCAGCTCTGGAAGGGTCTAGAGCCTCCATTTTTGCACTCAGGTCTAAGTCCCATGGCCCTCTATCAGAATCCAGAGTTTCAAGAAACTTTTTTTTTTCGCAAAAAAAAAAAACATAAGGGGTACCACTGTACGTTTTTTTTTTTTTGCGAAAAAAAAAAAGTTTCTTGAAACTCTGGATTCTGATAGAGGGCCATGGGACTTAGACCTGAGTGCAAAAATGGAGGCTCTAGACCCTTCCAGAGCTGAGATATTGAGATATTTATGAGATATTTGTGACATACTGAGATATTGAGCCATTATAAATATCTCAATATCTCAGCTCTGGAAGGGTCTAGAGCCTCCATTTTTGCACTCAGGTCTAAGTCCCATGGCCCTCTATCGGAATCCAGAGTTTCAAGAAACTTTTTTTTTCAAAAAAAAAAAACATAAGGGGTACCACTGTCGTTTTTTTTTTTTTGTGCGAAAAAAAAAAGTTTCTTGAAACTCTGGATTCTGATAGAGGGCCATGGGACTTAGACCTGAGTGCAAAAATGGAGGCTCTAGACCCTTCCAGAGCTGAGATATTGCGATATTTATGAGATATTTGTGACATACTGAGATACTGAGCCATTATAAATATCTCAATATCTCAGCTCTGGAAGGGTCTAGAGCCTCCATTTTTGCACTCAGGTCTAAGTCCCATGGCCCTCTATCAGAATCCAGAGTTTCAAGAAACTTTTTTTTTTTCGCAAAAAAAAAAACATAAGGGGTACCACTGTCGTTTTTTTTTTTGTGCGAAAAAAAAAAGTTTCTTGAAACTCTGGATTCTGATAGAGGGCCATGGGACTTAGACCTGAGTGCAAAAATGGAGGCTCTAGACCCTTCCAGAGCTGAGATATTGAGATATTTATGAGATATTTGTGACATACTGAGATATTGAGCCATTATAAATATCTCAATATCTCAGCTCTGGAAGGGTCTAGAGCCTCCATTTTTGCACTCAGGTCTAAGTCCCATGGCCCTCTATCAGAATCCAGAGTTTCAAGAAACTTTTTTTTCGCACAAAAAAAAACATAAGGGGTACCACTGTCGTTTTTTTTTTTTTTTTGCGAAAAAAAAAAAGTTTCTTGAAACTCTGGATTCTGATAGAGGGCCATGGGACTTAGACCTGAGTGCAAAAATGGAGGCTCTAGACCCTTCCAGAGCTGAGATATTGAGATATTTATGAGATATTTGTGACATACTGAGATATTGAGCCATTATAAATATCTCAATATCTCAGCTCTGGAAGGGTCTAGAGCCTCCATTTTGCACTCAGGTCTAAGTCCCATGGCCCTCTATAGAATCCAGAGTTTCAAGAAACTTTTTTTTTGCACAAAAAAAAACGATAAGGGGTACCACTGTCTGTTTTTTTTTTTGTGCAAAAAAAAAAGTTTCTTGAAACTCTGGATTCTGATAGAGGGCCATGGGACTTAGACCTGAGTGCAAAAATGGAGGCTCTAGACCCTTCCAGAGCTGAGATATTGAGATATTTATGAGATATTTGTGACATACTGAGATATTGAGCCATTATAAATATCTCAATATCTCAGCTCTGGAAGGGTCTAGAGCCTCCATTTTTGCACTCAGGTCTAAGTCCCATGGCCCTCTATCAGAATCCAGAGTTTCAAGAAACTTTTTTTTCGCACAAAAAAAAACATACAGTGGTACCACTGTATGTTTTTTTTTTGTGCGAAAAAAAAAAGTTTCTTGAAACTCTGGATTCTGATAGAGGGCCATGGGACTTAGACCTGAGTGCAAAAATGGAGGCTCTAGACCCTTCCAGAGCTGAGATATTGCGATATTTATGAGATATTTGTGACATACTGAGATATTGAGCCATTATAAATATCTCAATATCTCAGCTCTGGAAGGGTCTAGAGCCTCCATTTTGCACTCAGGTCTAAGTCCCATGGCCCTCTATCAGAATCCAGAGTTTCAAGAAACTTTTTTTTTCGCAAAAAAAAAAAACGACAAGTGGTACCCCTGTCATGTTTTTTTTTTTTGCGAAAAAAAAAAAGTTTCTTGAAACTCTGGATTCTGATAGAGGGCCATGGGACTTAGACCTGAGTGCAAAAATGGAGGCTCTAGACCCTTCCAGAGCTGAGATATTGAGATATTTATGAGATATTTGTGACATACTGAGATATTGAGCCATTATAAATATCTCAATATCTCAGCTCTGGAAGGGTCTAGAGCCTCCATTTTTGCACTCAGGTCTAAGTCCCATGGCCCTCTATCAGAATCCAGAGTTTCAAGAAACTTTTTTTTTTTTCGCAAAAAAAAAAACAGACAGTGGTACCCCTGTATTGTTTTTTTTTTGCAAAAAAAAAAGTTTCTTGAAACTCTGGATTCTGATAGAGGGCCATGGGACTTAGACCTGAGTGCAAAAATGGAGGCTCTAGACCCTTCCAGAGCTGAGATATTGCGATATTTATGAGATATTTGTGACATACTGAGATATTGAGCCATTATAAATATCTCAATATCTCAGCTCTGGAAGGGTCTAGAGCCTCCATTTTTGCACTCAGGTCTAAGTCCCATGGCCCTCTATCAGAATCCAGAGTTTCAAGAAACTTTTTTTTTTCGCAAAAAAAAAAACGACAGTGGTACCCCTTATGTTTTTTTTTTTTTGCGAAAAAAAAAGTTTCTTGAAACTCTGGATTCTGATAGAGGGCCATGGGACTTAGACCTGAGTGCAAAAATGGAGGCTCTAGACCCTTCCAGAGCTGAGATATTGCGATATTTATGAGATATTTGTGACATACTGAGATATTGAGCCATTATAAATATCTCAATATCTCAGCTCTGGAAGGGTCTAGAGCCTCCATTTTTGCACTCAGGTCTAAGTCCCATGGCCCTCTATCAGAATCCAGAGTTTCAAGAAACTTTTTTTTTGCAAAAAAAAAACATAAGGGGTACCACTGTCTGTTTTTTTTTTTTTGCGAAAAAAAAAAGTTTCTTGAAACTCTGGATTCTGATAGAGGGCCATGGGACTTAGACCTGAGTGCAAAAATGGAGGCTCTAGACCCTTCCAGAGCTGAGATATTGAGATATTTATGAGATATTTGTGACATACTGAGATATTGAGCCATTATAAATATCTCAATATCTCAGCTCTGGAAGGGTCTAGAGCCTCCATTTTTGCACTCAGGTCTAAGTCCCATGGCCCTCTATCGGAATCCAGAGTTTTCAAGAAACTTTTTTTTTCAACAAAAAAAAACGACAATGGTACCCCTTATGTTTTTTTTTTTGCGAAAAAAAAAAGTTTCTTGAAACTCTGGATTCTGATAGAGGGCCATGGGACTTAGACCTGAGTGCAAAAATGGAGGCTCTAGACCCTTCCAGAGCTGAGATATTGCGATATTTATGAGATATTTGTGACATACTGAGATACTGAGCCATTATAAATATCTCAATATCTCAGCTCTGGAAGGGTCTAGAGCCTCCATTTTTGCACTCAGGTCTAAGTCCCATGGCCCTCTATCAAATCCCAGAGTTTCAAGAAACTTTTTTTTTTCAAAAAAAAAAACATGACAGTGGTACCTCTGTCGTTTTTTTTTTTTGTTGCAGAAAAAAAAAAAGTTTCTTGAAAATTCTGAATTCTGATAGAGGGCCATGGGACTTAGACCTGAGTGCAAAAATGGAGGCTCTAGACCCTTCCAGAGCTGAGATATTGCGATATTTATGAGATATTTGTAATATCTGAGATATTGAGCCATCTCATAAATATCTCAATATCTCAGCTCTGGGAAGGGTCTAGAGCCTCCATTTTGCACTCAGGTCTAAGTCCCATGGCCCTCTATCACGAATCTAGAGCTCATGAACTTTTTTTTTGCCGAAAAAAAAAAAACGTACAGTGTAGCCCATGTTGTTTTTTTTTGCGAAAAAAAAAAAGCTTCCTCCTGGGGAACTGTCGGATTCTGATAAGAGGGCCATGGGACTTTTTGACCTGAGTGCGAAAATGGAGGCTCACAGCCCTCCAGGAGCTGAGATACTGCGATATTTATGAGAATATTTGTGAACATACTGAGATACTGAGCCATTATTGGTATCTCAATGTGTCAGCTATCTCGGAAGGGTCTCAGAGCCTCCATTTTTGCACTCAGGGTCTAGTCCCATCACCCTCTATTCAGATCCAGAGTTTCAAGACTTTGGGCGAAAAAAAAACGACAGTGGTACCCCTTGTGTTTTTTTTTTGAAAAAGAGGTTTCTGAAACTCTGATTCTGATAGAGGGCCATGGGACTTGAGACCTTGAATACAAAATGAACTATTAACCTTGAGCTGGGATACTGATATCTGAGATATTTGTGACATACTGAGATCTGAGCCATTAAATCTCTCAATATCTAGCTCTGAAGGGTCTAACATTTCGAGGTCTAGTCCCATGGCCCTCTATCAGAATCCAAGTTTCAAGAGACTTGTCAAAAAAAAAGCGACATGGATTACCTTATGTGTTTTTTTTTGCGAAAAAAAAAAGTTTCTTGAAATCTGGATTCTGATAGGAGGACCATGGGACTCTAAGAACCTGAGTGAAAATGGAGGCTCTAGACCCTTAGAGCTGAGTATCTGAGATATTTATGAGATATTTGTGACATACTGAGATATTGAGCCATTATAATATCTCAATATCTCAGCTCTGGAAGGGTCTAGAGCCTCCATTTTGCACTCAGGTCTCAGTCCCATGGCCCTCTTAAGAATCCAGAGTTTCAGAGAAACTTTTTTTCGCAAAAAAAAAAACATAAGGGGTACCACTTGTCGTTTTTTTGCGAAAAAAAAAAGTTTCTTGAAACTCTGGATTCTGATAGAGGCCATGGGACTTTAAACCTGAGTGTCTAGAGCCCTTACAGAGGCTGTAAGATCTTCGAGAGTATTTATGAGATATTGTGTGACATACTGAGAATATTGAGCCATCTGTAGATATGCTCAATATCTTCAGCTCTGGAAATCTGAGCCTCCATTTTTGCACTCAGGTCTGAGTCCCCATGGCCCTCTGTCAGGAATCCAAGTTTCCAAGAAACTTTGGCAAAAAAAAACAAAAAACATGAGGGGTACCACTGTAGATTTTTTTTTTTGCGGGAAAAAAAAAGTTTCTTGAAACTCTGGATTCTGATAGAGGGCCATGGGGACTTTGAGACCTGAGCATGCAAAAATGGACTCTGAGCCACTTCCCCAACTTAATATATGAGATATTTTGTAATGGCTCAATATCATTGATGTAGCAAATATCTCAGTGAATGCTGGCAATATCTCAGCTCTGGAAGGGTCTGAGAGCCTCCATTTTTTGCACTCAGGTCTAAGTCCCATGGCCCTCAGAATCCAGATTTCAAGAAACAGAAGGACAGTGAGTACCCTTATGTTTTTTGGGAAAAAAGTTCTGAAGCTTCTGGATTCTGATAGAGGGCCAGTGGACTTAAAGTTCTGAGTGTGCAAACTATTAGACTTACTTCCAGAGCTGAGATATTGCAGATATTTATGAGATATTTGTGACATACTAGAATATAGAGCCATTATAAATATCTAAATATGTCAAGCTCTGAAAGGTCTAGAGCCTCCATTTTTGCACTCAGGTCTAAGTCCCATGGCCCTCTATCAGATCCAGAGTTTCAAGAAACTTTTTTTGCACAAAAAAAAAAAACAGACAGTGGTACCCCCTTATGTTTTTTTTTTTGCAGAAAAAAAAAGTTTATTGAAATGGATTCTGATAAAGGGCCATGGACAACCTGAGCGCTAATGAGAAGTCTACGACCCTTAGGAGCTGAGTATCTGCGAATATTTATGGAGATATTTGTGACATACTGAGATATTGAGCCATTATAGATGTCTCAATATATCAGCTCTGGAAGGGTCTAGAGCCTCCATTTTGCACTCAGGTCTAAGTCCCATGGCCCTCTATCAGAATACAGAGTTTCAGAATTTGGGCAAAGGCAACAGTGACCCTATGTTTTTGTTTTTTTAAAAGTTTCTTGAAACTCTGGATTATAATAGAGGCCAATAAACTTGACCTGATGAAATGGAGGCTGACCCTTCAGCTGATATTGCGGATATTTATAAATATTATTTGTGACAACATTAGATATTGAGCCATTATAAATATAAATATAGCTGGAAAGGTCTAGAGCCTCCCCATTTTTGCACTCAGGTACTAAGTCCCATGGCCCTCTATCAGGAATCCAGAGTTTCAAGAAACTTTTTTTTTGGCAAAAAAAAAAAAAAAACACGACAGTGGTACCCCTTATGTTTTTTTTTTTTTTTTTGAAAAAAAAGTTTATTTTGAAACTATAAATTCTGATAAGAAGGGCCATGGATTAGAATGGAGGCTCTAACCTTGCAAGCTGAGATTGCGATCTCGTATTTGTGACATACTGAGATCTGGCATCCTGAATCTTGTCAATATCTGAGCTATTAGGAGGTAGAGCCTGGTTTGCACTGGGTCTCACATCCCATGGCCCTCTACAGAATTCAGGTTTCGAGTTTTTAAAAAAAAAAAAAAAAACGACAGTGATTTACCTTTATGTTTTTTTTGCAAAAAAAAAAGTTTCTGGGAACTCTGGATTCTGAATAAGGTGCATGGATTTGGGTAATGCAGAAATGAAGGCTGACCTTTAAGGCTTTTGAGTGTGAATATTATGAGATATTTGTGACATACTGAGATATTGAGCCATTATAAATATCTCAATATCTCAGCTCTGGAAGGTTCTGAGCCTCCATTTTTGCACTCAGGTCTGAGTCCCAGTGGCCCTCTATCAGAATCCAGAGTTTTCAAGAAACTTTTTTTCGCAAAAAAAAAACATAAGGGGTACCACTGTCGTTTTTTTTTTTGTGCGAAAAAAAAAAAGTTTCTTGAAACTCTGGATTCTGATAGAGGGCCATGGGACTTAGACCTGAGTGCAAAAATGGAGGCTCTAGACCCTTCCAGAGCTGAGATATTGAGATATTTATGAGATATTTGTGACATACTGAGATATTGAGCCATTATAAATATCTCAATATCTCAGCTCTGGAAGGGTCTAGAGCCTCCATTTTTGCACTCAGGTCTAGTCCCATGGCCCTCTATCAGAATCCAGAGTTTCAGAGAAACTTTTTTTTGCACAAAAAAAAAAACATAAGGGGTACCACTGTCGTTTTTTTTTTTTTTGTGCGAAAAAAAAAAGTTTCTTGAAACTCTGGATTCTGATAGAGGGCCATGGGACTTAGACCTGAGTGCAAAAATGGAGGCTCTAGACCCTTCCAGAGCTGAGATACTGAGATATTTATGAGATATTTGTGACATACTGAGATATTGAGCCATTATAAATATCTCAATATCTCAGCTCTGGAAGGGTCTAGAGCCTCCATTTTTGCACTCAGGTCTAAGTCCCATGGCCCTCTATCAGAATCCAGAGTTTTCAGAGAAACTTTTTTTTTTGCACAAAAAAAAAAAAACATAAGGGGTACCACTGTCGTTTTTTTTTTTTTTTGTGCAAAAAAAAAGTTTCTTGAAACTCTGGATTCTGATAGAGGGCCATGGGACTTAGACCTGAGTGCAAAAATGGAGGCTCTAGACCCTTCCAGAGCTGAGATATTGAGATATTTATGAGATATTTGTGACATACTGAGATATTGAGCCATTATAAATATCTCAATATCTCAGCTCTGGAAGGGTCTAGAGCCTCCATTTTTGCACTCAGGTCTAAGTCCCATGGCCCTCTATCAGAATCCAGAGTTTCAGAGAAACTTTTTTTTCGCACAAAAAAAAAAAACATAAGGGGTACCACTGTCGTTTTTTTTTTTTTTGTGCGAAAAAAAAAGTTTCTTGAAACTCTGGATTCTGATAGAGGGCCATGGGACTTAGACCTGAGTGCAAAAATGGAGGCTCTAGACCCTTCCAGAGCTGAGATATTGAGATATTTATGAGATATTTGTGACATACTGAGATCTGAGCCATTATAAATATCTCAATATCTCAGCTCTGGAAGGGTCTAGAGCCTCCATTTTTGCACTCAGGTCTAAGTCCCATGGCCCTCTATCAGAATCCAGAGTTTCAAGAAACTTTTTTTTTCGCACAAAAAAAAAAAAAACATAAGGGGTACCACTGTCGTTTTTTTTTTTTTTGTGCAAAAAAAAAAGTTTCTTGAAACTCTGGATTCTGATAGAGGGCCATGGGACTTAGACCTGAGTGCAAAAATGGAGGCTCTAGACCCTTCCAGAGCTGAGATATTGAGATATTTATGAGATATTTGTGACATACTGAGATATCTGAGCCATTATAAATATCTCAATATCTCAGCTCTGGAAGGGTCTAGAGCCTCCATTTTTGCACTCAGGTCTAAGTCCCATGGCCCTCTGTCGGAATCCAGAGTTTCAGAGAAACTTTTTTTTTTGCACAAAAAAAAAAAAAAAAAACAACATGAGGGGTACCCCTGTACGTTTTTTTTTTGCGAAAAAAAAAAGTTTCTTGAAACTCTGGATTCTGATAGAGGGCCATGGGACTTAGACCTGAGTGCAAAAATGGAGGCTCTAGACCCTTCCAGAGCTGAGATATTGAGATATTTATGAGATATTTGTGACATACTGAGATATTGAGCCATTATAAATATCTCAATATCTCAGCTCTGGAAGGTCTAGAGCCTTCATTTTTGCACTCAGGTCTAAGTCCCATGGCCCTCTATTCAGAATCCAGAGTTTTCAAGAAACTTTTTTTTTTCGCACAAAAAAAAAACATAAGGGGTACCACTGTCATTTTTTTTTTTGTGCGAAAAAAAAAGTTTCTTGAAACTCTGGATTCTGATAGAGGGCCATGGGACTTAGACCTGAGTGCAAAAATGGAGGCTCTAGACCCTTCCAGAGCTGAGATATTGAGATATTTATGAGATATTTGTGACATACTGAGATATCTGAGCCATTATAAATATCTCAATATCTCAGCTCTGGAAGGTCTAGAGCCTCCATTTTGCACTCAGGTCTAAGTCCCATGGCCCTCTATCAGAATCCAGAGTTTCAAGAAACTTTTTTTTTTTTCGCAAAAAAAAAAAAAACGACAGTGGTACCCCTTATGTTTTTTTTTTTTTTGCGAAAAAAAAAAGTTTCTTGAAACTCTGGATTCTGATAGAGGGCCATGGGACTTAGACCTGAGTGCAAAAATGGAGGCTCTAGACCCTTCCAGAGCTGAGATATTGAGATATTTATGAGATATTTGTGACATACTGAGATATTGAGCCATTATAAATATCTCAATATCTCAGCTCTGGAAGGGTCTAGAGCCTCCATTTTTGCACTCAGGTCTAAGTCCCATGGCCCTCTATCAGAATCCAGAGTTTCAAGAAACTTTTTTTTTCGGCACAAAAAAAAACGACATAGGGGTACCCCTTATGTTTTTTTTTTTGCGAAAAAAAAAAAGTTTCTTGAAACTCTGGATTCTGATAGAGGGCCATGGGACTTAGACCTGAGTGCAAAAATGGAGGCTCTAGACCCTTCCAGAGCTGAGATATTGAGATATTTATGAGATATTTGTGACATACTGAGATATTGAGCCATTATAAATATCTCAATATCTCAGCTCTGGAAGGGTCTAGAGCCTCCATTTTTGCACTCAGGTCTAAGTCCCATGGCCCTCTATCAGAATCCAGAGTTTCAAGAAACTTTTTTTTTTTCGCAAAAAAAAAAAAAAAACATAAGTGGTACCCCTTATGTTTTTTTTTTTTGCGAAAAAAAAAAAGTTTCTTGAAACTCTGGATTCTGATAGAGGGCCATGGGACTTAGACCTGAGTGCAAAAATGGAGGCTCTAGACCCTTCCAGAGCTGAGATATTGAGATATTTATGAGATATTTGTGACATACTGAGATATTGAGCCATCTATAAATATCTCAATATCTCAGCTCTGGAAGGGTCTAGAGCCTCCATTTTTGCACTCAGGTCTAAGTCCCATGGCCCTCTATCAGAATCCAGAGTTTCAAGAAACTTTTTTTTTTGGCAAAAAAAAAAAAAGCGACAGTGGTACCCTTACGTTTTTTTTTTTGCGAAAAAAAAAAAGTTTCTTGAAACTCTGGATTCTGATAGAGGGCCATGGACTTGACCTGAGTGCAAAAATGGAGGCTCTAGACCCTTCCAGAGCTGAGATATTGAGATATTTATGAGATATTTGTGACATACTGAGATATTGAGCCATTATAAATATCTCAATATCTATCAGCTACTGGAAGGGTCTGAGCCTCCATTTTTGCAGCTCAGGTCTAGGTCCCATGGCCCTCTATCAGAATCCAGAGTTTCAAGGAAACTTTTTTTTTCGCAAAAAAAAACAAACAACGAGTGGTACCCCTTATGTTTTTTTTTGTGCAAAAAAAAAAAAGTTATCTTGAAACTCTGGATTCTGATAGAGGGCCATGGGACTTAGACCTGAGTGCAAAAATGGAGGCTCTAGACCCTTCCAGAGCTGAGATATTGAGATATTTATGAGATATTTGTGACATACTGAGATATTGAGCCATTATAAATATCTCAATATCTCAGCTCTGGAAGGGTCTCAGAGCCTCCATTTTGCACTCAGTCTCACTCCATGGCCCTCTAGAATCCAGAGTTTGAGAAACTTTTTTTCGCACAAAAAAAAAAAAGACAGTGGTACCCCTTATGTTTTTTTTTTTATTGCGAAGAAAGAAAGTTTCTTGAAACTCTGGATTCTGGATAGAGGGCCATGGGACTTAGACCTGAGTGCAGAAATGGAGGCTCTAGACCCTTCCAGAGCTGAGATATGGATATTTATGAGATATTTATGACATACTGAGATATTGAGCCATTATAAATATCTTCAATATCTAAGCTGTGGAAGGGTCTCGAGCCTCCATTTTGCACTCAGGTCTAAGTCCCATGGCCCTCTATCAGAATCCAGAGTTTCAGAGAAACTTTTTTTTTTTGCACAAAAAAAAAAACGACAAGTGGTACCCCTTACTGTTTTTTTTTTTGCAAAAAAAAAAGTTTCTCTAATAACTCTGGATTCTGATACAAGGCACATGGGACTAACCTGAGTCCAAAAATGGAAGGCTCTAGACCCTTTCAGAGCTGAGATATTGAGATATTTATGAGATATTTGTGACATACTGAGATATTGAGCCATTATAAATATCTCAATATCTAGCTCTGGAAGGGTCTAGAGCCTCCATTTTTGCACTCAGGGTCTAAGTCCCATGGCCCTCTATCAGAATCAGAGTTTCAGAAACTTTTTCAAAAAAAAAACGACAGTGATCCCCTTATGTTTTTTTTTTTTGCGAAAAAAAAAAGTTTCTTGAAACTATAAACCTGAGAACCATGCTCAAAGAAGCCTGAGTAAAATGGAGGTAGGACCCTTCAAGCTGATCAATATTTAAGAGAATATTGTGACATACTAAATATTGCGCCATCTGAATATCTAGATATCTAAGCTATGGAGGGTGTAAGCCTCCATTTAGCTCCAGGGTCACTTCCCATGGCCTCTCTGGAATACAAGTTTCAGGAGCTTTTTTTTTCAGCAGAGAAAAACAACCATGGTTTACCCTTATGTTTTTTTTTTAAAAAAAAAAAAAAAACTTCTTGAAACTGAGAATTCGAGGCCATGGACTTGACCTGAGTCAAAATGGAGGCTATCCTTGAGCTAATGCGTTGTCCTCAAGATGTCTCCACATTCTCTAATATTGAGCAGTGTGCAATCTCTAAATATCTAGCTCTGCAAAAGCAGTCTCGAGCCTCCATTTAGGCTAGGGTAATTCATATGGCCCTCTCTGAATACAGGAGTTTCAGACTTTTTCAAAAAAAATCATAAGGGTGCACTCCGTTTTTTCCAAAAAAAAAAAAGTTTCTTGAAACTCTGGGACTGAGAATAGAGGGCCATGGGACTTGACCTGAGTAGAAAATGAAAGTCTGACCCTTCCAGAGCTGATTATTGATATTTATGAGATATTTGTGACATACTGAGATATTGAGCCATTTATAGAATATGTCTTAAATATCTAAGCTATCTGGAAAGTTCTGAGCCTCATTTTTTATTGCACTCGGTCTAAGTCCCATGGCCCTATATTGAACTGCAGAGCTTCAGAGCTTTTTTTTTAAAAAAAAAAAGCGGCATAATTACCCTTTATGTTTTGCAAAAAAAAAAAAAAGTTTCTTGAAAGTTTCTGGATTCTGATGAGGGCCATGTAAAGTGAGAATGAAGGTATAGACACTTCCAAGTGAGATTGTGAAATATATATAGATGTATTATGAGCATACTCTGTTAAATTGAGCCATCTTGATATCTTCAATATCTCAGCTCTGGAAGGGTCTAGGCATCCATTTTTTTGCCTCCAGGTCTAAGTCCCATGGCCCTCTATCAGAATCCAAGTTTCAGAGTTTAAAAGGGACAGTGATCTACCCTTATGTTTTTTGCAGAAAAAAAAAGCTATTGGAAACTGAATTCTGATGACGCCATGATTTGGTCAGTGCAAATGGAGGCTGAACCTTCAGCTGGGGATGTCCAATATTATGAGATGTTGTAGTCTGAATTGTGACCATTATCAATCTCTTCAATGTACTAACTTTGTGTCAAAGGTGGGCCTCATTTTGCACTCAGGTCTAAGTCCCATGGCCCTCTATCAGAATCCCAGAGTTTCAAGAAACTTTTTTTTTTCGCAAAAAAAAAAAAACGACAGTGGTACCCCTTATGTTTTTTTTTTTTGCGAAAAAAAAAAGTTTCTTGAAACTCTGGATTCTGATAGAGGGCCATGGGACTTAGACCTGAGTGCAAAAATGGAGGCTCTAGACCCTTCCAGAGCTGAGATATTGCGATATTTATGAGATATTTGTGACATACTGAGATATTGAGCCATTATAAATATCTCAATATCTCAGCTCTGGAAGGGTCTAGAGCCTCCATTTTTGCACTCAGGTCTAAGTCCCATGGCCCTCTATCAGAATCCAGAGTTTCAAGAAACTTTTTTTTTTCACAAAAAAAAAAAAACATACAGTGGTACCACTGTCGTTTTTTTTTTTTTTGACAAAAAAAAAAGTTTCTTGAAACTCTGGATTCTGAATAGAGGCCATGGAGCTTGAGCCTAAGTGCAAAAATGGAGGCTCTAGACCCTTGCAGAGCTGAGATATTGAGATATTTATGAGATATTTGTGACATACTGAGATATTGAGCCATTATAAATATCTCAATATCTCAGCTCTGGAAGGTCTGAGCCTCCATTTTTAGCTCAGGTCTAGTCCCATGGCCCTCTATCAGAATCCAGAGTTGTCAAGAAACTTTTTTTTTTCGCACAAAAAAAAAA
>JAQIUQ010004227.1:0-42500 GCA_030378365.1 Hybognathus amarus
ACAGTGAACCCCTTACGTTTTTTTTTCGGGTCAAAATTTTGATTTTCTTGAAACTCTGGATTCTGATAGAGGGCCATGGGACTTAGATCTGAGTGCAAAATGGAGGCTCTAGACCCTTCCAGAGCTGAGATATTTAGATATTTATAATGGCATACAGAGCTGAGATATTGAGATATTTACAATGGCATAAATGCTACGTAAAATCTCAATATCTCAGCTCTGGAAGGGTCTAGAGCCTCCATTTTTGCACTCAGATCTAAGTCACATGGCCCTCTATCAGAATCCAGAGTTTCAAGAAAATCAAAATTTTGACCCGAAAAAAAACGACAGTGGTACCCCTTACGTTTTTTTTTTCGGGTCAAAATTTTGATTTTCTTGAAACTCTGGATTCTGATAGAGGGCCATGTGACTTATATCTGAGTGCAAAAATGGAGGCTCTAGACCCTTCCAGAGCTGAGATATTGAGATTTCACGTAGCATTTATGCCATTGTAAATATCTCAATATCTCAGCTCTGTATGCCATTATAAATATCTAAATATCTCAGCTCTGGAAGGGTCTAGAGCCTCCATTTTTGCACTCAGATCTAAGTCCCATGGCCCTCTATCAGAATCCAGAGTTTCAAGAAATCAAAATTTTGACCCGAAAAAAAACGAAGGGGTACCACTGTCGTTTTTTTTTTGGGTCAAAATTTTGATTTTCTTGAAACTCTGGATTCTGATAGAGGGCCATGGGACTTAGATCTGAGTGCAAAAATGGAGGCCTCAGACCCTTCCAGAGCTGAGATATTTAGATATTTATAATGGCATACAGAGCTGAGATATTGAGATATTTACAATGGCATAAATGCTACGTGAAATCTCAATATCTCAGCTCTGGAAGGGTCTAGAGCCTCCATTTTTGCACTCAGATCTAAGTCACATGGCCCTCTATCAGAATCCAGAGTTTCAAGAAAATCAAAATTTTGACCCGAAAAAAAAAACGAAGGGGTACCACTGTCGTTTTTTTTTTTCGGGTCAAAATTTTGATTTTCTTGAAACTCTGGATTCCGATAGAGGGCCATGTGACTTAGATCTGAGTGCAAAAATGGAGGCTCTAGACCTTCCAGAGCTGAGATATTGAGATTTCACGTAGCATTTATGCCATTGTAAATATCTCAATATCTCAGCTCTGTATGCCATTATAAATATCTAAATATCTCAGCTCTGGAAGGGTCTAGAGCCTCCATTTTTGCACTCAGATCTAAGTCCCATGGCCCTCTATCAGAATCCAGAGTTTCAAGAAAATCAAAATTCTGACCCGAAAAAAAAAACGTAAGGGGTACCACTGTCGTTTTTTTTCGGGTCAAAATTTTGATTTTCTTGAAACTCTGGATTCTGATAGAGGGCCATGCGACTTAGATCTGAGTGCAAAAATGGAGGCTCTAGACCCTTCCAGAGCTGAGATATTGAGATTTCACGTAGCATTTATGCCATTGTAAATATCTCAATATCTCAGCTCTGTATGCCATTATAAATATCTAAATATCTCAGCTCTGGAAGGGTCTAGAGCCTCCATTTTTGCACTCAGATCTAAGTCCCATGGCCCTCTATCAGAATCCAGAGTTTCAAGAAAATCAAAATTTTGACCCTGAAAAAAAAACGTACAGGGGTACCACTGTACGTTTTTTTTTCGGGTCAAAATTTTGATTTTCTTGAAACTCTGGATTCTGATAGAGGGCCATGTGACTTAGATCTGAGTGCAAAAATGGAGGCTCAGACCCTTCCAGAGCTGAGATATTGAGATTTCACGTAGCATTTATGCCATTGTAAATATCTCAATATCTCAGCTCTGTATGCCATTATAAATATCTAAATATCTCAGCTCTGGAAGGGTCTAGAGCCTCCATTTTTGCACTCAGATTTAAGTCCCATGGCCCTCTATCAGAATCCAGAGTTTCAAGAAAATCAAAATTTTGATCCCGAAAAAAAAACGTAAGGGGTGACCACTGTCGTTTTTTTTTTCAAGGGTCATGAAATTTTGATTTTCTTGAAACTCTGGATCTGAGCTAGAGGCCATGTGACTAATGCTCAGCTGAAGATGGAGGCTCTAGACCCTTGCAGAGCTGAGATATTGAGATTTCACGTAGCATTTATGCCATTGTAAATATCTCAATATCTCAGCTTTGTATGCCATTATAAATATCTAAATATCTCAGCTCTGGAAGGGTCTAGAGCCTCCATTTTTGCACTCAGATCTAAGTCCCATGGCCCTCTATCAGAATCCAGAGATTTCAAGAAAATCAAAACTTTGAATCCCGAAAAAAAACGTAAGGGGTACCCATATGTCGTTTTTTTTTTCGGGTCAAAATTTCATTTTCTTGAAACTCTGGATTCTGATAGAGGGCCATGGGACTTAGATCTGAGTGCAAAATGGAGGCTCTAGACCCTTCCAGAGCTGAGATATTTGATGTTTATAATGGCATACAGAGCTGAGATATTGAGATATTTACAATGGCATAAATGCTACGTGAAATCTCAATATCTCAGCTCTGGAAGGGTCTAGAGCCTCCATTTTTGCACTCAGATCTAAGTCACATGGCCCTCTATCAGAATCCAGAGTTTCAAGAAAATCAAAATTTTGACCCGAAAAAAAACGTACAGTGGTACCCCTTACGTTTTTTTTTCGGGTCAAAATTTTGATTTTCTTGAAACTCTGGATTCCTGATAGAGGGCCATGGGACTTAGATCTGAGTGCAAAAATGGAGGCTCTAGACCTTCAGAGCTGAGATATTTAGATTTCACATAGCATATATGCCAGCTGTAGATATCTGAGATATTTACAGCTGGCATAAATGCTACTGTGAATATCTCAATATCTCAGCTCTGGAAGGGTCTAGAGCCTCCATTTTTGCACTCAGATCTAAGTCCCATGGCCCTCTATCAGAATCCAGAGTTTCAAGAAAATCAAAATTTTGACCCGAAAAAAAAACGTAAGGGGTACCACTGTCGTTTTTTTTTTCGGGTCAAAATTTTGATTTTCTTGAAACTCTGGATTCCTATAGAGGGCCATGGGACTTAGATCTGAGTGCAAAAATGGAGGCTCTAGACCCTTCCAGAGCTGAGATATTGAGATTTCACGTAGCATTTATGCCATTGTAAATATCTCAATATCTCAGCTCTGTATGCCATTATAAATATCTAAATATCTCAGCTCTGGAAGGGTCTTAGAGCCTCCATTTTTGCACTCAGATCTAAGTCCCATGGCCCTCTATCAGAATCCAGAGTTTCAAGAAAATCAAAATTTCTGACCCAAAAAAAAACGACAGTGGGTACCCCTTACGTTTTTTTTTTGGGTCAAAATTTTGATTTTCTTGAAACTCTGGATTCTGATAGAGGGCCATGTGACTTAGATCTGAGTGCAAAAATGGAGGCTCTAGACCCTTCCAGAGCTGAGATATTGAGATATTTATAGTAGCATATATGCCATTGTAAATATCTCAGATATCTACAGCTCTGTATGCCATTATAAATATCTAAATATCTCAGCTCTGGAAGGGTCTAGAGCCTCCATTTTTGCACTCAGATCTAAGTCCCATGGCCCTCTATCAGAATCCAGAGTTTCAAGAAAATCAAAATTTTGACCCCGAAAAAAAAACGACAGTGGTACCCCTTACGTTTTTTTTTGGGTCAAAATTTTGATTTTCTTGAAACTCTGGATTCTGATAGAGGGCCATGTGACTTAGATCTGAGTGCAAAAATGGAGGCTCTAGACCCTTCCAGAGCTGAGATATTGAGATCTCATGTAGCATTTATGCCATTGTAAATATCTCAATATCTCAGCTCTGTATGCCATTATAAATATCTCAGATATCTCAGCTCTGGGAAGGGTCTAGAGCCTCCATCTTTGCACTCAGATCTAAGTCCCATGGCCCTCTATCAGAATCCAGAGTTTCAAGAAATCAAAATTTTGACCCGAAAAAAAAAAAACGTAAGGGGTACCACTGTCGTTTTTTTTCGGGTCAAAATTTTGATTTTCTTGAAACTCTGGATTCTGATAGAGGGCCATGGGACTTAGATCTGAGTGCAAAATGAAGGCTCAGACCCTTCCAGAGCTGAGATATTGAGATATTTACAATGGCATAAATAGCTGAATATTATAGTTGCATGGCATAAATCTCTAAATATCTCAGCTCTGGAAGGGTCTAGAGCCTCCATTTTTGCACTCAGATCTAAGTCCCATGGCCCTCTATCAGAATCCAGAGTTTCAAGAAAATCAAAATTTTGACCCGAAAAAAAACGACAGTGGTACCCCTTACGTTTTTTTTAGGGTCGAAATTTTGATTTTCTCTGAAACTCCTGGATTCTGATAGAGGGCCATGGGACTTAGATCTGAGTGCAAAAATGGAAGCTCTAGACCCTTCCAGAGCTGAGATATTGATATCTCACGTAGCATTTATGCCATTGTAAATATTCAATATCTCAGCTTTGTATGCCATTATAAATATCTAAATATCTCAGCTCTGAAAGGGTCTCAGAGCCTCCATTTTTTGCACTCAGATCTAAGTCCCATGGCCCTCTATCAGTATCCAGTAGTTTCGAGAAGATCGGAGAAATTTATTTTTTTGCACCAAAAATAAAACATAAGGGGTACCACTGTCGTTTTTTTTTCGGGTGTGAAAAAATTTTGATTCTGCCAATTCTCAAAACTCTGGATTTCTGATAGAGAGGGCCAAGCTTAGACCTGAGTGCAAAATGAGTCTTAGACCCTTCCTGAGCTGAGATATGAGATATCCACGTAGCATTTATGCCATTGCAAAAATAGTGGGATAAATGCTATGTGGGATCTCAATATCTCAGCTCAGGAAGGGTCTAGAGGCTCCATTTTTGCACTCAGGTCTAAGTCTCTTGGCCCTCTATCAGAATCCAGAGTTTTGAGAAGATTGGAGAACAAAAATTTTTTCACACCAAAAAAAAAAAATGACAGTGGTAACCCTTATGTTTTTTTTGGTGCAAAAAAATAAGTTTCTCCAATGTTCTCGAAACTCTGGATACTGATAGAGGGCCATGAGACTTCAGCCTGAGTCAAAAATGAGTCTCAGACCCTTCTGAGCTAGATATTGAGATCCACATAGCATTTATCCTACTATTTTTGTAATGGCATAAATGCTACATGGGATATCCATATCTCAGCTCAGGAAGGGTCTAGAGCCTCCATTTTTGCACTCAGGTCTAAGTCTCTTGGCCCTCTATCAGAATCCAGAGTTTTGAGAAGATTGGAGAAACAAAAATTTTTCACACCAAAAAAAAATGACAGTGGTACCCCTTATGTTTTTTTTTTTTTTGGTGCAAAAAAATAAGTTTCTCCAATCTTCTTGAAACTCTGGAGACTGATAGTGGGCCATGAGACTTAGACCTGAGTGCAAAAATGAGTCTCTAGACCTTTCTGAGCTGAGAATATGGATAACACACGTAGCATTTATGCCATTGCAAAAATAGTGGGATAAATGCTATGTGGGATCTCAATATCTCAGCTCAGGAAGGGTCTAGAGGCTCCATTTTTGCACTCAGGTCTAAGTCTCTTGGCCCTCTATCAGAATCCAGAGTTTTGAGAAGACTGGAGAAAAAAAAATTTTCACACCAAAAAAAAAAACGACAGTGGTACCCCTTATGTTTTTTTTTTGGTGCAAAAAATAGGTTTCTCCAATGTTCTCGAAACTCTGGATACTGATAGAGGGCCATGAGACTTAGACCTTAGTGCACAAATGAGTCTCTAGACCTTCCTGAGCTGAGATATGGATATCCCACGTAGCATTTGTGCCATTACAAAAGTAGTGGGATAAATGCTATGTGGGATCTCAATATCTCAGCTCAGGAAGGGTCTAGAGGCTCCATTTTTGCACTCAGGTCTAAGTCTCGTGGCCCTCTATCAGAATCCAGAGTTTTGAGAAGATTGGAGAAACAAAAAATTTTCACACCAAAAAAAAAAAATGACAGTGGTAACCCTTATGTTTTTTTTTGTGTGAAAAAAAAGTTTCTCCAATCTTCTTGAAACTCTGGATTCTGATTGAGGGCCATGGGACTAAGACCTGAGTGCAAAAATGGAGGCTCGAGACCCTTCCAGAGCTGAGATATTGAGATATTTATATTGGCTCAATATCTCAGTATATCATAAATATCTCATAAATATCTCAATATCTCAGCTCTGGAAGGGTCTAGAGCCTCCATTTTTGCACTCAGGTCTTAGTCCCATGGCCCTCAATTAGAATCCAGAGTTTCAAGAAGATTGGAGAAACTTTTTTTTTCACTCAAAAATACAGAGTGGGCCTTTGTGGAACTGCCTCAGGGGTCCCAAAACTTCGGGCTCCTCCCGTCAGCCCCCCGGGGGGTCGGGGACGTGAATGGGGCGTGGTATACTGCTGGAATTTTTTTGACCTTGAGAAAAAGCTTAAAGTATAGACCAACAAATTTTATGTTTATTAATTTATCTCATGTTGGCACATTTTTTGGGGAGGTACAACTGTTTTGACCAGATGTCCGTTGGAATGGACAAAAAAAATCACAATGAAAGCAATTATTATTATTATTTTTTTCATTTGTTTTCATTTATAGAAACCTCATGAGCTGGGAAAATGTAGTTTTATATTTTTCAGAAACTTGAAACATAATTCAGGTCTGAGGGGGTTAACATATTGCCAAATATATAGCAAGCCTAGACCACGTGAGAGAAAGTAACACAAGAGTAATGTAATATTACTTTTCTTAAAAAGTAACTTTATTAGTTGCTTTTTATGAGAGTAACGCAATATTGTAATGCATTGCTTTTAAAAGTAACTTTCCCCGGCCCTGTTGATTCTCTAGTGTTTGATTGAACTGGTGAGTCTGACCTCGTACTCGTCCGTCCTGCAGACCAGCTGGAACTGAAGACACTCGTTAGACGCGGTGCAGAGACTGCTGGACGAGTTACTGGGGCTGCGGGAGACACAGAGCACGGGTTCACGTCCTGCCGTCAGCCAGCGCAGGGTTAATACCAGGGGTGGAACAATATATCGTTTGCAATAAATGCAACAATATGTATTGTTGTAGTTCACCCAAAATCAAAATTACTGTATGAGAACAAATTCTAATTTTCAAAGTTTTAGTGTCAGTTCTACATTAACTACATGGTGACATGAGGGAACGGTGACATGAGGGAACGGTGACATGAGCGAACGGTGACATGAGGGAACGGTGACATGAGGGAACGGTGACATGAGGGAACGGTGACATGAGCGAACGGTGACATGAGGGAACGGTGACATGAGGGAACGGTGACATGAGGGAACGGTGACATGAGGGAACGGTGACATGAGGGAACGGTGACATGAGGGAACGGTGACATGAGGGAACGGTGACATGAGGGAACGGTGACATGAGGGAACGGTGACATGAGCGAACGGTGACATGAGGGAACGGTGACATGAGGGAACGGTGACATGAGCGAACGGTGACATGAGGGAACGGTGACATGAGCGAACGGTGACATGAGGGAACGGTGACATGAGGGAACGGTGACATGAGGGAACGGTGACATGAGCGAACGGTGACATGAGGGAACGGTGACATGAGGGAACGGTGACATGAGGGAACGGTGACATGAGGGAACGGTGACATGAGGGAACGGTGACATGAGGGAACGGTGACATGAGCGAACGGTGACATGAGGGAACGGTGCACATGAGGGAACGGTGACATGAGCGAACGCTGACATGAGGGAACGGTGACATGAGCGAACGGTGACATGAGCGAACGGTGACATGAGGGAACGGTGACATGAGGGGAACGGTGACATGAGGGAACGGTGACATGAGGGAACGGTGACATGAGGGAACGGTGACATGAGGGAACGGTGACATGAGGGAACGGTGACATGAGGGAACGGTGACATGAGCGAACGGTGACATGAGGGAACGGTGACATGAGGGAACGGTGACATGAGGGAACGGTGACATGAGGGAACGGTGACATGAGCGAACGGTGACATGAGCGAACGGTGACATGAGGGAACGGTGCATGAGGAGCGGTGACATGAGGGAACGGTGACATGAGGGAACGGTGACATGAGCGAACGGTGACATGAGCGAACGGTGACATGAGGGAACGGTGACATGAGGGAGCGGTGACATGAGGAACGGTGACATGAGGGAACGCTGACATGAGGGAATCTTGACACCCCTAGTTAATAATGATGAGGAATATCTGACCCGACGCTGACGGCCAGTGACTCCAGCGACAGCAGCAACAGAGCACACACAATCCTGTAAACACACACAATACTCACACATTGATTTTGATGTATATTGACATTGCAATACTATTACTAACCTGTATGACTTTATATTGTGAAGAATGAGTTTGGACCCCATTGACTTTCATTGCATGGACAAAAAACTGGAAACATGTTATTTTATATTTTACAGAACAAAGAAACACAAACAGGTTTGGCGAGTAAATCATGACGGGATGATCAACTAACCCTTTAACTTAACAATATAAATAGAAAAACATAAACATTAAATATTAAAATAAATACTAAAATAAAATATTAACATAAATATTAAAATATTACTTAAATAATTAACAATAAACAATTCTGACTTTATAACTCGCAATTCTGACTTAATATCACGCAATTCTGACTTTCCATCTCGCAATTCTGAGAAATAATGTCAGAATTGCGAAGAAAAGTCAGAATTGTGAGATAAAAAGTCGCAATTACCTTTTATATTTTTCATTCTATGGCGGAAACAAGCTTCCATAGTCATAGAGACTAGATACCCTATTGGCCGCTGGAAAACGAGATATCCGGCCGCCATCTTGAACCGGTCGTATTCCTAGTCTCGTTGCGTGGCAGCAGATGAGATGTCAGAGCACTGTGGAGCATTTTCCTGTTCTAATCGTCGGACCACCGAAAATAGTGCTTTTCACAAGTAAGTCTTAACATTACCGTACTATTGGTTGTATTTTGTGAATAGAATATTACCAGATAATCGAGAAGGAGCAAGAATATTTGCTATTACTGTACTGAAATCGTTGTGAAATGCTGTATACTGCATTCAGCCGGTGTTCACCTGGCAGGCATGGAGAGGTGAGGTAACTGTTAAAGTAATAATTACAAGAGCTTCTATCAGATAAGCATTCAACTGCCCTGTTGTATAGGTTATTTGTGTTTGTGCACATCAGGAACGTAATATACACGCATGACAGCGATGCGCAAATTGAGTTACCCCTCCAACTTCTAGTTTTATTGATAACCTATGTCTTTATCACATGCGATTTGGCTATTGATATTACAGAAGTCCTGTGGTGAAATTACATTAACTTACTCCATCTACCCTTGTAAAGTTGATCCGAATAGGGCTTTAGTCTCGACATTTCCCCTCCCACATTCACATACAATAAAAAAGGTATAGGCTTAATGTTGTCCGAATTAAATTTTTTGAAATTACTGGATGCTTCTTCTCAATTTTTATTACAGGTGGCTGCGTTCTGTCTGTGTGTGTGTGTGTGTGTGTGAGAGAGAGAGAGAGAGTGTGTGGGTGTCTGTTCGTGTGTCTGTTCGTGTGTATGTATGTGCGTGTGTCAATCATAAATTGTTTCTTCAACTTATTAAAATATCTTACTTTACTGCTACTATCTGTTTCTGCTTCTTTATTACATTTATAGTGTGTGATTTATAAAATACATGATATCCTTCATCACACATATTGTGTCTGGTCACTTTATATCTTATATCAGAATATTATATTACTGTTAAACCTACAACGGATATTAAAATATGCCGAACCATGTGTCCTGTATCATAGCTATATGAATGACCTTAGCAGCAAAAAAACCCGCGTGAAAATCAGTCCAGTATTCAGTGTGATATGATTAATTTAATGCGCTGACAGCTCATTTCACCTGCCATTCAGATTACACTGAGCGGAGCGGATGACCGGTTTAAGATGGCGGCTCAAATTCTCGTCCGATAGGGCGTCTACCTATATGATGTCTATGTATCCAACTATCAATTGGGTTTATCCACCTCTGAAATGTCCTGTAGTTCCTAAGACATTTTAAATTAAGCTTATGTCGTTTTAGTTTCATATTGTTCATTATTAGTTTCATAGGTTGTTGAACCTAAGACGAACTCTTCATATTGCGCCGCATCACTGTCAGTGTTGTTGACTATTACTGACGGAAGCACGCGTTGACGCTCGCGCAGCCTCTCGAGCAGAAATCTACACGAGCGCAGGACACACTCATGCTGCGTCCGAAATCTCCACTCAAAGCACTACTCCCTAACCCCTATGTTGGGGGTAGAGAGCAGAGCACTATATAGTGAGCTCACTAGCATAATAGAAGCCACTTTCGGACACTACTCGATCGTCTCTCGGCGCCGTTGATTACATCATCTGCCAGCTGGTGCCGAGCCGGCTCTGGGCTAAATAAATATTTTAAAATAAATACATTACACATGTACATTATATTGAGCTTATTTCTCCAAAATTTAAAAACTAAAAGTGATTTCTGACCGTTTTTGTTATAATGCGCTACTCCACACGTGATTATAACTTATTTTTACGATCAGCGCAATGCATGATGGTATGTAGGGCTTAGGTAAGTGACCATCGGTTGTACACTACTTTTCAAAATGCATTCTGGGATACATTGAGTGGACTATATAGGGTATAATAATCATCACTATACATTCGGACAGCACTACAAAATGGCGAGCTCACTATATAGTCCACTATATAGTGAGTAATGGGAGATTTCGGACGCAGCAGATGTTAACAACATACTGCCTATAAAATCTAAATGTGGAGTTTGTTTAACATATGTTAAGCAACCTCATTTATTTTTCCCGAACACCATCACGATTGAAAATGTGACATTGATTTCCTACAACAGTTCAATAAACAGTTAAAATAAATCACTTACATTTTAGATGCAATATTGGCTGTTTTTGTTCTGTTTCAGCAGCGAAAATAGTTCCAAACAAAAATCACAGCAGAACCACGGCGCATCTCACAGGAACACTCAACTTGTTTTGATTACTGAATGATTCAGCCGTTTGAACGAATAGTTTGAATGAATGAATCAATGACTCACTCATTAAGACAGTCCCCTGCCGCCACCTACTAGTGGTTTAGTGTTAAATGTTCAAAAGTAGTCTCATTCTTTCCAACTTTTCTTATAAATAAATTTAAACCAATTTCATAACATTATTTTATGCAATTGTAATTTTTCAGTGTAAATGATTTAATTTGATCAGCCCCTAGGGTAACAGCACTATAGTGTCTTATTAGAATTTATTGATCCAATTTAGGAATTTAAAATGAAAGATGAAGCATACATTTAATTATATTGGGGGAGGGGATTGCCCTTTAAAGGTGCAGATATTATTAATATGGTGATTTAAATATCATAGCTGATTGAACACTGATGAGAATATTATTTCAGAATAAATTTACAGACACAAAATAAAAAATCCGGACAAGCAACATTTTTACTCAGACAAGTGAATGGCAGATTTACTTGAGCGTATGAAAAGGCTTGATGTATATAGCAATGCTATCAGGAGATACACATACACCGGTAGGCAGTGGCCCACCTTACCTGGTGACCAGGTCATGGTCCACCAGAATTTATAGTTTACCAACCTCTTTTTTTACCACTACACCTCTGGTCATTACTAATAATAAAAAATAAAAAGAAAAGAAAAATGAAAACTGAAAAACGAGAGAAAATGCTGTATCATAAATAGTCTCTGAGCCAAGAATAGAAACTTTCAGCTGATCCTGGTTATACACACACACACACACACACACACACATACGCTCTCTTCTCTCTCAGACACACACACACACACACACCGCACTGCGAAACTTAAACCCGAAACACCCTCGTCGATTACACACACATCCCTGTACATAAAACATTTATTTGAACTATTTTATTCCTCAAATGCAAATATGAATATATGACAAAAAATATTAATAGTAATCTGCAACATTACCAAGTCCCGATAACTCAGTCCATCATCCCCTAATTTAAGGCAGATGCAGTAAAAACTTTTTAAGATTTCAGGCACTCATCAAAACTGCCCATTCAAGCTCGTGCATTACAGCAATCCTCACATATTTAACATCCACGCATTTCTATACCAAAACCAAATTCACATATTATTTTATACTCACATTGCGGTTTATTTGAAAGCGCGAGATGAAACTGGGCGGATGACATCGGCCACGGAGCGCGTGCACGATCATCTGCGCGACGCGTGCGCTCGAGCACGAGACGTGAGAGGCGCGCGCTGCGGAAGGGCTAAATGAACACTTTCCTCGCACATTCACAAGCCAAAGAAACGAGTCGACAATTAAGTTATTTGATTTATTTTAAACTCGACCACAATTTACATGATAAACCAGCAAATAAATCAAGCCAGGAAAAGTTTATTTCTCAGACAGTTTCTGGAAATATTAGCCAGACTAAAAGCATTGAAGGAGGGAGTAAAAACTGGAGTGAAGTTCTCACGTCTGAACCGTGTCTATACTGCGACTGAACTACAGCGTCATATTATAATGACTGAAGTTTCTAGCGCACTTCCAGTGTGACCGTTGGTTTGAGCGGCAACGACTGCAGTGTATTCGCGGTGTAACGAGTCTAGTCCTTCATTTATAACACGATTCATTTCAATCATAGAGTAGATGGAGTCATCAGAAAAATATTTCACAACCAACTCCAAAGAAGCAAAAGAAAGACAAATCATTACTGGTGCGAATCGTTATCACATATGATAAAATTCTCAGGAGTTCATCCAGGACAGAATATAAATGTTAACGGTCCTGGACTGCGGAGAAACACACATTAAATATATTTATATAATGGCCACAAATCCACCAACTCCATCTGTCTGAGGAAAAAGAAACACTGGTTTCATTCAGTTTAAGTTTCAGCGTAACTGATGGTGTCTGGGTAACAAACCTGTTTTATGAACAACCTCCAGCCGTCTAATAAAAAAAAAGCAACAACAAAAGAAAAAACAAACAGAAGCATCAATTCAGAAAAAAAAAAAACACCAAACAGCTTCGGTTAAATAATAGGAAATTAAAGAAGGCTAAAATCAAATAAATTGAGCACATCCAGTATAATGATTGTAAATCTTTGGAATGAAAGAAAAAAACAAATTAACGGACAGAGCAGTGACCATATCATTACTGTAAACCAAAGCAAAAGATTGGGTCCGTTGCCCGCCGCCCCAGAGTCCGTATGGGAAAATCAGCTCGTTCGCTCACGAAAACTGACGGAAGTCGCGTCAGGTGCGCTTTATTCTCACACGCTTCTCCCATCACGTCTTTATTTCACTTGCATAGCGAGTCAGTGGTTTCCCTGGAAGGGGAGGAGCTTAAAGTCCAGGCTCCGCCCTCTTCAATATGAAACTCACAACGCAACCTCTCTCTGTCTCTCTCGGCCGTCAGACGTTTCTCCACCTTGTGGATGCCTTCCAGCGCTCCTGGATTCTGTCACACTGTGTGCGGAGAGCAGAAGAAACATCACACACTGAACTTCTGACACACACACACACACACACGAGAGAGAGAGAGAGACCTACACTTCATCCATCTCCCAGGTCCTCCCGTCCTGAGGCAGCTGGAGGATACGGGTTATCAGATGCAGGACGGAACTTGAATCCCGTCGAGACGAAGAAGATCAGAGTAGAAACCTCCACTAAAAACTGCAAAATAAAAACATTTACACTTTTTTTAGAATTATAGAATTATTGGAGTTTTAGAGTAAAACATGTTTTGAAAATGTAAATTTCACATAAAAATTTTAAGTAGTATTTTTGCGTAAATTTAAGTAACTTCAGCTATAAGTTCAATAAGTTTAAATAGGAAATGTAATTTTCAAGTTCTTATGTCTCAAAAAAATGGATAAATGGATTATAAATAAAGTATAAATATAATTTAGTACCATAAAATCCCCTAAAAATAAAATGGGTCATTTTGTATCCAACACACAGAGCACCAAGGCGAAAATTTTTGCTTGTTTCCGACGGACAAAAAAAACAAGAATATCTCCGAAGATTACCTCCTGACACCACTGCCACTGGAACGGCACGTGTCACCTTCAGCAGGATCCACGAATGATGCGAGTGAAGTAGATATAACACACAATCTGAGGACAGACACTAAACGCTGTCACTGCTCCAGCTCAATGATCTGAATAAAGCTCCAGTAGATGTGCGAGGAAGAAACGTCTCACCATCACATAATAATGTCTGAAGAGCTTCAACTTCTCCAGGTTCATGGCAGCTACAAGACAACAAATACACAAAAGCGTTGTGTATTTCCAAACAAACATACATACACAAACAAGAACAATGATAACTTAAAACAATACCCTTTATAACAACAATAATTACTGATACTGATTATTATACTCATATGTGTGCCATAACTATAATGACACTTATAACTATACTGATTATTATACTGGTAACTATAATGATAACTGTACCAATAAAACACACACACACACCTTTGCCATCTGTGTTGGAAGCCTCCTGCAATGCCGGATGGACCTGTTGGACACACAATGATAAAACCCTATCAGATAACACAGAACAGCAGCAGATCACAAGCCCCACACACACACACACACACACACACCAGACGACGGGGACAGGACGGCCTCCGGCAGCAGATCAGATCCCACCAGGAACAGGATCTCCCTCCACAGGGCGTATTCACTTCGGCCCCCTGCCTGCCGTCTCCTCGATGATGATGTGGGACCCACGTTAGCCAGAACCTGCCCAGCAGAACCTCTAGGACATCGGTGTCTGACAACAGATCACACACTAGCTCTGGCTCACGATACTTCTCGCGCCGCCTCGGGAAACTCTTCGCGCCGCCTGGAAACTCTCACGCGCCGCCTCAGAAACTCTCAGCGCCGCCTTCAGGAAAAGCTTCTCGCGCCGCCTGAAAACTCTCGCGCCGCCTCAAAAACTCTCACGCCGCCTCCGAAAACTCTCGCCGCCTGGGAAAACCTCTCAGCGCCGCCTGGGAAACGTCTCGCGCCGCCCTCTGGGAAACTCTCGCGCCGCCTCTGGGAAACTCTGGCGCCGCCTCGAAAAACTCTCGCGCCGCCTCAAAAACTTCTCAGCGCCGCCTGGCAGGAACTCTCGCGCCGCCTCAAAAACTCTCGCGCCGCCTCAGAAACTCTCGCGCCGCCTCAGAAACTCTCAGCGCCGCCTCAAAAACTCTCGCGCCGCCTGGGAAACTCTCGCGCCGCCTGGGAAGACTCTCACGCCGCCTCGAAACTCTCAGCGCCGCCTCGGAAACTTCTCGCGCCGCCTGGGAAACTCTGCGCCGCCTCGGAAAACTCTCACGCCGCCTGGGAAACCTCGCGCCGCCTGGGAAACTCTCACGCGCCGCCTGGGAAACTCTCACGCGCCGCCTGAGAAGACTCTCGCGCCGCCTCAGAAACTCTCGCGCCGCCTGGGAAAGCTCTGACGCCGCCTCAGAAACTCTCAGCGCCGCCTCAGAAAACTCTCGCGCCGCCTCAAAAACTCTCACGCCGCCTCGGAAACTCTCAGCGCCGCCTCAGGAAACTCTCGCGCCGCCTCGAAAACTCTCGCGCCGCCTCAAAAACTCTCGCGCCGCCTGGGAAACTCTCGCGCCGCCTGGAACTCTCGCGCCGCCTCGGAAACTCTCAGCGCCGCCTCGAAACTTCTCAGCGCCGCCTGGGAAACTCTCAGCGCCGCCTGGAGAACTCTCAGCGCCGCCTCGAAAACTCTCGCGCCGGCCTGGGAAACTCTCGCGCCGCGCCTCGGAAAACTCTCAGCGCCGCCTCAGAAACTCTCGCGCCGCCTCGGAAACTCTCAGCGCCGCCTCAAAACTCTCAGCGCCGCCTCAGAGAACTCTCGCGCCGCCTCAGAAACTCTCGCGCCGCCTCAAACTCTCGCGCCGTCAACTCTCACCGCGCTGAACTCTCGCGCGCTGGCTCTCGGCTCAAACTCTGGCGCCGGCTCAAATCTCGCGCCGCCTCGGAAACTCTCGCGCCGGCTCAAGCTCTGCGCCGGCTCGAACTCTCGCGCCGGCTCGAACTCTCGCGCCGGCTGGGAGCTCTCCGCCGGCTCGGAACTCCCGCCGGCTCAGACTCTGCTGCCGGCTCAAACTCTCGCGCCGGCTCAAGCTCAGCGCCGGGCTCAGAACTCTCGCGCCGGCTCAAACTCTCGCGCCGGCTCAAACTCTCGCGCCGGCTCAAACTCCCGTCGGCTCAAACTCCGCGCCGGCTCAAACTCTGCGCCGGCTCAAACTCTCGCGCCGGCTCGAACTCTCGCGCCGGCTCAAACTCTCGCGCCGGCTCAAACTCCGCGCCGGCTCGAACTCTCGCGCCGGCTCGAACTCTCGCGCCGGCTCAAACTCTCGCGCCGGCTCAAACTCTCGCGCCGGCTCAAACTCTCGCGCCGGCTCAAACTCTCGCGCCGGCTCAAACTCTCGCGCCGGCTCAAATCTCGCGCGCCGGCTCAAACTCTCGCGCCGGCTCAAACTCTCGCGCCGGCTCAAACTCTCGCGCCGGCTCAAACTCTCGCGCCGGCTCAAACTCTCGCGCCGGCTCAAACTCTCGCGCCGGCTCAAACTCTCGCGCTGGCTCAAACTCTCGCGCTGGCTCAAACTCTCGCGCTGGCTCAAACTCTCGCGCTAGCTCAAACTCACCTGCAGAGGAATGACGATCATGAAGATCTTCTTCTTTTTGTCTGAAAGGATGTATTTGACGAAGGCGAAGCCAGTGCCAATGAGAGCCAGTGTGATGAACAGAAGAGCGCCCTTCAGCCTGACACACACACACCACATGACATTCAACACACGTTCTGAGAACAAAAGGGAAGTGTGTTTGTGTGTTTGTGTGATACGCACAGGTGAGTGATGTAGTACATGACGGCCCAGCCTTCGATAGGATGACCCTCAGAGTTGATGAAGTGATAGTTGATCTGGAGGAAGACGAGTGAGAAGAGCAGGAAATCAACAAATACATCACAGTAAATAGAGTTATTTATATATCGCTGTTGTATCATTTATAATCACTGTAATAACCAAGTTAAGGTACTAAAATAACAAAAATGACAAAAAATACTAAATTAAGAGCTGCAAATAAGAAATTAAAAATAAGAGTTGCTGAAAATGAGTGTTTACTCACACTGTGGAACAGCAGAGACACGGCTTTAGTGTAGGCCAGAGCGGCCATCAGCCAGTGGATCTTAAACACACTGTACCTGTCACACACACACACCATAAACACATGTCATAAACACCAGCGTTTACTCACAGTGACAGATCCAGTACGGTGGATGAGTGTGTGTGTGTGTGTGTGTGTACCTGTACTTGAGCAGTGTGTATGTCCACACCACAGCGGCGGCGAAGAAGATCGCTGCCATGCAGATGTAGAGACGCGGCAGAGGAATATCAGATGCCGACAGATAACCTCTGGGTTCTTCTCTGTGATCTCCACCTGACACACACACATTTGGTTAGCTATGCATGTGAAGACCTCCATAGGCTTTATGGTTTTTATAATGTAAAACTGTATATTCTATTCCCATACACTAACCCTACACATAAACCTACCCATCACACACACACACACACACACACTCACGTGTAGAGATAAGGACTCGGCTTCCTCTGCCTCATGTTGTTGCAGTTCTGGAAGTCCAGGTTGTAAAGGCCTTGAGATCGCGAGCTCATGATGAGACGAAACTGAGACAGAGAGAAAGCATAGTGTCATCAGTGTGTGTGTCAGTGAGTGAGTGTGTGTGTGTGTGTGTGTGTGTTAAACGTTTCTCACGCTGAAGTTGTAGGAATCTCCGTGTTGTTCCAGTTCCAGGAGCTTCCCGTTCAAACTCTCCACCTGATTCACCATCAGTGACACACAGACAACAGTTTAAACAAGGTTTTACAAACCAAATGTTTTGAGAACTGCACAAATGAAATGAACATCACGAGTCCACACAGAAGAAACGTGTAGAGGGCGGGATCTGAGTATAGAGTCAGTATAGCGGGGTACGGACCGGTTTGCTAGCGGTGCTCACAGGAGCTTTGGACTGATCCGGTGACGTTTCCTTCTGTTTCCTGGTTTCATCTTCACTCTCCTCTTCCTTCTGCTCCCGATCCGACTCTCCTCTCCTCCTCCTCACTGAGACACATCAACACCGTCACACACACACTCTCTCTCTCTCTCCCTCTCTCTCAAGCGCACACACACACACACACGTGTATTACCTTTTCCGTCTCCAGTCTTCAGTCTGGACTCCAGCACAATGTCTAGACTCTCCGAAGTGTTTCACCTCCACACTGAACACAAACACAATCATAATCAATACCACAAACACACAATCATAATTACAAACAATATCAATCAATATCAAAATATCACAAATAATCAAAATCACAAACTTAAAGGGGGGTTGACTGCGATTTCACTTTTTTCATTTTAAATAGTGTGTAATGTTGCTGTTGGTGCATGAACAGTATCTGCAAAGTTGCAGCGCTGAAAGTTCAGTGTAAGCAGAGATATCGTCTTTTAAAAATCAGGAATTATAATTGCCTAAAAAAAAGAAAAAAGTTTAGCCAATCACAACACACCGGGCCAAACTAACCAATCCTGAGCACATCGAACGTTTCTGAGGGAGTGTTTTCATAGACTCAGGAAGTGAACCGCTCGTTCAGGGGACAGAGGAGAGCGCGGCTGACAATAAAGGTGAAGTTTATGAAAAAGTAAGACTTTTCAAAAAGAAAAACCACAAATACATGTTATATTTCACCCCATAAACACAATCAGGCAAAGAAAAAAAAGCAGTCAACCCCCCCTTTAAATCACAAACTCAATCATCATTTTTGTGATATATATATATTATATGATGTATATTTAGTTTTTTTTAATTAAGTTCAGTGTTATTCTACATTTCTGCACCTGGAAATCTTAAAACACTGTTTATTTCAATCGTATATTTCTTCAGTTTTATCTATTTGTCGCGAAGTGTTAATCCTTTTATTTGTTCTTTTTTAATCACCGAGTGTTTACATGTCTTTAATAATGCTGGAAGTGTGTATTATTTATCTGTGGTGTTTTAAACCTCAGGCAAACGCTCCCGTGTGAGTGTTCTTCAGTCGGTTCCAATGATATTCAGGTACAATTACTGTACATGTTTAACAATAAGACTAAATGTGAAGGAAATCATTTTTAAAATTTAAAAGATAGCCAACCCTACTCAGAATGCGACTTGTGGATATTAACGGTATCCGTGTGTGTGTGTGTGTGTGTGTGTGTGTCTAGAAACCGGATGAAGGTTCTGTGTCATACCTGTGCTTCTCTGTGTTGATGATGAAGAGAATGAGCTCATCTTCACTCTTAGTTCTCAGCAGCATGCACTCTTCACCTCCTCAGCCTGAAGAGCGACACACACACGGTCAGAAACATCGAGGACGACCCACACACACAGACAGAGAGAGAGGGGTGTGTGTGTGTGTGTGTGTGAGATACTCACGGTGTAGGTCAGGATCCCAGTCACTCGAGACTCGAGCCAAACTAAAGCCCACCTGAAACACACACTTCTTGACTGAGTGGCGGACCACAGTAACGAAGCACACTTCACGTGAGACACGCCTCTGGGCATAACCGCGTAAACTATTGTTAGAGATTATTACCTTATGCCTGGTTCAGATATACACAATTTTTTGTCTGTTAACGATAGTCACTGTGTCTAGATCGTTTATCGAATCCCCTATGACACCCTACGTCAAACATATTGTGCCAAAATCAGGCTAAAATCGTGTAATCTGAACCAGTCATTAGCTAACGTAACTCAATACCCAGCCCTGAAAAAGCTCTAAATTCCACATATACTACAAACTGGTTAGTGTATTCTTCACTAGGGAGCTGTAACAATGCAACAATAATAAAACAACGCATTCACTAGACCTGGTCTTTATTTATTTATTTCTCCATCACCCAAAAGCCAGTGTTAGTTCTCCTCCACTGGTCATAGGCCTGTGTGTTACAGCTCATGCTGGGAGAGTTTGTGTGTTTAACCAGATCCTGTTTGATCAAGGATTCATCTTGCATCAAAAATTATGTCTATTCATTGTACTGAATTTGAACTATAGAGTTGGGTTCTGTGTAAATGTACCTAAAATAAAAAAGTCTTATATACAGGTTTGTGGCTCTTAGTAAAGAACACACACTCACCGGAGCCTTGGAGCCGCCGTTCTCATCCTGGGAGGTTCAGAGACACCAGGTGTACGTCCAGAGTCCCGTTAGCGAAATACCCGAACGTGTTCAGGTGGACCACAAAACGAGTCTCGTTCTGAGGGAGAGAGAGGGAGATAATTTAATGAATAACATATCATTACATAAGATGAAATATCAAGTTATGTGAAAATACTTAAATAAAACTGATAAATGATAAAAAAACAAGTAAATCATTAAATAGATTAAATAAATGTATAATTTTATATAATAACATAATATTAAACATCAGATATTTGAAACAAATGCTAAAGTAAAAGAGATGAATGATTAAAAAGCTAAATTAATTAGGTAAATCATTAAATAAGTCAAATGGATTAATAAATTCGTGGTTTTATGATAAATACATCATTACATAAGATATATGAAACAAATGAGAAAATAAAAGAGATAAATTATAAAAACAAAGCAAAATAAATGAGGAAAATCGTTAAATAGAAGTCAACCAAATTCGTCGTTTAACGAATAAATACATCGTTCGACCCGATGAAACCCCAGATATGTGCCAGAAACGCTCGAAGTAGGTGAATATATTAGATTAGTGAGATGATTATGCATAAACAAGTGTGAGAGACCTTGAGTTTGAGCTGATGGATCCTCGCGCCGCTCTCCTACACCGTCAGGGCTAACATCACGAGCACGCACGCGACACCGCCGCGATACATCATCACACACTGCCTGTCAATCTCTGCGCTGTCAACGATCAATCTGTCCGTCAAAAGATTGACATTTACTGTTTGTTTCCAAACTCTTTCCAGCTACAGCTTCACTTCCGGGACGCGTGAGACAGACACGTCACCACCGACCGCGGCCGCGCGCATTCCTGCACTCTGGCGCCCTTTTCTGGCGGGAGGACGCGCTCATCACAGCTAGACCGTTGCTTTTATTATAGTGAGTTTACATCGTATTGGTGTTTAACGCATGCTTTGCGTTATACTACACAAATAGCATAATTGCTTGCGTGTTGCAAAGTTATGGTCACATTTATTACATTTTTTAATGAAAATTTCGCGGGTGAAATCCAGTAATTTCTGAGACTGAATCCGCTAATTTTAATGTTGTAGGCCTAAATTTCAGACTTTGTTTTTGTTCAAGTTGGTCATGCAAATTAGCCGTTTTCAGCAACAGAATCTTATAAGGTTGTGCTTCATACTGACATATATTTCACCCTTTCATGCAAAAAAAAAAAAAAAAAGATTTGAAAAGTTTTTTTAAACATATTTTTCAGAGATTTTCACTTGAGTGGACGGACAGCATGTGTTTATGAGAGATACTGTATTAACATATTACAGTAATAACACAGCAATGTTAACAAACCAATCAATAAAGTTATATAAAATCATGTGATTGCAATAAAAAAAAAAATATAAAAAATATATATATATATATATATATATATATATATATATATATATATATATATATATATATATATATATATATAAATGTGAAATATTGCAAAGGCAATTGGACTTCATACAAACAGCATGAAGATCAGACGTGTGTCTTAGACATTTGAATAAACATTACAGATAGTTTCCAGAAACAAACAATAAAATAATCAAATCAAGGTTTTGGATTTCTTTTCCTGTTAATTGTGAAACGTGTTAAATCATGGTATGTATGGTAACTTGGGGTATACAGTATGGCTGTCGTTGTGTGTACTCTCATCAATTATTATTTTTATTTTTTTGGGTGACTTTTATAAATCTACAACTGAAACAAATCAATAAAAACTTAAATAAACTCTAGTAATGAAAAGCATTATGTGTTGATGTGGATTTATCTTCATAAAACGAGGAATTCAGTTCAACTTGTTAATAAACCTGATTTACTTTCCCTATAAATTCAATCCTAAATAAACAATGTGTACATTTTTCTTAACACAGATATCCCTGTTTATTTGTCAGCAAAAGTCTGTTTTACATCACATTTTAGAGCATCCAGTGGAATTTTGCTGACACATTCTCCTTCAGTATGCGAGTGGACTTAGGTTCATTAAATTAGCCTATACCCAGCTAACAAAAATTTGGCTAATGTTCCCATTAAAGTTATTAAAATATATGTATTGTATTTATCTCACATTCTTAGGCAAGATCCAAATTCTTCGTTTCAGTTCAGACGTAAAGTCTCCATCCCCCTGAAGGGAACTATTGTTACATACATAATCAAGATGTTCTCCAATCATGTGAGAGTTTCAAATCTGTTTTTAGAGACTTAAAGAGTTTATAATAAACAGTATTTTTTTTTACGTGGATACACACCATGACTGAATCAATATGCTTCTAATCGTTCATGATAATGTTCCAGAAACAGTGTAGTGTAGCGTTGAAAGATGGACATATTTTCTTTTTTTGAGAAGTGTCAGGCCAGAATCTATCTCCGAGTCTGCATTCACTAGGACAATATTGAAGCTTTACAGAGCGAAGAATCATGTACACAGTAAGTAAAAAAAAAGGTTTTAATGCTAACAGCCAACATACATTTCAAAGAGATATTAACACATGATTGCTCAGATAGACAGTAAAATGTTGTAAAATGAGATTATGAGAAAATGTTTCCCCTTTAGAAGCACTGTAATGTTTCTAAGACACACGTTTGATCTTCATGCTGATGGATTTCATACTGACAGCGTAATTCTTCCAGGTTGACGCAAACAACACCAAATGGGCGTAATGGGTGGGATCTTCCCCCCATAAATACACACCGTTGGGGTTTGCATTATGACAGGCTGTGTACCAAAATGCCCCGAGATACTGTTCGGCACAGTTAATATCTGAAGCGTCTTGGTCCTTGTCAAAGGTGGAGAACTTGTATCCATTATGACCAGATAAAGAGTCGCCTGTAGAGAGTTCAAGCATCATTAAGAACAATTACTCAACTAGAATGAGTTTTCATGAGGATGAATGAAAGTGTCGTACCTGCTCCTCCATCAGTGAATCCTGAAACTTGTAGTTTATATCCAACACAATCACAATCCACAGAGAAGGACGAAGTACAGAGCAAAACCCTTCCTTCCTTCAAAGTCCTCCAGATCCACTCTCAGCATGTACTTTCTCTTACGCTGTCAGCTGGTACATGTTCTCCAGCCCTGTTCACACACACACACACACACACAATTGGACATGAACACCAAGTATGGGATATGTACAATCAGCCGGTATTTATCACGAAATAAACCCTGACATCTACAGATTAGGACACGGCCTGAAGTGTAAAGGTCTTGCCTATTCACTGAAAATAATCAAAACAGCTTAAAATTACTGTCCTTAGACTTCACAGTGTGATAGAAAAGACTGAAAACTGCAGTGGATTCAGAAACTCAGATATTACGAGAACAAAAACGAGATCTTACCCAGCCAGTATTCGCCCTCGGTTGCCCCGAATCTCTCTGTACCTGATTCCACGGCCGATAGAAATTCACACTGCCGTCCATTCTCTTCTGAATCACCTGTGATGGGTTTATATAGAATATATGATTCATAATGTGTTTCCTGATGTGTGTTTGATGATCTAAAGTCACATTCGTACTCGTCCATCCTCCTTTGTCTTCATCTTTCCCCTCTGAGGTCATGTGACAGTAAACCCAGACAGGAACTGTCTCCTGCTGGATAGATGGAGTAAATCCCACTGACTGTTTCTCCTGCTTTATAAAGATCAGAACAGTCGGCCGGCTTGTCTCCATGATCGCACTCACAGCCCAATAAAACAGGGATAAGAGCCGCCAACAATAACATCTGCACAAGAGAGAGAATGAGGTGAACATCAGTCTGAGATGAAGGTGGAAACCATCTTAGAGAATGAGGAAACAGATAAACTTACTGCCATCTTCTCAATGTCCTCAGAGATCAGAGCAGATGTGTTTGCTTCTTTAAAAGATAGAGAAATAATTCTTCACTTAGATCATTTTAATAAAATAATATAAACTTCTGAATGTCTAGAGAAGCTTTGGAGAGCAAACCAGTAACTCACCGTCTGTGTTTCCCAGTTGGAGACGATACAGTCTCCTTTAAATATCTCCTCCTCAGTGTCAAAATACATTTGAAGCAATGTTGGAAAAACATTTCTTCCAACATTGTATCCAAAATGGTGAAAGCATGGAAATTCCCAGTTCCTGTTAATGATTTATAAACCATCGATATGCGAAATACATCCCGTAAATCACGCAGTTCACCAACAGAACATGAAGAACATTCCTCAATAACTAATTTACCAGCTTTCCATAAATACTCAAACCACACCAACAAAAGATCACAGATTAACTGAGTTAGGCCCAAACAGGCCTGTGACCTGAAGAGGTCAAACACACATGAGTCAGTTTTATTGGAAGGGGATGTACTAGGTGAAAGACTGTGGAAACACTCTCAACGTGACATTTCAGATCAAGTTCATTCGAATGTTGAATACAATCATAGGCGATGAGGATCTTTCCTACACACTTCCATTTTTATTTTCATAATCACTGATTTGGTGACTTACCTTGGTCACTCTTCAACAGGGAAGCACGTTGGAGTATTTTGCAGTGTTTGGAAAATATGTGTGAAGAGTTTTGCATGTTTTGAACGTATAATTGTACAGGCTCCTTTATAATCTCAGATGGCCAAGAATCGGTAAAAAAAACCCAAACAACATGCTACCGGCTTTTATCGCATCCCATTATATAAGAGTACAAGGCGATTGGATGAAGCCCAAAGTCTTAAGAATTTCTGATTTTCAAGCTCCTCGTTAGTATCAAAGTCTGTTTGAGGCAAAAGAGAAAAACCGCCAAGACGGAGAAGATCACACTGACATCACGGTGCAATCCGTCTCTAATGATGTGATTGACACAATGAATTGAAACCAATGAACTTCCTGACGTCTTTTCTATCTTCCCTCAGCAGTTCAGTTTATCTAAACATAATAAAAGAAGGATTTACTTAGACAATATAAAATAAAATTCTTCATATAAAAAATATAAAATTCTTGATGTATAATGTAAATGCTGAAGAATAACTCACCGTGTGTGTTCTCCAGTCACTAAAACACTCAAGGTTCCTCCGCTGTCATCCAAAACGTGAACATTTCAATTCCTGGTTGTTTTTTTAGCCCCCTTTTAAAATATTTTGTATTTTATGCTAATACATAATATTTAAGCTGTATTTATTATTCATTTTTTAAGCATAGACCTGAAAATAACATTTTCAACTTCAACTGTCGTAAATCTTGAATGCTTTAAAGCACAAACTCTTGGAAGATTATTGCTGAAGTGAAAAAGTTTTTAAAACGTTAACTTAAAAGTTAGAATTGTTGGTTTATTGTTATAAAAAAAATGCACAAAAATACTTTTTAATTTTAAAATTAAATATATATTTTCAAAAACACATTTAATTCTAAAACTACAAGAAAACCAAAGCCATGAATCTAAACGAGCTGTGATCTCAAATTTGAGCTTCATTTCTCAACAACAACAAAACATGTTTCAGTGAGAGTGTGTTCAACTGCAGTACCAAACGCTTCCACTAGGGCAAACTCGTCTCATTTACTTCCAAAGTGTTAATTATTTAATTGCAGAACCATTTTACCTGTTCGAATAATGTCCATGTTTTTTTTTAAAGAAAGGTAAAATTTTTCAGTCAAAAATGACTGAGGAGCACCAGAGGGTTTAATAAAACATTTGTACACATTGACACATGTTGCTATACGACAACCACAGAATCTTGAAATCACAAGCATATTATTAAACACTTGGTTTTCACCTGAAGAACACTAATGATCTTTTCTCAAGAACTTACCAGCTTTCTGCTCTAAACCCAGATCAAAGGAATCCCAAATAATACTACTAATAATAAAAGGCCCCGTGACCTCAAGGGTCATTCCTTACACTCATGAAGATATCAACAACAAAAACAATTTCACAAACATGAGGATTTACCTGACATCTGTAGGAATAACATTCACATCACAACAAACATGAGCGATGTTATATTGCATAATAGGGTGATTCCCAGCAGGCTCCTATATCCTCCATCCTCATAAACATAACTTTGTGTTCAGTGTATAAAGAGCTAACATAACGAACCGTTGTGTTTCTAATATTAGAATGAGCATTTCTGTCTACACACACTGAGCGGACACGTGTTTCGTCATATGTTGTTCTTCATGATCAGAATCTGCTAAAGTCAGCGGATAAAACACTGACACAATGGTGAACAAGCAACAATAATATTCACAATAACATTGTTTTACTAAATAATTAAGTAAACCTATTTTCTTAATTTATCTTTGTAAAGAAACTCATTGCTCAACTGGCGACTCTCTGCTGTCTCAGACGACGACATCACTTCCTGTCAGCCAGTGTAACTTCTGTTGGGTGCGATTCACAACCTCACCACTATGATGCCGCTGAACTTACAAACTGCACCTTTAATAATTACTGACGTGCAGGTAAAACAAATAAATAGTTCATCTTTTAATAAGTGTTTAATTTTGATTGTTTTGGAAACTCCTCTTTATGAAAAGATCATTTCTCATTCTTTGAAATAAAACAGGAGCATTTTCTTTAGTGACATGGTCAATTTTATTGGTCATAGTTTGGACATCCGATCATCTGCTGTCCGAGGCGAGAGCTAGCCGAGACTTCGGGACAGCAGATCATGCGAGCGGTTAGCCGGATGCGGGAACGCCGGGATTGGAAGAACGCATCTGTAACATGTAAGATCACGGAAACACCGGATGGATTTAACGTGCAGCTTTGACAAAGCCAAGCAAGGTTTTTCAGGAAAACAGATTAAGATAAGGAATCCTGGGATAGATGTGTGTGTGTGTGTGTATCTGCGGGTGAATGAGCGAAGGCATGGCGGTTATCCGGTTCTCAGGATGATGTGAACTCCGGAGTCGGTGAACACGGGGCCGCTCATGTCTCCGAACCTTCAGCGCGACACGACACGTCTTCAAAGGGCTTCTGCATTTGACCTGACACACACACACACACACAACAACACAGACAGGACACAATGGATCGATGTCACGCTGAAAACTGTATTAATATTCAGATAGGATGCACCAATATGAAAATTTTGCCTGATACTGATAATTCTTTATATTTGAAAGCCGATGACCGATATATTGGCTGATAAATCTAAATACATATTTCTATATACTTTTTGAGAGCCTGATTACAAAAATAAAAGTCTCAGCATTAAAATCCACGTCCCAAACAAACATGTTAAATAGCCGATATTACACGTGTTACACTTCACTGTATTTTCCTTTTTTTATGAAGTGATTTCAATCATATTTCAAGCTATTCAAAGCCATCATGTTGAACAGTCACATCTGAAGAGTCTCAGCTGGAGGAAATGATTCATTATTGATCAGCTTTAATACATCGGACACATTTTATTATCAGGCCGATAACGAGAACATTAAAAGGTTTCCCTTTATTCTGATGATGTTTAACACATTCGGTTGACTATTAGTAACGTTGCACCTACATCTCATTATAGTATTAATTAGTATTAATAGTGTAGAGTATTAGAAGTGTACAGTATTTGTAGAGTATTAGTAGTGTAGAGTGTTAGTAGATTATGTGTAGAATTAGAGTATTAGAGTATTAGTAGAGTTGGAGTATTAGTAAAGTATGAGTAGAGTTAGAGTATTAGTAGAGTTAGAGTATTAGTAGAGTTAGAGTATTAGTAGAGTTAGAGTATTAGTAGAGTTAGAGTATTAGTAGAGTTAGAGTATTAGTAGAGTTAGAGTATTAGTAGAGTTAGAGTATTAGTAGAGTTAGAATATTAGTAAAGTATGAGTAGAGTTAGAGTATTAGTAGAGGTAGAGTATTCGTAGACTGTACATGTCAAATAAGTTGACATGTAGTTGCAAAGTTACTTAGTCAACAGAAAGTTCAAAAGGGATCATTAAAATAAAGTGTTCTCCGTTAAAGCGAGCATGTGGCGACAGTGATATGGTGGCCGATATATTGAGCATCCCTAATCTCCGCTGGCGAGATGACCTCGCTGAGCCTCACCCTGCCGAATACACCCAGGTCTCCTCCGTTCCTCGCTGAGCTGCAGTCGCTGAACTGAGACGCCAGACTCTCAAACTCCTCCTCTCCAGATTTTGATCTGTTCAATGTACTCTACACACACACACACACACACACACACACACACACAGAGAGAAAGAGCGATCAAACATGGCAGCCTTTGTTTTATTTTGACTGAGCCTTCAGTCGTTAAACCCCCCAGCCGCCACTGCTAGCGTGCTAGTGTTCTAGCGTGTCTCTACTGTGGATGAGCTGCAGCGCCTCGTCTTTGCCGCGAGTGATGTTCTCCTCTCTCCAGGAGGAGGGCCGGCGCGACTGGTTGTGTTTGACCAGCAGGTGTGAGCACCTGACCTTCTCCAGCTCGCCGGCGCCGTCCCGCCCCTGACCCGCTGGGCGCTCCCACTGACTCGCGTTCGTGATGTGGTTGAAGTAATACACCCGACCTGCGCCACACACAGACATTACATTTACATTTATGTTTTATCCAAAGCGACTGAGAGGCTGTTTACATGACACTGTTCTCAACCGTAAAACGTAAAACTGCGTTTTGGCCGCTTGTTTACACGACAACAGCGTTTTGGGCGCCTGAAAACACAATGATTTGAAAACGGTCTCTGTGTAAACAACACAAACACAAACCTCTGCAGACGATGACGTCAGGCACACACGCATTACGAGGCGAGTCTCCCGTGTTTCATCGCCATCTACTGGCCTGGCTGCAGATACAGAGCTTTTAATCATTTTCACGGATACGTGTGAATGGGAATCGTCTGTATGCGGAAACTCAAAGGAAAAGCTTAGTTCTCAGTTCTTGCTTTCCCAGGGATTGAACCCATGACCTTGGCGTTGCAAGCGCCAACGCTCTGGTGTTTTATTATTGTGGGAAAGCTTAGAAAGAAAAGTTAAATTTCACATATTATTAGAGTGATTTCTGAAGGATCATGTGACTGGAGTAATAATGCTGAAAATTCAGCTTTGATCACAGGAATAAATTGTATTTTAACATGTATATTCACATAGAAAACAGCTGATTTACATTATTATAATAATTTACTGTTTTACTGTATTTTTTTTATATCAAATAAATGCAGCTTTGGTGAGCAGAAGAGACTTTTTCCATAGGTCAAGTCTGCTTTATTTATATATATAACAGCACAGTGTTTCAGAGCAGTTTTACAAAGATAACAGGACGGAGTTTGTTTCCAGAAGAGAACAGCGTCACAGTCCCGCTCAAGTCAGTTCACCGATGCTTCATTACTGTTTTAAAAAGAGTTATTAATTAAGTTAATTTATATATAGCTGCTCTGGAGAAAACATAACATTTGTTTATTTATTTATTCCAAACATTTTACTCATAGTGTGTGTGTGTAAACATTACATTATTTATATATGAAATGAATCTTATATCTCTGAGTGAGTGCTGTAATATTACTGTATTGTTTCTATGCTTCTTATTTTCTACACCCTTTTTATGGACCACTTTAAGATCAACCACAAAAAACTCAGTCATTTATGTCCATTATTCTAATTATTTGGCAAGTGAAACAATGATTTAACAGACCGAATTAACCCTTTCATTGAGCTAATTGAGATGTTAGTAGACATTATTCGGCGTACACGACTGATTTCATTAAATATTCCCCGTCATTGAATAAAGTAAATTTACAGACAAATTATCTATTGACAAAGCTAACGCTATTACCCTTCAGATGGCTAAATATCAGTCTGGCCCAGATATAGTTCAGATATTAAAGGGGTTTAGAAATCCAAATGTTTTGATGGAGATTCAGTGTGTGATGCTTCAACTCATCATCTTTTAAACACTGACCATCTCCGAATCACTCGCTCGAGTTGGGTTTAAATCAGAATTCAGTCAGGTTGGGTTGGGTTGGGTTGGTTCGGTTGCATCGGCTTGTGCGCGCGGCTCGGTTGTTTTTGGCGGTTCGGTGTCGGTTAGCATTAGCATACGCACTGCTCTCACGCGCCCAAACACTGATTCGGTTCCGGGTTTACATGAGAACACGGGCCGACACGACTGACCTGAACTCCGGCTCATGCGCTTCTCCCACCCGGACGGCAGCTTCTCATCGTCGGACATGATTTGACAATGGTGTCGGTTCGGTTCGGCTTGAGTCTGGTCTGATGTAGCACCGCTGCAGTGACCGGGACTGACCGACAGGGGGCGACAGAGGGATAACACTGGGAAACAACAGCGCACAGTAGCACCTCAATGCAGCCATGAGATCCACGGGGAGGAGTCGGATCAAGATCCAAGGGGTGGAGATAGGATTAGGGGTGGGTTTAGGGATCACGGGGTGGAGTTGTGTAGGTTCAGGTGTATGTAAAGTGGAGGAGTTGGATCTGGATCCGACTTCCTCCCGTGGATTTCATGTTCTGCAGTGAGAACCATCTGACACCACTTTACCATGGAAGCATTTCTTTTTTCTTGAAAACGGAAAAAAATCTAAGCCCTCCAGTCTGCTTCTGTTTTAAGTTTTATCTCTCTCATTAAGATACATAATTCTAATTTCATATGGGCCATTCTATGAAAATGTTCATTTTTCGGTCCCTAGCCTTTTACAGAAATACTTTAAAAATACTTTAGGCTTACAATTTCTGAAAATGAAAATAATTTAATCACCAATTGTAATATACATTTTAAGTTTCAAGTAAGTTTCAAATGATTTTCAAATCATTCAAAAACACAATAATTCTGAAACTATGTTTCTCTCTGTCAACTATTTTAATATATTTTCTTTGTGTTAGTCTCAATGGAATTGTCTTACTTGGTTGATTGCTTCTGTTATGTACATTCTGCAATAAAAAGCTTGTTTCTTTTTTCATTCATGCAAGAAAACACAATAACAATAAGGCAATGCAACATCAAAATCCCTAAAGAACAGAACACAACTCTGTAAGAATGAAGCAAATTAATTACAAGAAAGAAAGACTGACAACGGTGACATAAAAAGTCAAAATCATGACATGAAGATTCAAAATTATGAAATGAAAAGAAAACAAATAACTGGTACCTGATGCTATAGCTATTTCTAGTGTTTTATTTAGCTATTATTCGAATTATGGATTGGATATTTCCATATACAGTAAAAGATATTTCTCACATGAAAAAAAGGCATTCACGACACCTTACATTGATCAGCGGCGATTTCCATGGTGACCTCATCCTTCCACGCCCCTTTTGGATTGTGGTTGGTGAAACTGACCGTCAGTCAAGCGCGCCTGCCTCTGATTGGCCAGCCGTGAGCGGATGTTTTCACGGCGTTGGTTTACGGCAAACGCTCAGAGAGAAACGCGTCTGATTTTCTACGGGAACAAACGACAGTGAAATCAGGTAGAATTCTACAGACTTCATCCGGTTCGTCGTTTATTTACACGCGTATCCAATGTTACTGTTTATTAATACATTATAGGATGTAATGCCTTATTGTGTAGATGCTGCTGTATTAGCTAAAACAACACTGATAGCTAAAGTAACGTTACATCTCAGAGACGTCTATTTAATGTCTGCTTTACATCTGCAAGAAGAGCGTTTACTCGCCTCTAGTTTACTGTTAAGGAAATGTTAATTATATACAGGAAAACTTTTTGAGAAATCTTGCCGAGCGATTGTTGCTTGGGCACTTTCACATTAAAATGGACAATACATGTCTATACATTCAGACGGGTCTGTGTCTCACCTGTGTCTGTAAAACTGCCTTTTCTAAGATGTTTATCAGATATTTTCCAGATGTAGTCGATCTTTTAAACACACACACACACACAAACCTGTGCTCTCTGAGAGAACACTCAATGGGATCAACACAATAACAATTAAGAGACCACCACTGATAATAAATCACTATTAGTTATTTTGCAGTAGTAATGATGATATGATTATGATGGTTATAAAGAGAATCATTGACATTTTCTTACTAAAGATTTATAGAGTACATCATGATAACAGTAATGACAGCAGTGAATGTGATGATGATAATGATGATGATGTAGTGAATGTGATGATGATGTGATGTCTGTTTCAGAGATGATCGAGGTGGTGTGTAACGACCGTTGGGGAAGAAGGTTCGAGTCAAATGCAAGTATCCTTTGAAACGCTGTGTGAAAGTCCCAGTGTGTGTGTGTGTGTTATGCTCTTAACCGTGTGTGTCAGTCAGGAGGACACGATCGGGGACCTGAAGAAGCTGATCGCGGCTCAGACCGGCACACGCTGGGACAAGATCGTGCTCTAGAGAAATGGTGAGAACATCGAGCGTCAGTCCTGGAGAATTAAAGCAGTCAGATGTGATTATAACTGTGTGTGTGTGTGTGTGTGTGTGCAGGTACACCATATTCAAGGACCACGTGTCTCTGGGAGACTGTATCCTTCTCACACTTCGCTGGGTTTGATCATTTACACTGTTGAATGTATATCACACCAGTCATTAATGTGTAAAATATGATTAGATACAGCATTAAAACATAAAGTAACTAATATTTATCTTATGATTACAGACCTGCTTTAGAAAATAATGTTGAACTCTACATCTATTGTGTTTTTTATCTCTCAATACATATTATAATCGTTTTATTAATTTATTTGCGTAATTAAATCTTTCATATGTCTTTCCCCAGTAAGTTTAATGAAAGCTGTAGAAATCATGAACTAATTAAGTTGCTAATGTCAACAAATGAGACCCTATTGTAAAGTGTTTGTGTGTGTATTATATCATATGTGAACCTGTGATTGATCTTTAGTGTGTGTATGAAACATTATCTGTGTATAATATGTGGAATCATTCTTTCTTTGACTGATCATCAGATGAAATCCACGACGGCATGAACCTGGAGCTGTATTACCAGTAGAACACACACACACACACACATCATGTCTCGACGCATCAGAATACCTGTTCAGTTGAATTGTTTTGATATTATTTGGAAATAAAACTCATATTTATGTATGATTACGTCTCAGTGTTTGTGTTTCCACATGTTTAATAAGCTCATTATTACACACACTGAAATATCAACACTCGTGAGTCGCTCGTCTGGAGAACACGACTATCCCTGGATTACGTCACACGCGTTCGATCATTCAGTTGGTCTGTCTGGTGAAGCACGGGTCTGGAGAGTAACGGTCTGTGTGACGTGACGGAGCTGTTGATTGGCCAGCAGGGATCTGGAGGTTTTGATTGGTCAGCAGTAATCTGAATGCTCCTCCTCCACGTGAATTAGCAGGAAACAAGCCCACCTGTAGAGGAACACTAGCGTTACTCAACCACAGACATTGAATTAAAGTTTGTGAATCTGAGAACAGGTGTGTGTGTGTGTGTGTGTGTGTTCGTACCCTGCCGTACACCTCTCCTCGCCACCAGCCGTTGTGAGCTTTCTTAGAGATGATTTTGACGGTGTCTCCCTCCCGCAGAGAGAGTTCAGTGCGGTCCCGCGCGAGAAATCGTAGCGCACTTTAGCGGTGCCGTGGTAGCAGCTCGCTCGGCCCTGTGGACACACACACACACACACACACATGATCGGAGTGTTTCAGTGTTAGCGCTCACAGCGGTAATGACTCGTAAATGTGCTGTGTGTGTGTGTGTGTGTGTGAAGGCTGTGTTTCAGTGTTAGCGGCTCGTACCTGTCTGTGTGTGTGTGTGTGTGTGTGTGTGTGTGTGTGAAGGCTGTGTTTCAGTGTTAGCGGCTCGTACCTGTGCTGTGTGTGTTGCTGTGCACCGGCGCTGCGCTCTGCTCCGGCTGCTTGTACGGCGTCTGAAGTCTGGAGTCCACATCTTTAAAACACTCTCTCAGGGAGTTCTCCTGATAGTACTGTACCAGCTCCTGACACACACACACACACACTGCCTTCATTAACACAAATGATCAATTCAACATTACAAACCTGTGTGACCCGCTCAACAGAGAACCATAACTATAATTATAAAGTTATTTCTTCTTTCTAACAGAATAGCAAAGTCCACACCACAACTATTACAATAACTGTAAGGATAACTGTAAAATTAACTAATTATAATGGTAACAGTTACAATAACTGCAGCGGAAACAATAACTATCAATAACAAAAACTTTAACAATATCTGTAATGGTAAAAAAAAGAGGAAACAATAACTATAATGGTAACAAGAACTATTGTTAATGGTAATATAACAATAACTGTAATGTAACAATAGCAGTAACAATAACTGCAACATTACAATAAAGGTAACAATAACCGTAATGATAACAAAAACTGTAACATTAACTATAACAGTAACAATAACTAACAATAACTAACGGTGACAGTAATAATCAATAACTGTAACGGTAACAATAACTGTAACGGTAACAATAGCTGTAACGGTAACAGTAACAATAACTGTAACGGTAACAATAACTGTAACGGTAACAATAACTGTAACGGTAACAATAGCTGTAACGGTAACAATAGCTGCAACGGTAACAATAACTGGTAACGGTAACAGTAACAATAACTGTAACAGTAACAATAACTGTAACGGTAACAATAGCTGTAACGGTAACAATAGCTGCAACGGTAACAATAACTGTAACGGTAACAATAGCTGCAAACGGTAACAATAACTGTAACGGTAACAATAGCTGTAACGGTAACAGTAACAATAACTGTAACGGTAACAATAACTGTAAATGGTAACAATAACTGTAACGGTAACAATAACTGTAATGGTAACAATAACTGTAACGGTAACAATAGCTGTAACAGTAACAATAACTGTAACGGTAACAATAGCTGTAACGGTAACAGTAAGCAATAACTGTAACGGTAACAATAACTGTAATGGTAACAATAACTGTAACGGTAACAATAGCTGCAACGGTAACAATAACTGTAACGGTAACAATAGCTGTAACGGTAACGGTAACAATAGCTGTAACGGTAACAATAGCTGCAACGGTAACAATAACTGTAACGGTAACAATAGCTGTAACGGTAACAGTAACAATAACTGTAACGGTAACAATAACTGTAATGGTAACAATAACTGTAACGGTAACAATAGCTGCAACGGTAACAATAACTGTAACGGTAACAATAGCTGTAACGGTAACGGTAACAATAACTGTAACGGTAACAATAGCTGTAACTGTAACAATAACTGTAACGGTAACAATAGCTGTAATGTAACAATAACTGTAACGGTAACAATAACTGTAACGGTAACAATAGCTGTAACGGTAACAATAACTGTAACGGTAACAATAGCTGTAATGGTAACAATAACTATAACAATAGCTGTAATGGTAACAATAACTGCAATCGGTAACAGTAACAATAACTGTAATGGTAACAATAACTGTAACATAACAATAAAGATCAATAATGATAACGGTAACAATAACTGTAACAGTAATAATCAATAACTGTAACAGTAACAATAACTATGATACTATGAACTATGATAACTAACAATAACTGAGAATAACTACAGCATTAACAATAATGGTAATGATAACTATAACAGTACCTGTAGCAATAACAGTAATATTAACAGTAACAAAAACTAACTGTAAGGATAACCGTATCAATAACTGTTACAATAACTATAAACATAACCATAAGATTTTGATAAACACTCTACATCCACAACACAGCTATTATAACACTGACACAGAGAAACATTAACGGAAGAATCACTCTCAGAATGATGTTTTCCAGCTGATCACTGTGAACATTGTGTGTGTGTGAGTGTGTGTGTGTGTTCACTTACGAACAGCCCCTTGAAGGCTTTCTTCTTCGTTGATTCTGTAGAGCCCTCTGCATACGTGACCTTTATGTGTCGCGTGTCCATGTTGAACCTGAGACAGAGACAGAGAGGCGTGTCACAGGTAAAGTTTGATTGACAGCTGTCAGTCAGCGTGTTTGACGTGTTCAAAGTACTTGAGGCTGATGGCGTATTCTCCAGCGTCTTTCTGTCGCACCAGAAACGTCCCGTCAGAGCGAGAGGTCAGGAGAGTTTTAGCACCGGCCCGGTCCATGTTCCCAGCAAACCTGAAACACACACACACACACACACACACACATGATGAGTGAAACTGTGAGACCTCTGTCGTTAAAGAAAGGAGTGAATAAAGATGAAGTGTGTGTGTTTACCAGGGCAGTGCTGTCAGGTCTGGAGGAGTCGCCTGCAGAGACACAACACACTCTCGGGTCACGAGAGGAAACACTTGTGCAGACGTGGAGTAACATCGCAACGATTTTAATATTAATGACAAGAATCTAATCAAAGCAACTTTATGGAATAACCTCCTTTTATTTATTGGCTAGTTGTATATCCATAAATGTAAATATACAAAAAAAATAAACCCCGCTTTCAAACAAGAATTGACTTTGTTCTTAAATACCATTTCAATGACAAAATAAGAAATCAATAAAAACATGTTAAATATTCTTTCATAATATGCTTTTTTTCTTTTTTTGTGCACCCACTTTTTTTCTTTTTCTTTCTTTTTCATCTCTTGGCTAATCATTTTCAATAGATAAATCAGGCTTATAATATTTCTTCTTATTGACTATTGAAGACTATTGATAAGAAAAAAAACGAGTTATTAGGAATTGTCAAGCAATATTTTTGTATATATATATATATATATATATATATATATTATTATTATATATTATATATATATATATATATTATTTCAGCAGGGTCCAAATACGAGAAAATTTACATCTAATTTAATTTTTAAACCTGGAAATAACCAGAACAATGTGTCTGTCACTAATCGTATGCTGACATTATCAAAACCAAGCTCATTTAAATAAAAAGGGGAATAAAAATGAAAGTGTGAGTGTGTGTGTGTGTGTGTCTCACCGGTACGAACGGCTGCACTTTACTGCAGGGAAACCAGCCGACCTCGCCGATGGTCAGATTCCTGCCCTGAAACGAGACCAAAAGAAATCCCAGATTACCAGCAGAAGAGCCACTGAGGACACGAGAACTGCAGACGCACTGGTTTCTCTTCTGCATTACCAGAACTGAGCGAAACTCGTGTGTGTCCTGCTGTGGCCGCACACACACACATTTGATTTCTTTATTTGAATCTGCCAATCAAATATCTTACTGAAAGGATTGAGATATTCTCAGAGATAACACAGCTTTGACATTCGAGGGTCCATAAAGCATCGCTTACACACACACACACGTCTGGTTTACTATCTTTGTGGGGACTCTCCATAGGCATAATGGTTTTTATACTGTATAAACTGTATATTCTATCCCCTTACCCTGCCCTATCCCTAAACCTAACCCTCACAGGAAACATTCTGCATTTTTACATTTAAAAAAAATAATAATTCTGTATGATTTATAGGCATGTTTACCCATGGGGACCTCATTTTAGGTCCCCACAGTGACAAGAGTCCCCATGAGTCTGTGTGCTTTCAGGTTTAAGTCCCCACTGGGATAGAAAAACATGAACATGACGTGGACCGTCATCTCTTCTCTACTGATGTGGGCGGGGCTATAACCTGTCACTCACATGAGATCAGCCAATAGCAAACCGCAGCCATCCAATCAATTCCTCACAGACACAATCAAGCCCCGCCCACATGTGTTCCGTGTGTGCGAATGAATAAATGCGCCGTCATTCATAGCGCAGTGACGTGTGTGTTCAAGTAAGCCCGATATGAGCTGATTCTGTGAAATACACTGTATTTAATATATGATGACTCAGACTCACAAACCCAGATAGCACGAGTCTATTTGATGTGATATTTACATCTGGAAGACGTATTTTAAAGAGTGTTTGCTCATCTGCAATACGTCTATAGGACGTTTCCTGTCAGATGTCAAATAGACGTTTAGAAGATGTCAGTTTAGCATGCATTCTAAATCATTACATCTTAAAGACATCTTCTAAACGTCTATTTGACATCTGACAGGAAACGTCCTATAGACGTATTGCAGATGAGCAAACACTCTTTAAAATACGTCTTCCAGATGTAAATATCACATCAAATAGCCTTGTGCTACTGGGGACGAACTTCCCCAGCAAAGCGAGTAAACACAACTAACGCCACACTGGCTCGTGATTCGACAGCGGTACCGGCCACAGTTTTGGGGTCGGCGGGTGCTGTCAGCCTGGTCTCAGCAGTCTGAGGGCGAGTGTGAAGCCCGCTGAGCGAAGGCTAGTCCTCACCTCCCACCACTGCAGGTCGACCTCCGCGCGCGTCAGCTCCACCACGTCCCCCACAGACAGCGGCAGCGGCTGCCCGAACGCCACCGGCGGCGGCGGGAGACCGTAGTAGTCCAGGCACACCTCCATCTTAGGCAGACCTGGGGAGGACAGGGTCAGCACGTGTGTGTGTGTGTGCGTATGTGTGTGTGTGTGTGTGACGGCCGCTTTACCTGGTTTAGCCGGTCTTTGAGGCGCTAATCTCATTGTCTTACCCTGGAAACACAGGAAAACACACTTCAACACTCACAAACATCAACTGACACTCATTCTGATGATTATTCGACACTTCAACAGCAACATGACTGACTTACATGACTGACTTACTATTACATTATATTATTTTATACTATATCATATTCAATTATATTATATTAAAAATAAAGATTGTTGAAGAAAAAAATTGTTGAAGGAACATAAAAGCTATAGGGTTTTGCATATTATGTTTCATTTTTAAAACAGGCATTTGTATATTATATTATATATTGTTAAAGATTAAAAGTTGTAGAAAAAATAAAAAAATTGTGAGAAACAATAAATAACACCATATTCTCCACCTCAACTATATTAAAACAGGTATTTGCATGATATATATTTAAAACATGTTATATTATATTATCAGCATAGTAACGATGTTTAAAATGTTCAGATGTTGATGTGTAAGTGTGTGTAATATCCAGTTTATAACAGAATGGGGGAGAAATTAAATATAGAGCAAGAAAGTGTTCAACAGTTGAGCTTTAGTGTCTCAAACCTTCTTCAGCGTTCCAGATTCTGTGGAGTGAAAGAGAGGCACATGTGAGATCGAGTGAAGGAACATCATCATCATCATCATCATCATCTTAGTGTCTCTCGCTCAGTGTCTCTCACCTGAGTTTCGTCCACACGCAGGCACTCGGCCTGAGAACACTCTTTATGCAGCGGCCATCTTACAGCGGTAGCAGCGGTAGCCCTGATAGAAGATGCCCCTGATACACACACACACACACACACACACTTGCTTTAACAAGGTCTGATGAAACATGACTCAGAACTTCCTCTGGCCTGAAAAAGAGCTTTGACTGTAACTGAGCAGTGAACTGAGCGCTGTTGCTGCTAACACACACTATAGCTAAGCTAACTGAACAATCATGTGTATACACGCTGTGTGAAAAACACACTAAATTACAAATGCTGCCTTGGCAACTACATGAGTTTTGAAATACTAAAATTACTAAAGGTGTTAGGAAAAAAATGTGTAAAAATAAATATAAAAACGATAAAAAAAACGTCAAAATTAAAATTAACTACTTAATATAAAATAAAGATTAAGAAACTATAAGTATTAAAAATTTATTTTCGTTAACAAAAATACTAAAAATAAAATTAAATATAAAATTAAACATTTTATAGAAATCATTTAAAAAATCTAATAATTATTAAAAATGAATGAGGGAAAATTAAGTACTTAAACTAAAATAAAATAAAAAATCGGAACCGTAAAAGTAACAAAAAACATTTTCGCTAACTGAAACAAAACTAAAAGAAATTAAACATAAAATTAAAAAGTAAATTTGATTTAATTTGATTTGATTTTTTTTTTTGGTAAATTTACAATGAAATAACATGAAGCCAAGGCTTAAATCAAAATATTCTTTTAAAAATCTAATAAAAATTACAAATATTTGTATAAAAATATTAAAATATTAAAAATTTTTAAAATAAGCTTAAGCTTAAAATAAAAATAAAAATTGGAAATTACTAATATTGAAAATGACTATTTTTGTTAACTCAAATAAAAAAAATTAAAATATGAAATTAAATAGAACTAAAAGAGAAAACAGAACTACTAAAAATACTTGAAAATGAAAAAAAATGATCTAACATGCTCTGCTGCAAGCAACTTTAAGAAACGACATGAACATTTGCCAGGCAGTGGCGAATGAGTGTAAGCCGAGCGGGCTGACTCGTGTGCACTGATGCATGCTGGGAGAAGTGTGTGTGATGGATGTTCACCTGAGGAGCATCTGACAGGCTTTACATGAGGTGGTGTCTTCAAAACAGTGCATCTGGAAGTCATTAACCGTCTAGCAGAGCTGTTTTCCGGACACATGTTCAACCTGATCAACACACAACACATACACACTCATCACTACTGGAATCAGACACAATACAGAAGATTATAACATGACCTGGGCCATTGATGGACTACACAGCGCCATCTCAAACTGGCTCCAGCCACTTCTTCTTCAGCTCACGCGTCTCTAAAGTACAGATCGTAGCCGCGCTTGCCCGTACACGTCGCATCAGGAGGAACGTGTGTGTCCACTGTAGAAACACAGCAGGGTTAAACACAGCCGAGCTGTGGAGATCTGCTGAAACACCGCTGAGACGAGAACTCAGACCTTCTTGCTGTCCTTCTCTCCTGACGCTTCGTCTCTCAGCTGATAATTCTGGAGCTCAATCAGTTCCTTCAGCTCCATACTCTCCCCACTGCGCTTGCTGCACACCAGCAGAGACCTTATCAAAGAGGAACGCGCACCTGAGCACAAACACACACACTACACACCAGCAGAGCCTTATCAAAGAGGGAACGCGTACCTGAACACACACACACCTGTCCTGTTTGGATTTCTTTTCTGGGCTGCAGATCTTGCATTCTCCATCTATTTTGGGACGGCCGTAACTAACGCAAGAGACTGAGTCTGAACACACACACACAGAGAGAGAGAGTCAGTCAGAGTTCAGAGCTGAAGTGATGGTCCTCAAGGCTTCTGTGACCATGTTCTCGATGCACAGCTGAAACGTATGTGATTTAACGGATGATCTCATTGCTCTCTTCACCTCGTTTACACACTGAGCCAGATCCTACACACACACACACACACATTCTTTTTTAATAGAAAGTATCTGTTAAACAATATCTATATCTGAGTTTTCAAGGTTAAGACTTACACACACAGACACACACACTCACCCTCATGGCATCCAGTGCAGTGCGTAGTTTTCCTTGTCTTGTTGGTCCACTGTGTGTTTTATAAGCTCCTGAGGGAAACATTTGTTATCAAATGTCTGGAAAGACAAGAAACATGAGGATGTGTGTGTGTGTGTTTTACCTGCAGCAGCAGATGATACTTCAGGACTCTCTGCATGGGAACCATCAGCAGATCTCGCAGGGAAAACCTGCCGCGTGTTGGCCCTCATCGAACACTCTCTGACAAACACACACACACGCTCGGTAAAACCTCCGACGCTGGTTGTCTCAAGTTCTAGAAAAGGCGCTAGTATTTATATCAGATCAGAATGTGTCTGTGGTCTGTGTGTATTTCTGACCTCCAGTTTCATCTTCACATCTTCTCTGGTGCTGGTGATCTTGTCCAGGTGTTTGGTGGCGGACTCCACCTGACTGCAGTAACGGCCGTATAGCAGAAGCCTGACACACAGTTTTCATTTACATTCAAGGTCAGTAACATGTACAGATTTCATTTGTTTTTATTTCAGTTTTAGTTATTTTAGAAAATGAGAAATTAAATATTTGTAAAAAACTTAATTTGAGTTATTTTGATGTTTTCTTCCTCTATTTTTTTAAAATGTGTTTTAAAAAATGTCTGATTTATTGTAATATTTTTATTTTAGTTTTACCTTTTTAGTACTCATAGGTTAAATTAAAGGAAAATAGAGCACAAATTATACATTTTACAATTTTTCTTTTAAGTTTTAGTAATTTTGTTGCCTTTTTTGTATTTTTTATCGTTATTTTAAATCTTTTTTATGAATCAAGTCCCCCTGAGATAGAAAATCCTAGCATTTAATGTTGTTTATATGTCTATGTGGTGCTTTTCAAGTATGCTTTAAGACAAACCATGTGTGAAATTCATAAGCATTGCTGAGTATTTTCTCCAAAATACGGTTTGAAATCGCTGGTGTTTGTGACGTCACAAACGACCTTGTAACCAATCAGATCAACATGTGATTCTC
>JAQIUQ010004227.1:47500-129231 GCA_030378365.1 Hybognathus amarus
CAGTAATCTGTCCCGTTTATAACAGTAATGCTGTATTGAAATATATTACAAATATGACATAATATCAAAAACACTGCAAAAAATATTTTTATACATCGCTTTTTCGTTTTGTTTTCCTGTACATATATTGCATATATATATATATATATATATATATATATATATATAGAGAGAGAGAGAGAGAGAGAGAGAGAAGACTCAAAACAAGACAAATTTACAAAAATATAATCTTGTTTTCTCTTTTAAATTCACTTTTTTTCTGACACCAAGACTTGATATCTTCAGTCATCTTGCTTCTCTTGTTTAGATATTTGTAATGGAAAACAACACAGAAACCTAATTTTTCTATTTCATTATTCAAGTTATGAATGCTGTGGAGCTGTGGCGTAGACGTGTGTGTTGTAACTGTGGTGTTTAACTTCGGTGTTCTGGAAGAATGGTTCTGAAGGAAGTGTCTGAGAGCATGCTGGAGTTATAACAGCTGAAAGTTGCTTTGAGAGTTTCAAAAGTGCTGAGAAATGTGTTTCAGCTGTAAAACATAATCTTGTTTGTGTTTTTAATTTAGTTTTTTTTTCCTGACCCAAGACTTAATATCATCTCCAGTAAAGTGTCTTGATTTAAGAACGTTCTGGTAACACTTTAGAATACGGTTCCTTCGTTAATGAATAAGTACACAACAACCATCGAGTAACACAATATTAACAATCTAGTAACTAGCACTAGCAAGAAACTCTGATCAACGAACTAGTAGCGCAACAGACCGAAAGTGGGACTTCACTATTAACTCATCAATAACTACTATTTCTTTAATGCTTCCCAGAGAACTAGTGAAAACGTTTCATAACTAATCAATAACCGATGTAGGACAAATGACTAAGCGCTGACATTAGCATCTGAACTGCGGTAAACAATACACAAGGTGTTTACGTTATCAATATGTGTAGCATAGCGGACTTATGATTTGGGAAAGCTGTTAATAATTGGCATATACTGTATATTTATCAATCTATCTCTGTCTAATTATGTCTCTTATGTATGAACTAGCTAGTAATGACTCAAGTGTTGCTTCATGACCTAGTCATGATATGTGCAGACCAAACGCAAAGGTCATTTGAGCGTTTGACATTTTAGGTAAACTTTTAAATAGTATACTCTTAGAAAATGTGTTTAGAAGTATGTAGTAACTCACACTTGAGTCATTAGTTAGTTCCCATGATTCTTACAGTGGTTACTAATGAAAAGCCAATAAAGTGTAGAATCTTCTAATCACACACACACACACACACACATATATATATGAGCTAGGAGACATACATAAAAACATATTTTTGGGAGGTAGGTTAAATAATATAATAACTGGATGGTATTTGGGTGTCTGAAGACTCACCGTGACTCGAGTGATTCAATGCTAGTCCAGAGGAACGCCGGAAAACAGGACAAGCGCGGCTCACGACAACTGCACTTAAACGTCCATTTTCTTAAAATGATTCGGTTGATAAATATACAGTATACGCCAATTATCAACAGCTTTCCCAAATCATAAGTCTGCTCTGCTATTCCATCTCGATAACGTAAACACCTTGTGTATTGTTTACCGCAGTTCAGATGCTAATGTAGCGCTAAGTCATTTGTACTGCATTTTTTTATTGATTAGTTATGAAACGTTTTCACTAGTTCTCTAGGAAGCATTAAAGAAATAGTAATTATTGATGAGTTAATAGTGAAGTTTCACTTTCATCTGTGTGCTAATCATAGTTTGTTAATCAGTTGTTTCTTGCTAGTGCTAGTTAGTAGATTGTTAACATTGTGTTACTCGTTGGGTCTTGTGTAGTGATTCATTAACGAAGGAACCGTATTTTAAAGTGTTACCGAACGTTTAAGATATTTGTGCTGGAAATGAGACTGAAACATCATTTTTCCGTTTATTACCATCTCTAGGAAAAGGGGAAGTTAGGAATAATTAGCTTTGGGCAACACTGAATAATACAGTAATCTGCTGTGTTCACACAGTAATGCCGTACTGAAATATATTACATATCTACAAACATGAAATACTGTCAAAATCATTAATCATTAACTAACTCAACATTTCCCTGTACTAATATATAAATCTCAAATCAAGATAGATTCACAAAAACATGATCTTTCTCTGTGGGATCAGTCGTTCTGCTTCGCAAACGCGTTTAAGGATGTTTCGATATCTGTGCTGGAAAGACAGAAACACTGAGGACGAACGGCATGTTCATTACTCTAGAAAACGTGAAAGATCTGAATAATTGAAAGGTGTGTGTGTGTGTGCTGAGAGTGGAGGGGCGGCGTGATCGCAGCCGGTGTGTGTACGAGGTGTGTAAACACAGGTAAACACTCACCTGTGCGCTGTCCCAGGTGACCCTGTGGTTCTCAGGAAGTACTCGACACTGGATCAGCCATCCAGCGCACTGTCTCCACAGCTCCATCTCCACACACACACACACACACACACACGATCCGGTGACCTTCAGTGACCTAAACCCTTCCTAACGCATCCATGATCCAGAGTTAAACTCCACACACTCCACACCAGCGAATCAGTGATCAGCACAGGCTTCAGGGATTCAGCGTGTGTGTGTGTGTGTTCATTAATGAAGTCTCTCTCTCTGGTTGACCTGTGTGGTGTTCCCGCTTGTTGTCCAGCGATGTCTTCGCTCTCTCTCTCTCTTCTGTCGTCTCTTGTCTCTGCAACTGCACAGAGAGGAAGCCTTTCAACTGCACAACTTCCTCTTTCCTCTATGTCACACACATATACACACTCTCTCTCACACACACACACACACACATATACACGTACACACTCTCTTTACACACACATACAGGCGCACACATCTTTGTGGGTTCTCTCTCTCTCTCTCACACACACACACACACACATATACACACACATACATACAGTCTTTTTCTCTCTCTCTCTCACACACACATACACACACACACACACTTGACTTGCAAAATTTTGGTTTTATATGTATGCATATGCTGCTGCTAAGAATGAGTATGTGTGTGTGGTTTCTTGTACTGAGTGTGAGTGTGTGTCACTAACCGCAGTGTGTGCAGTCAGAGAGCAGCAGCACTGTCTGCTGTTGTGTGGAAATGCAAACTCTTCGGGCCGGTGTTCGTACAGTACAATAACAGTGTTGGAGCGCACACTCGTTCACATGCGATCCTCGTTCTGATAGATCACATATAACAGATCCGACACTCAGAATGTCTACAGGGATCTACAGAACATCTGAGAGCGTGACTACACTGAACTAACACGAGCATGCTGGGAAACGACCTGCTGACGTCACACTGACGTGCACTTCTGTTATAAAACCGGTTTTATTCTTCCTCAGTGTCATCTAGTTTTCCAGTAGCACATTTAAATCAAAAGATACGTTTACTTCAGAAGCAATTACTTGAGATATTATGAAATATGTCTTTAAATGAAGTGTGTTTATGCTTGAAACAAGGAAAAACATCCGCCATTCGGGTTATAAACTTGATTCAAATGGAAAACAGGATTATTTTTTCTGCCACACTGACAGATATTTCTTCTTTTTAAGAATAATTTGCTTAATTTTGTGTGCGAACATCTGTGAGAACAATAGTAACTGGGCCTCCATGTTTGTGATTATCAGTCTTTCTTGTATTTAGAAGTTCTAGTCAGTTTTCTGTTGATTGTTATCCCCTTTCTGTTTACAGCTTAATTTACTAAATAAATCATGGACCCATTCATTGTATTAAACACTATATTTCATAAGGCAAATCTTATTTGGACACATCCGAAAATCGCATACTTCCCTATTGATATTTTTTTAGTGGCGTGAAGTAATTAGCCTAGGCTATAATTGTAGTATCTAATTTCAGACACTGCATTCTCGATTATCTTCACTGTCTCAGTATGTTTAATATTCAAGGGAACAAACTCAATGATATCTGTAGAGTAATATCAAAATTTACGAATCCCCATAGTATGATTAGCGTAACAGCGGTGCGGCCATTTTAAACGTGACACTTCCGGTGTCACTGCATCCAGTCCGTTGTTATGCTGTTCTATATTGCAAACTGGAATTTTTGTCATGTTATTTTTATTCATTATTGTAACCTGTATTAACATTATTAACACATATTGTAAATATTGTAACATTATTAACACACTGCTTTGAAAACATTTTGTTTTCACTTCTGAATTAAATACCGTTTAATGAATGTTCTTCAATAAAGCTGAATCAGAAGTCTCGCCATTCAAAACAACTATCATTCGCGCTGCAAAATAATGTGTACAAACCATAGACTGTGGTATAAACATCCTCATTTTACCCGTTCCAGGTGTTACGTGTGTGTCTGTGTGTGAATGTAACTTATCGCCATCTGCTGGTGTGTTCAGCTGACAGACTGACTGAACAATGTTGCATTTGATTTCTGATTAGTTTTTTTTTTGTTCTTTTTTTGCGCACGATAAAGATTAGAATCAGAACTAAAATAAAAGCCCCACTGGATTATGATCATCAACCCACGTGATTTACAGTCCCTCGGGTTTATCTGCATTGGAATCAAACCCACTAGTTTGGAATGAGTAGAATCACGTTCGACCAGTTACAGAAACGTTACCTGCTAATTTCCATAAAACCATCGGATGAGACGATCTAGAGTTATCCTGAGAATCACTGAATGTGTCTCAACCTGCAACTTCACATGGAGATCCCTGCACTGTGATTGGCTGAGGGGGAGGACGCTGCTGCAGCAGCCAATCAGAACACAGCGCCTCGGGTTCCTCCAGAGAGAGAGAGAGAGAGAGAGAGAGAATGTGGACAAGAGAGTTCGAATACAACGAACCGAGATAAAGACATTAATGACTAAACCATAAACACCTGAGAGACAACTGAAGAACAGATAAGAGAAAATAAGAAACAGAAGAGAAGTTTTGCCGCACAGGTAAGAATTAAATTAAATTTACATCTGCTAAAAGTACATTTGCTGCACCAGGCAGATTGACATGAATCTAGAAATCAAAATTTGGTCTTTAAACTTCCTAATAAATACTTAATTTTATTATTTAAAGAGCCCAGAAACCAGAATACTGATCTGAAGGATCTGTAATGAAACACAAGAGCTGCTATTTAATCTAATATATCCAGTAAACACAAAATTACTACACATTAAATAATAATTATGACATGTCAAAATTATTACATTAAACAGTAGAAATTATGCGATAAAAAATTGAAATGATGACGTATACAAAGTCATAATTATAAGGTTAAATAATTAAGAGATATAAAATCTAAATTATGACATTTTAAGTGAGAAACTGTAGACAAAGTCGAAAGACACTTTTCTGTGTCATAATTATAAATGTATGCGATCACAAAAGTAATTTATGAAATATAAATTACTTTTTGTTATTGCATAAATGAATCTTTAATCTTAATTTGTTTGTCATCTCATAAATATGACTTTTGGTGTTATGATTTTCTGTCATCTCAAAAAGGACTTTTTATGTTTTTACATGACTTTTAACGTAATTATTACTTTTTGTTATCTCATAAATATAATTGTGTTATTCTCATAAATATGACTTTTATTTAATCTCATAAATATGACATATTAAATTATCATTTTGATTTATGTTGTCTCATAATAATCACTTGTGTTATTTCATGATTTTATATTCTCTATAAATATAAATTATATTATCTCATAATTATGATGTATGTTATCTCATAAATGACTTTATTTCATAATAAAGGATTTTTTATGTCATCCCATGAACATTAATTTAGTTCATCTGCATAGATATAAATGAGCTATCTAATAAATATATTTCTGTGAATAATACTGGTCCCGTGAGAATGGACAACCGCTCGATCGCGCGCTGGCTGAGGAACATTGGACTCCCTCAGTACACCAGCGCTCTGGAGAGAGCAGTGCTACGGCCTCGAGGTACACACACACACACACACACACACACACACACTCATACGGCCTCAAGGTACACACACATTTCACACTGGTTTCATTATTACACACACAGTCTGTCTTAATTAAGAAACTACGTGGAATATTTGTAGTTTTAAAATCATTTGTCACAGAGCAGTTTGCCAAACAACAATGAAACAGTGAACTGCTGTGTGTGTGTGTGTGTGTGTGTGTGTGTGTGTGTGTGTGTGTGCAGGGTCTTCTATCTGTAACAGAGGATGATCTCAGACTGATGGGAGTCGAAGATCCAGAACACAGAACAACCATCCTAATGCAACTACAGACACATCAGCCTGAGAAAAGGTGAACACACACACACACACACACACACACACACACACACACACACACACACACACACACAGTTCCTCAAGGTAACGTTAATAGACTGTTTGTTCAAAGTTATCTGGTCTTTAAATTTGTAAATGTAACTACTTGTTGTTTTAGAAGGTTAAGAGAACATTCAAAGCAACATTCCAATAATGTTCGTAGAATGATACAATGTTCTCTTAAAGGGATAGTTCACACAAAAATGTAAATAAGCCCATGATTCACTGTCCCTCAACTCACCCTAGTGTGTATGACACTCTTCTTGACAAACTCAATCTGAGTTATATTAATAAACACCCTGACGCTTCCAAGCTTTATAATGACAGTGAATGGCTGTTTCTGTTTTCAAGTCCCATTGGTTGGCCGGAAGCTATCAATGCACTTTTATGATGGACAGATACACTTTTAAGGACTTCAAAACAGAAACTGTCATTCACTGCCATTATAAAGCTTTTAACATTCAAATTTTCAAGCGTTCAGAGCATATTAGTGTCGGTTGTAATGGTAGATATGGTGCTTCTCCTCAGAGAATATCTCCTCTGGCACGATGAGCCGGAAAAACACTCTGCCATCACCGATCTGACCTGGTCAGATCCACGGACTTCTTCCGGCACAGCATCGTGTCCGAAACTATGTCGCCGTGACAAACGAGTCTCCGCCTCCTGCCTCCAGCTCCGCCCTGAAGACCACGCCCCCTCCAGCACACTCAAGCTCAGGTTCTTCATCCCTCATTTATTGATCTTTTCTGAGGTAAAAATGGAGGTAATTTAGATTTGATGACCAACTTATTGGTCAAATTATTCACTAGTCAAATTAACATCAAATCTTATAAAGAAAAGGTCATTATCCATCATACTTTTACCCTCAGTGAAAATGTTTAGCAAGCATAAGCCAGAAGTGTTTTTTTGTGAGTTCTGTTGTACACATCTATTATTTAGATGCGATCTATATGTGTACTGGGATGTTATCTGGTAGAAATGCCTTTTTGCTGAATTGTTTTGTTTACATTTTGCTGAAAAGTCTTACTTGTACTTTAACACTTTACAATAAGGTTCATTAGTTAACATTATTATAATACATTATTATAATCAAAGGTTGTATTTGTTAACATTAGTTAATGCACTGTGAACTAACATGAACAATGAACATCTGGATTTTTATTAACAAAGATTAACAGGCCTACAATAACAATATCGCTCATTGTTAGATCATGTTATTAGTTTATACATTAACTAATTCTAACTAATATAAAGTGTTACCGAAAAAGAAATAATGTGACTAGATAGCCTACTTTAACTTAAGCTATGTCTTCAAAATAATACACTCACACACTGAGAAATATTGCAGTCAACTGTGTGACCACATGCCCCGGTTTCACTTACAACATAAATAATAGGTTTACTTCGCAACATGTCACGGCTCACACTGGAATCTTCCCCGTGAGCGCGCACACCGAGTGTGTGAACGCGGCGTCTTGCGCAATAACGCGCGCGTCTCTGGTTAAACTTAGCGAAACGGGGCGTCGTCGGATCAAGCTTACACAGGTTTCACTCTCTCTGCCCGGGGATCGAGCATGTCGGACGGGTTGCGGGTTTTCAGGGCCTCGGGCGCCGCCACACAGGTGAGTGCGCGCGGAATGCGAGGAATGCGCGAAGATAGCGGGCGCGCGGGAGGAGCGGAGCGTGTGTGAACTCGTCAGCTGTGTGTGTGTGTGAGAGAGAGAGGGATCTGCAGGAGGAGAAGAGGGAGAAGACTCGGATTATGATCTCTCTCTCGATGAGAAACTCCACTATAGGAATAGTTTTAGTTTTCCAGGTAAGTGTTCCCGCACTGACTGTTAATGATTATCCTGGTGTTTGCGATGGGAAGGGCAGAGCTGATAGACAGACCTTTGATATATAAGTTATATGTACACATGTGTCTGTTGGTAAAACAGAATTTGTTGCGCTCAGGTCGATTTGAAACACTTTATTAAAGTAAGTTGTCATCGACACCAGATGTTCTGCATTAGTTAGTTTGATGTGGGTTGCTGAAGTTTGACTTTGGAAAACTTGAGATTTCACATAGAATAGATGATACTTTATTGGCTGAACTTAAATGACATGATGTATACAGCAATATAGTATTATGAATGATATAGTACTGAATGATTCAACTAGGGGAACCATGTTCAAATGCAACTATGTTTACGGTTTTCCAAACCACATTAAAGTACATTTCCAAAATAAATAATGATAATATATTGTAATACTAATATTAGTGGGATTTTATATTTGTTGCTGTCATAGAAAGTAGCACTGCAAAAATGTTCTTTCTCAGTATTGTATGTCTTATTTTCTAATCATTAAACATCTAAACATTCTTAAATCAAGATATGTTTACTGGAGAAGCAAAATGACTTAAGATATAAAGTGTTGTTTTGTGAAAAAATGATCAAAATGAAGTGAATTTATGCTGAAAACAAGAACAAATATCTGCTAATGGGCTCTGAAAAACTTCATTTGAAGGGAAATCAAGATCATTTTTCTGACAGTATTAAACAGTATTGTTTTACAGTATTTGTTTTCATTGTTTTAAGCATAAACTCAGAAAGCAAGACTTAATATCAAAAGTAAATGTATCTTGATTTCACAATTTAGATATTCATCCTGGGAAATAACACAAAGTACATTAAAATGTTAGTTTTAGTTGAGTTTTTTGGGAGTTTGACTGCTCTGACCTTGAGCCCATAACATCCGTTTCCATGGCAACTGATCCCAGGACATTCCCTGATGTCCACAGGACACAATGCAGCGGGAAGGAAACGCCATTAAAGTGTTATTTAAAAACACACCTCTCCATGTCAGTGATCTGCAGTGCTTTACCTTGAGGATCTCAGAGGTCTTTACTGTAACGCTGAAGTTATCAAACCCTAAGAAGAGTTTATCGTAGCTTCGGTCTGTTAGCAGATCAGCAGAAGGAGGGTGTGGTGGACGGACACAGAGCATTGTGAGTGCATGTCCTAAATATATGTCTGTACTTGTGTTTTTATGCGGTGATGTTTTGAGCTTTGTTTTATGTGCAAAGTTCTTAAAGCTGAACTAACAGATATCCCGATACTTTCTCAAGTTGATTAAACACAGAATAATAAGACAATTTTTATATTACAAGTTCTGAAATGTTGTTTAATTATGCAATTATAAAATTCATCAGTCTAATCAAATATGCTCTAATTTGCATACTTTTCTAATTTGCATCATTGGATAAAGCAAAGTTGAAAATTGTTGTTTGATTTTGTTGGCATGGTTGAGCTAAATGTTTTTACTGAGGGGATTTTGGATTTTTCTCTTTATCACTCAATAAATCAGAAAATACTATCGTCAGAGAGAAAAAATGTCACCATGTTTTTAAGAATAAAGTGTTAAATATATATATGGCGAATGATATATGAACAAACCCCTTGGTAAAAACCTTTAGAATATAGATTGGAATAAAACTGTAAGTTTTGGTGTGTATAAGTGATGCTGAAGTGGAGATGAAACTCATTAAAGATATGTATTGTAATTGAAATCTACAGACGCAAATAGATAAAATGTTATAAAATAAACACTTGAATGTGTTTCTCGGAAGTTTTCTTTCTATTATTCTTGAACGAAGACTTGATAGGGAAGAAAAATACACCTCAAAGTAGACCAGTGGATGAATAAACGATGCTTCTGCCTGTAGTTTACAATAAAAATAAAATCTAAATAAAGTCAAGTCAAAAATATTGCGACAGAATCAACTTGAGATTCCATTAAAGTGGATAAAAAGTTAAAAAGTGAAATATTACAAATGAAAAACATAATTTATGACTTTTTTTTAATCTGTTGTGCTCTATTTTGCAGCAGGAGGAAGAGTGTGTCGGCCTTCATCAGTCAGGTGAGCGTGTTGCACAGGTCCCGCCACACACACTGGTCGTTCAGGTCCCGCCACACACACTGGTCGATCAGTGCTTCACTGTGTTACTGTGGTGTTTCTGCAGGTGTTCTCGGGGCTGAAGGACATGGACTCTCTGAAGAAAGAGCTGGAGGAGGAGCTGAAACTCAGCACTGAAGACCTGAGGGGTTACGCCTGGTATCACGGACAGCTGCCGCTGCGAGGTGTGTGTGTGTGCGCGCGCGTGCGCCAAACCCAAAACCACTCACGCTCATGTCATCCCAAAACTGCAGTGTGTTGAAAAATACAGGACAAATGTTTGTCCACAAAGCTCTTTTTCTAGGATAGAAAAGGATACCTTATGATGTTATTTTCTATTTATATTATTGTTTATTTATGTATTTATTTTCATCTTTTATTTATTTCTTTGTTTTAATTGTTTATTTATTTATCTACTATGTTTTTTATTCACTCATTTTTGGTTTAATATAAAATGTATTTATTTATTTATATTTCTGTTTATTTACTAATTTATACATTTATTTTATTATTTGTTTATCTATTTTATCTACTAAATTATTCACTTATTTGGTTTAATCCATTTTTTTATTTACTTATATTTTTGTTTATTTATTAATTTATTAACTTATTTATTTAAGTGTATTTATTTATTTGTTAGTCTAAATTATTTATCTATTTATTTAATAATTTAATTATGTATTTACCACAGATAAAAAAAAATCTCTATTCACCATACAATAAAAATCTACAGAAGTAAACCAAGTTTGTTTATATTGTGCAATGCTGTTGTACTGTAAATGCATTCAAGCCAAACCTCACTATTGGTTGATATCGTGCATTTATTTGTTTAATAAATGTGTGTGTGTGTGTGTGTGTGTGTGTGTGTAGGGTGCGGAGAAGCTGTTCTCTAGAGACGGAGAGTTTCTGGTGCGTGACTCGAGCTCCAGTCCCGGTGAATACGTCCTGAGCTGCATGTGGAAAAATCAACCCATGCACTTCAAGATCATACGTGTCGTTCTGCGACCCAAACAGGTACAGTATCAGTCTCAGCATCTGCCGTGTGAACGAGCGTTCAGAGTCTGACGTGTGTGTGTGTGTGTGTGTAGGGGTACACCAGAGAGCTGTTTCAGTTTGAGAACGATCAGTTCGATGAACGTACCAGCGTTAATTCGGTTTCGCGTCGCGGGCGGCATCCCATCTCGCATTCCACAGGCACCATCATCTTCCAGCCAATCACACGCACTCTGCCTCTACGCATTATCAACGAGCGGCAGCGGCGAGGTCATCAAGCTCCGCCCATCTGTCACGAGGTCAGAGCAAGAGGCGGAGCCTAAGTTCCTCTCAGAGAGACATGCTGCAGGTCAACAGCAACAACCTGCTCAGGTACACACACACACACACACACACACACACACACACAGCATTGTCTGTTTATATTTTGATTGTATTTATACAAATGAATTTGGTGTGATTTGGCATTTCTTTCTTTAAAAATATACAAACATTGAAATGCAACTCAAAGATTTTTTTTTAATTTATTTAAAACTTATCAGCTAAAAAGTTCCGGCAGACAGATCTACAGAATGTTGCAGTAAAACAGGAACCGTGTCAGAATCAGACACAATACATGTCTAGCACACTGTGTGCATAGTTGTCATATTAACGGTGTATTGTGTGTGTGTGTGTGTTAGGAGCGGCAGTCAGCCTGCTAATATGGAGACAGTGGGGAGACCCTTTCTACAGTCTGCACAATCTGACAGCAACCTGCGCACAGGTACACACACACACACACACACACACACACACACACACACACACACACAGACACACACGATGAACATACTTAACAACTCATCTGATTACTACACACACTGAATTGTCCGTGTTCCTCAGGTGTTCCTCAGTGCAGTGCGTCACATGACTCTAGCCCTGCCCCCGTGTCCCCGGTGTTCCGCACAGGAAGTGAGCCTGTCCCTCTGCCCAGCCACTTCCTGTCAGTTGAGTCTGGGTGCGTCTCCACTGGTGGGCTGCTCGACGGACAGCTCCACTCCCGAGCGCCGCCCAAACCCCTGCGCATCTCCCATCATGTTCCCCCCACCCAGAGCGACCCTCGAACCCGACCCCGGCGACATCTACGGAGAGCTGGTGCCACAGGTCAGAGGTCATGAGCGCGAGACATATGAGACGAGAGGAAAAATTACGTTTCTCTCGCAAAAGTTCTGCATTATCCTTAGAAAATGTGCGTTCGCTCATGCTATTGTGCAGTTTCTAAGGGAAACATAAACGTTTTGTGAAAAATGTAGTTTTCAGGGTGCAACAAGTATTGAAATATTATGTTTTTTCCATCAACGTGTCACTTAGTTTTGCATTTATTTTTATACTACATTTGCATATATTAAGGAGTGGAAATGACTGATTAGGCATTAAGTGCTCCTCGCGCCATCTACTGGTTAAAGTCTTTTTAAAGTGTTTTTAAGATAACATTAGACTCCATCAGAGTATGACGGTTATGAACTGACCTTTGACCCCACAGGTCCCGGTCACCATGCTGCCGAAAGGTCACGCGCGCGGCTCTGCGCTCAGGAGAAGTGGACGAGTCCGCGCGCGCCTGACCGAGACTAGCTTCGGGTTCCTGGAGGCGCAGAAGCTGGAGGAGCAGCCACTGACACACACACACGGAGACGAGGACGAGCGCGACTGGTGTTTCCAGCGGCCGCTGACGGAGACGAGCTCCTGCTTTCGTCTGGAGGAGTTTCGTTCGCTTCTGCTGCCCGAGAACAACCGCCCGCTGGACCAGAGCGTCCTGATGAGGGTCAAAGAGCTGCTCACACAGACCGACGCCAGAGCCACCGCACTGCACATGCTCAGCGTCAACTGCCAGGTACACACACACACACACACACACACACACACACACACACACACACACACACAGAGACACACTGTGTCACACACTGGTCGATGGGACACACTCATATTTGCAGAGCTTTTATTGATTATATTTCCACTATGGCTCAGGTGGCGCGTGTCACAGGTGTGGACGCCGAAGCAGAAGAGCATCATGGGAGTTGACAGCGGACTGGAGCTCGTCACGCTGCCACACGGAGGCCAGCTCAGACGGGACCTGCTGGAGAGGTGTGTGAGCGTGTGTGTGTTGGGGAAAGTTACTTTGAAAAGTAATGCATTACAATACCGTGTTACTCCCTTAATAAGTTACTAATTGTGTTACTTAGTGTCTTTGTTAGAGTAGTAATGCGTAATGTTTTTGCGTTCCTTCTTTTCAACTGGGCTGGGCTTGTTTTTTATAGCAAAAAAAGTTTGGGCAAAAAACCCTTTCACAGCTGAAGTAAATAATAATAATAATCCTCATGCTGAAGACAGTAGCGGCTCAAACACACCTTTCTGCTGTTATTGTGGAGAACAGATGCAGGAGAGAGCTCAACACTCAGCCCTGTCCACAAGGACACGGGTATTTCTAGAACCCGAGTTTTATTACGCAGTTCGGCCGTTCGTCCACATGGAATTGCAGTATCAGGACACGGACTTTTGTCTCAACATGAGGACAGGAGAGCTGTCAGTCAATAAATGTGAAAAAGTAACTCAGATATTTTGTTGCAAAATTTTTAAGTAAAGTGTTACTTTACTAGTTACTTGAAAAAGTAATCTGATTACATAAGTCAGCTGTAATGCGTTCCCGAGCGCTGGTGCCGTGTTCTGACGCCCCGCTGCGCTCCCACAGGCACCACTGTCTGGCTCTGGGTGTGGCGGTGGATCTGCTGGGCTGTACTGGGACGCTGGTCCAGCGGGCGATGGTGCTGAGCAGGATCATCACGCTGGGCAAAGGAGCTGCGCAACACCACGCGGGATCTGTACGCCTTCTCCGCTGTCATGAAGGCGCTCGAGCTGCCGCAGGTACACGTCATGCTATTCACGTCATACTATACACTTCATACTATACACTTCATACTGTTAACTCCATGCTATTCACGTCATGCTGTACACGTCATACTGTACACTTCACGCTGTACATGTCATGCTATACACGTCATGCTATAGTGACCGCAATTCTAACCTCAAAATTAGGATTAGACATAAAATAATATCATATGTCAAAGTATCAAAGTAAAAATCAACATGTTAAAAGCAAAAATGCTACGAAATCCACTTCATATTTAGTGAGAAAGGGACATGCTAGAGCAAAACAGGCACTATTTTAGCAATCAGACCCCAAAATGAGTGAGAATCAAGTAGTGTATTCAGCAGACATGATGTTGGGTGCTGTAATTGTGTTGTTAGTAATGTAAATGTCTTTCAGGTGGTCAGGTTAGAGAATACGTGGCGAGCGCTGAGGCGTAATCACACCGAGAGTGCCGTGGCCTTCCGAAAAAAACCTGAAGCCCTTCATGAAGTCCCTGAATGAGGGCGAGGGTGAAGTGTGTTTGTCTGAATGTGAGTGGAGTTTACAGCGAAGTGTGTGTAAGTCTGAGTGAGTTTACAGCAAAGTGTGTGTGAGTCTGAGTAAACTTTACAGCTGAGTCAGTGATTTTACAGCAAGTGTGTGTGAGTGAGTTTACAGCAAGTGTGTGTGAGTCTGAGTGAGTTTACAGCAAGTGTGTGTGAGTCTGAGTGATTTTACAGTGAGTCAGTGATTTTACAGCAAGTGTGTGTGAGTCTGAGGAAGTTTACAGTGAGTCTGAGTGAGTTTACAGCAAGTGTGTTAGTCTGAATGAGTTTACGGTGAGTCTGAAGTGAGTTTCCGGTGAGCCTGAGTGAGTTTACGGTGAAAAGTCTGAGTGAGTTTACGGTGAGTCTGAGTGAGTCTACGGTGAGTCTGCAGCGAGTTTCCGGTGAGTCTGAAAGTGGAGTTTCCGGTGAAGTCTGAGTGAGTTTACGGTGAAAGTCCAGTGCAGTTTCCGGTGAAAGTCTGAGTGAGTTTCCGGTGAGTCTGAGTGAGTTTCCGGTGAGTCTGAAGTGAGTTGGACGGTGAGTCTGAGTGAGTTTACGGTGAGTCTGAGCTATAGAGTTTACGGTGAGTCTGAGTGAGTTTACGGTGAGTCTGAGTGAGTTTACGGTGAGTCTAGTGAATTTACGGTGAGTCTGAGTGAGTTTACCGGTGAGTCTGAGTGAGTTTACGGTGAGTCTGAGTGAGTTTACTGTGAGTCTAGGGAATCGACCGGTGAGTCTGAGGGAGTTTACGGTGAGTCTGAGGGAGTTTACGGGTGAGACCGAGGTGAGTTTACGGTGAGTCTGAGTGAGTTTACGGTGAGTCCTGAGCGGAGTCTACGGTGAAGTCCTGAGCTGAGTTTACGGTGTGAGCTCTGAGTGAGTTTACGGTGAGTCTGAGTGAGTTTACGGTGAGTCTGAGGGAGTCTACCGGTGAGTCTGAGGGAGTTTACGGTGAGTCTGAGGGAGTTTACGGCTGAAGTCTGAGGGAGTTTACGGTGAGTCTGAGTGAGTATACGGTGAGTCTGAGTGAGTTTACGGTGAATCTGAGTGAGTTTACGGTGAGTCTGAGTGAGTTTACGGTGAGTCTGAGTGAGTTTACCGGTGAGTCTGAGTGAGTTTACGGTGAGTCTGAGTGAGTTTACGGTGAGTCTGAGTGAGTTTACGGTGAGTCTGAGTGAGTTTACGGTGAGTCTGAGTGAGTTTACGGTGAGTCTGAGTGAGTTTACCGGTGAGTCTGAGTGAGTTTACGGTGAGTCTGAGTGAGTTTACGGTGAAACCTGAGTGAGTTTACGTGTGAGTCTGAGTGAGTTTACGGTGAGTCTGAGGGTAGTCTTACGGTGAGTCTGAGGGAGTTTACGGGTGAGTCTGAGGGAGTTTACAGCGAGTGTGTGAGAGTCTGAGTGAGTTCACAGCAAGTCTGAGTGAGTTTAGAGCGAGTATGTGCGAGACCGAGTTGGAGTGTGTTTACAGCCGAGCGTGTGTGTGTGTGCAGACTGGCATGGGCTCTGGAGCGCGGTGTCTCTACCACACATGGTGCCGCTGCTGAGGCTGATGGAGGGCGAGGGACAGTGTTGAATCCACAGACAGAGGCTGTCAGCTGCTCTACAACCTGCTACAGTCGGCTCGCAACGCCACACTACACGCTGAGTGTCATGCAGACGCTACGGCACATGGCCTGCTGCGTCAGGTACACACACACACTCATACGCGCGAGTGACTGCACAAGCCACACTTACGGCCTGCTGTCAGTGATACATCATCACAGCCACAACACTCAAGGACCTCTGTCCTCATGAGACTGCCTCAGCTCCAGGAGTTCCTAGTGCCTGAGAATTTCAACTGACACATTCAAGCACTTTGGACAAACCCTCCTGTATATAGCCAAAATAACATTATTAGAAGTCGTACTGCTGTAGCAACATTGAAAAAAAAATTGTCACATGCACATGTGATAGACTGTGAGGATCTGATTGGACAGCTGACCTGTCTCTCTTCCTCCAGCCGGATGGGAGCCGATCCCGGAGCTCCTAGAGGTGTTTCAGACGGAGTCTCCCCTGCGCCTCTTCTGGGGTCAGACGGGTGCGCAGGCCGGCACAGGAGCGCTGCGCCAAGTTCGACCGCATCCTCACGGTCCTGTCCAACAAACTGGAGCCGGACAGAGGATCTGAGGTCTGAGCAGCTCCAAGGGATCGGAACCGACACTGTGTCCGGTTCACACACTAATCATCATTTACTCGCCCTTAAAGGTGCAGTGTGTATGTTTAGCAGCATCTAGTGGTGAAGTTGTGAACTGCAGCCAACAGAAGTTACACTGGCTGACAGGAAGTGATGTCGTCGTCTGAGACAGCAAAGAGTTGCCAGTTAAATGATGGGTTTCTTTGCAAAGATAAAATGAAAAAAAGTAGGTTTACTTAATTATTCAGTAAAACAATGTTATTGTAAATATTTTTGTTGTTTGTTCATCATTGTGTCAGTGTTTTATCTGCTGACTTTAGCAGATTCTGATCATGAAGAACAAAATAGAGAGAAACGCGTGTTGTCCGCCTGGCCATCGTAGAAACGTGGATGTAAGAGGACCCGCGGTGTGTGAAATGCTCATTCTAATAAACACAACGGTTTCAATATGTAAAGTCTTTATACACCACTGAACACATAGTTATGTTTATGATATTGCATTTCTGTTAACATATCCCCCAAACATTACACACTGCACCTTTAAGTTGTTCCAAAACTGTATGACATAGTTTTTTCTGCTGAACACAAAAGATGTTTTGAAGAATATGAATAACCAAACAGCTGTTATTATGGGGGGGAAAAATACTATTGAAGTCAATACTTGGTTTACGACATTCTTCAAAGTGTTCGGGTGAAGTGTCTCTAATATCCCTGTCATTTATTAAATATTCAGATTACAAGAAATGTTAAAAAAGACAAGAGAGACTGAAGCACAATCAGATGATAAAGGACTTTCAGACATCTGAAGATGTGACTTTTCCCAAATAGGGGAATACTTTTTTAAAAGTTGTTTTTACATTGAAAATATTGCAATTTCAGCTTTGTTTACACATTATATTGTGATGCATTTGAGACCTTGATGATGATGTTTCTAAACTGTGATTTTGTTTACGCTTGAGTGAAATATGCCAAATATGCCCAATTTCAGAGGCAGTTTATTTTGAAAGAATATATTTTAGTTTCTTAATGAATTAAAATGGAAATGCACATCGAACCGAGTCTGCTTTAGTTTACGATCAACATGAAACAGGATTCACAACACTTTACTTTAAATAGAGTTGGGTAAGAACAGTATTCAAAAATGACACTGAATAAAAGTAAACATTTTGATGTATTCACATGCACTTAAAATCAATATTTACTAACTAGTGAATTCATACTACACCCTAGGGTCGATAAAATGATATTGATGTTATGTGTCGCCAGCAGGGGAGACACACACACACCTGCACATTTGTACAAAAACAGAAGGACTTACCGTATTTCTGATCTGATGTCTTTACACACTCACAAAAGTAGCAAACACACCATGATAGATCCATGGTTTAAAACAGGTGCGTTTGATTTTAAAATCTAAATGTTAAATACCAATCGGGTGCATTCAAATAAACAACGGTTGAAATAAAAACTTTTAGCAATCGCTGAAATGCCATTCTTATGAAGACGATAACTAACAATATAGTTTAAAATCATTCTCCTTGTTAAAGAATAGCAGAGTCCACAACTATAACGACACAGAGAGAGTAACGATAATGTTGGAATCACCTCAGAACCATTTTCCCAGCTGATGAACGTTAAAAACACTGACAGCCAATCAGAATCCACCCAGCTTGAAAGCCCGCGAGCATTTAAAGAGACAGACGATGCTAACTTTACTTTTTCAAATTTACATAACAGTTACTGAAACTATCGTTACTGTTCTTCTTGTAAACCGGATCCAGTCTAAAAAAATAATAATAATAAAAGAGTAAATTAATTATAATGATTAAGATCTGAGGAATGCACTGTCAATCCATCAGCCAATCAGAATCAGAACTGCAGAGAAACAAAGTTATAGTATGTTGGTGTGCTAACAGTAACAGTTATCATCATGTTTGGTGTGAACAGACTTTAATTCAGCAGTATAACATACAGAAGCAGAGTCAAACGTTTGGACACACACGACTGGATTCAGTAAAAGCACACTCACACTTGCAGTAATCAACAAACACAACGAACATAATCTTTAAAAACACAAATGCACAGAAATCACCAGCAGAAGCATTTAACGTACTGAGAGAAAGCAGGAGTGTATAGAGTGAGTGTCACATGACTGATCAGATGATCTGCACGCACGAGGCCGGCACGTATCCCACATCTCCACTGGCTCTTTGAACCCTGACCCAGCCGTCACCGTGATCCTCATCCATCAGACTCAGCTGCTCGCCCGCCCGCATGCACACGGCTCCCTCGCTGCTGCCTGCACACACACACACACACACACACACACACACACACACACACACACACACACACACGCACACACGCACGCACACGCTCAGGCAGAGGCTCATGGGAAGAAACGCAGGTACACATGACATTTGCTGCTGTTTTAGAAACTCTCACTAGTTTTCTGTAGTTTCATGAAAACACAATATTTAGCGTTATAAATGTAAAGAAAAAAAATCATGCTTTTGTAAATTAAAATTATGCCAAATTATTACATCCCAACTAAGTCATATTTATAAGATGAAGAATCGAAATTACGACTTGAATGACACGGCTTAAATTAAAATGATAACAAACAAAGTTATAAATTAGATAAAAAGTATCACTTAAAACCACAATTATGACAAAGGTTTAACACACCAAATCATATTTATGATAAATATCGAAATTGGCATATTAAGTCATAATTATAAAGATGCAGTCAAAACTGACATTATTAATGATGTAAACTAAAATGGCTAAACTTTAAACTACAATTATGACAAATTGGAAATGGCCATCCTAAGTAGATATTTCTGAGATGAGCGGTGGAACTGAGACGTGTGTGTGTGTGTGTGATGAGGAACAGCAGAAGCTCACCGTCAAAGTCATAGAGCGCTGTACACTGGCCAATGGGGTAGGTCCACCTTCAACTCGTCCTCAAAACCACATTCATAGATGTTCTCTGACGGAGACGTGCTGGACTCACTCAACACAGCCAGATACTCCGCATGACACACACACACACACACACACACCTTAGTCTAAAACTGCAAACCCAACAACTTCTGGAGTTTTCATGTGCTCTAAAGACTCACTCGCTCCCTTCCTCTCTTTATTCACTCACTCACTTATTTATCTCATCTCACTCATCTATTATTATTTATTTATTTATTCTTATTTATTTACTTTATTTATTTATTTTATTTATTTATTTATTCATTTATTCTATTTATTTATTCTTCGTCTTTTTCGCTCATTTCGCTTATTTCGCTTTTTTATTTTTTATTTATTTTTTTACTTTTTTATTTATTTATTTATTTATTCATACACTTATTTTTTATTTTATTTATTTATCTCATTCATTTTCTCATTTATTTACTTATTCTTTTATTTCACTTTCTATTTTACTTACTTATTTTCATTTTATTATTTACTTATTTACTTATTTTTTCGCTTTTCGTTATCGTTATTTCGCTCATCTTCATCTCTACTTATTTTTTATCTCTTTATTTATCTTATCTCATCACTCATCTTCATTTTTATTTATCTCACTCACTCACTCATTCTACTCACTCATTCTTATCTCACTCATCTCATTCACTCACTCTCTCCGCTCTTCGCTCACTCGCTCACTCGCTCTCTCATCTCTACTCACTCACTCACTCACTCACTCACTCACTCATCTCACTCACTCACTCACTCACTCGCTCACTCACTCGCTCAGTCACTCGCTCACTCTCTCTCTCACCTGGCTGTCCCTCCACCGGCTTCAGTCAGCTGACCCTGAGGAACACACACACACGTGTTTAACACAGCTGCAGGATCAATGATCAACCTTCATCAAATATGAGACCAATTCAGCAGCAAAAACACAATAGAGTCACAATTCAGCTCAGATTCTGTTCTGGTCTGATAGTGTCCGTGTGTGTGTGTGTGTGTACCTGGTATTTGTTGATCTCTCTTCTGAGTCTGACTATGTTGAGAGCGGTTTCTACTGATCTGAGGCTGAAGGCTGGACTGGATCGTCGAGCTGCGAGTTCTGCTCATAAACACCCTTCACTCTTCATCAGAGCCTCGCTGACGGGGACACACACACACACACACACACACAGTTAAAGCGTTCAGATAGCTGCTTTTACATGAATCCAAGTTCAAAAACACTTTAATTTTCAACAACAATCATTGCATCATATCTCTCCTCGACATGAACAACATCGACCCAAACACTGTCGCAGATCCACTACAGTGTTGGAGGGCGGGGCTAAGAGACGGCTGCTCAGCCAATCAACACCAGACCGTACTAACGACCTCGAACTCGTTCACTTCTTTCTTCTAGGAAACAATAACTTCACTTATCGTGTCGCATGTAAGCGTGTCACAGTAAACGAACCTCTGCTCCGTCTCTTTCTGCAGCTCTTTCTGACGTCCTCCATCTTCTCCTGCAAACGCCTGTCGCCTCTGGTCTGGAGGAAGACGAAGAGAAGTCCTCCGGCGAAGACGGCTACACACACACACACACACACACACCAAGATTCAACATTCTTATCATGTATTTTTAATATAGGTTAGTCTTACATAAACCCATCCCACACACAGCTATCAGTCCAATCAGTCCAGCCAAACTGTCAATCATACGGACTAATGAAAGAAATAAACACCCATCAACAATCAGACGATGTTGTGACAGTAAAAACGGGTCATAATTGTGTGGTTTATTTATCTACGAAACGTTTTCCAGATTTTTTTCATAAATTTGTTCTAATGTTAATACGTCTGGAACTAATGATTATATTTTCAATATTTCGATGCATTATTATGCAGTGAAACCTCGTGGCTCAAGTTATAATTCACCTTTCCCCACTTTCCTTTACTCCTCAAATAGTTTTTACAACTTAAAGTGCCATAAAATGTAACGTTTAGTCCACTTGAACTATGAACTCATTTCAACTGTGCGGTTACTGAAGAAAAGCCTTTGTTTTGTGCATCAGAAATGAAGCATGAGATCATTGTTAATAATGCTGAAATCAAATCAAACCAAAACAAGATGATCCTTCACTGCACCTCAATCACTTCAAATGTCTTTGAGTATAAAAGTAAAGGTCATGCAGGGAATAAAGCTCACCGTACCATGTTTTTATCAGATGGAGACGTCACCTAGAAATCCAAACACACAGACATAAGTATTCATAATATATATACAGTTAAAATAAAACTTATTCAGACTCCTTCAACATTTCCCACATTATCAGTTTATTCGCTATAGTTTAGCTAATGGTGATAAACATGAGCAGAACTCAGGTCTCAGAATCAGTGGATAATATTCAACTGAGTTTTGTCCGTCCCTTCTGTTGGACAGAAATGTTACTGTAGTCACTGAAGAATATTTGAGTGTAATATGACAGTTTACTCTTATTTTTCCTCCTTACTTACATAAATGAACTATAGTGTCCTACACACACTAGTGAAAAACTATAAAAAATAATATCTGAATAATCTTTGGTTTAACTGTATATGAATATATATAAAACTGGAGAGATGCAGGGTTAGACTGGTGAAAATCAGACATATCATCTGGGTTGTGTGTGTGTGTGGGCTGTACCTGTTTTTCTTGAACAGTTGTTTGATGCGCACCTTCGGCAGGTGTGGTGTGTTGTCAGACCCGACAGGTTTGATTGCCTGACTGTAATCCTCAAACTCCAGGTCAGCAGGGGGCACTGCGCCAGATCTGTGCTGCTCGATGAGCACCAGAGTCTCCTACACACGCACACGCACACGCACACGCAGACGCGCACGCGCACACGCACAGCACACACACACACACACACACACACACACACACACACACACACACACACACACACACACACACACACACACACACAGAGAGAGAGTCATGGAGCGAGTTTCAGGATATTAAATGCTCTGTGTAATTCAGTCACTAATTTGAAGAAAAGTGTTTGTTTTTCATGAGACTTTTCACATCAGAGTGAGTGAGTTCTGGAGTGAGTTCTGGAGTGAGTTCGGGAGTGAGTTCGGGAGTGAGTTCGGGAGTGAGTTCGGGAGTGAGTTCGGGAGTGAGTTCGGGAGTGAGTTCGGGAGTGAGTTAGGGAGTGAGTTCAGGGAGTGAGTTAGGGAGTGAGTTCGGGAGTGAGTTCTGGAGTGAGTTAGGGAGAGAGTTCGGGAGTGAGTTAGGGAGTGAGTTCGGGAGTGAGTTCGGGAGTGAGTTCTGGAGTGAGTTCGGGAGTGAGTTCGGGAGTGAGTTCGGGAGTGAGTTAGGGAGTGAGTTAGGGAGTGAGTTAGGGAGTGAGTTCTGGGAGTGAGTTAGGGAGAGAGTTCGGGAGTGAGTTAGGGAGTGAGTTCGGGAGTGAGTTCGGGAGTGAGTTCGGGAGTGAGTTCGGGAGTGAGTTCGGGAGTGAGTTCGGGAGTGAGTTCAGGGAGTGAGTTAGGGAGTGAGTTCGGGAGTGAGTTAGGGAGTGAGTTCGGGAGTGAGTTAGGGAGTGAGTTCGGGAGTGAGTTAGGGAGTGAGTTCGGGAGTGAGTTCGGGAGTGAGTTCGGGAGTGAGTTCGGGAGTGAGTTCGGGAGAAGTTAGGAGTGAGTTAGGGAGTGAGTTCTGGAGTGAGTTAGGGGAGAGAGTTCAGGAGTGAGTTAGGGGAGTGAGTTCGGGAGTGAGTTAGGGAGTGAGTTAGGGAGTGAGTTCGGGAGTGAGTTCGGGAGTGAGTTAGGGAGAGAGTTCGGGAGTGAGTTCGGTAGTGAGTTCGGGGAGTCGAGTTAGGGAGTGAGTTAGGGAGTGAGTTAGGGAGTGAGTTCGGGAGTGGGTTCGGGAGTGAGTTAGGGAGTGAGTTCGGGAGTGAGTTCGGGAGTGAGTTCGGGAGTGAGTTCGGGAGTGAGTTCGGGAGTGAGTTCGGGAGTGAGCTCGGGAGTGAGTTCGGGAGTGAGTTCGGGAGTGAGTTCGGGAGTGAGTTCGGGAGTGAGTTCGGGAGTGAGTTCGGGGAGTGAGTTCGGGAGTGAGTTCGGGAGTGAGTTCGGGAGTGGGTTCGGGAGTGAGTTCGGGAGTGAGTTCTGGAGTGAGTTCGGGAGTGAGTTCGGGAGTGAGTTCGGGAGTGAGTTCGGGAGTGAGTTAGGGAGTGGGTTCGGGAGTGGGTTCGGGAGTGAGTTAGGGAGTGAGTTAGGGAGTGAGTTCGGGAGTGAGTTCGGGAGTGAGTTAGGGAGTGAGTTCGGGAGTGAGTTCGGGAGTGAGTTCGGGAGTGAGTTAGGGAGTGAGTTCGGGAGTGAGTTCGGGAGTGAGTTAGGGAGTGAGTTCGGGAGTGAGTTCAGGAGTGAGTTCAGGAGTGAGTTCGGGAGTGAGTTCGGGAGTGAGTTAGGGAGTGAGTTAGGGAGTGAGTTCGGGAGTGAGTTCGGGAGTGAGTTCGGGAGTGAGTTCGGGAGTGAGTTAGGGAGTGAGTTCGGGAGTGAGTTCGGGAGTGAGTTCGGGAGTGAGTTCGGGAGTGAGTTAGGGAGTGAGTTAGGGAAGTCAGGGAGGTGTGTGCGAGTGAGTGAGTGTGTGAGTGTTTGTACACACTTGTTTCTCATCGATGTTCCTCCCGGTGCTGCTGATCGTGTCCAGACACTTGTTAATGTTGGGACAGGACCTTCTTCTCGGCCTCCGGAGAACTGCACGTAGCCGTCGGCCAGCAGCCGGATGCGCCGCTCCTCCAGTTCCTGCAGCTTCTGTCGACGACACACACGAAAGGGTTTCAATATTCAGCTCGCGGCGATGCTCTCGATCAAACACACAGCAACACAGCCTTAAACATGTAGGGAATCTCTGAGTGGTAGAGGTTGCTCTGCTCCTTGTTGTATCTCTGGAGTTGTGAGGCGTATTCGTTCTTGCTCTCGTCCGCGATGTGGACGCGACTGTGTGAGTGCTGTTTGGCCTAAAACACACACACACGAGCATACTGCATATATCATCAAACCCAGAGCACAGGTCGTATGAAGTGTGTGTGGTGTTTGCATGTACCCTGTCCACTTCTGCTTTAGTCGAGTTGGTGTCCTGCTGCACTCTCTCTGTTTGCTGAATAGCCTTTTCTGCCTCTCTCCATTCCTTCTCAAAACGCCTCTTACTCTGGTTAGAAGAAATCAATCAATCAACCAATCAGTCAATCAATCAATTAGTCAATCAACCAATTAATCAATCAATCCAATCAATCAATCAATTCATGTATGTAATCTGGTGCAGGAATGAATGTGTTCATGTTTTTCTGAACGGAGGCTGCTTTACAGTTTTAATCATTAAAGATAATATATTTATATAAATATTTTTTCTTAAATGAATTTACCACTAAAATAAAATACATTTTCATGACCAAAATAAAGTAGAATAAAAAGGTGCATAGATTAGTTTTAGTATGAAATATTGTCAATGTTTCAAATCTTTTTTTGTGTCCTTTTGTTTTTTAATATATTTTTTTAATAGTTTATTAAAGTTTTTTTGTGCATCAAAAATCTCAGTCTGAACTATTTTGTTAAAGAAAAGTAAAGACAATTGTCTAAAAATTGAAACAAAACAATTTTTATAACTCAAAAACAAACTAAACTAGACTAAAGTAATAATATAGCTGCAAGCAGCGTCTATGGGCCCAAGCCCTGGTAGGGAAACTGCATTTTAATGAGGGAGCATAATCTGCGCATCTCACACACACTTGCTCACTTACTCGCTCAAACACTCGCTCCCTGACACACACACACACACACACACACACACTCGCTCCCTCACACACACACTCGCTCCCTCACATACACATGCTACTTCACTCTGTCACACACTCTTTAGCTCACTCAGCTCACACTCTGCCTCTGCTCTCCTCCCTCACACACACTCCCTCACACACACTCGCTCCGCTCACACTCACTCACACACTCGCTCACTCACACACACTTACCATCTCCAGCTGTTTGAAGGTGGTCTCCAGGTTCTGCTGAGCCTTCTTAACTTCACACAGATGCTACAACAGGAGACGAGTGTCACAGTGTCACTCATGACAGGGATATTCTGCACTGAGTGTGCAGTGAGTGTGTGTGATGAGTGTGTGTGAGGTCTGGCTCATGCTCTTGCTCGTCTCCAGCTCGAGCTCCTGCAGGTTTCTGCTGAGTTTGGCACAGATGGTGAAGCGTCATGCTCTCTGGACACCTGCTCTCTGTGAGTCGAGTACCTGCTCAGCTTGCCCAGTAACGCCTGAAACGCCTGCTGACTGCGTCAACCTGCACACACACCGCCAACACACCTTTACCATAGGGCTGGCAAATAAACATGCGAACTTCAATATTCGTCTAATCTAAAAAACAAAACTACACATTTGAATGCAAAAACATGAATTCAAATTTTTGATGTGTGTCACAATTCGAGACATGATGATGATGATAACTTGCACATTTTTTTTTCTAAAATTATCCAGTATCTGCGTGTATACTGTACTTTTCCTCTAACATTCAGTCTTGCCTTTAGAATTTGAATATATTTTAATTTTGCTATTATTTCAGCCATTTTGACTGCACTACTGCGTTTACATCACGCGCACATCATTAGCAGTAGACTAAGTATTGCATTCAAGATACGCATTTAACACATCATGTATTCTCTGGGAATTCGAACCGGCGATCTCGCGCTGCTAGCACTGTTCGACTCTCAGGACTGACTGATCATCAGTGTTTAATCGAGCCGATCCAGAGACGCTTTCACTCACTTTGTGTCCTGATCTTCTTTGATGCTTCGTCTGGAATATTTCTTACAGAGATTCCTTCAGGGAAACACAAAAAGCAGGTTAAACCAGCAGGGACACAAGATAACTGTGCATTATTAACACACATGGAATAATTATCATAATTATAACTATTGATAACAGGGTTTCCAAACCTTAACACCACCCTTATATGGAAGAACTAAATGCTCTCTTTTGATTTGACCAAAGAAATTATTCAGAAACGAGTTTAAAAGGTGATGATGTTGCTTGTGTAAACTAATTAATATTCATGAGCCAATGCTTTCTATATAAGGGCGGTACGTGGAAAATTTGAAAAGAAAACGGTGTAAAAAATAAAATAAAAATAGATTAAACAAAATAAATATGTCTGATACATTGATTAAAATAAATTACAAATATTTAAATTACAAAAATTGATATAAATAAATAATGCATCTGATATCACAGTGATACAGTGAGAGAGGAAAAAGCTACATAAATGAACTTAATAGAAACTAAATATTTTCCAAATAATACTACACAAGTATACAATAATATATATTTTTATAGATATTAAATTCTTTTCTTTTTTTATATAAATTGTGTCTTTATTCATGAAAATATAGAAGTGGCTGTTAACGTTATCCCCTCTCACAGGAAGATGATATTGGGGTTTGATGCATCCTGAAGGTTGGAAACCCCTGATCTAGTGTAAAACACACGCTCTTGCCTGAGATGTTTTGCATAACTCTGCTCAATCTCTGCTCTCTCTTTAACAAACTTCACGTATCGGTCCAGCAGATCCAGTCCGCTCTGAGTGTGTCGTTCAATCAGCGTCATGCTGGTCCTGCAAACACACACATTCACAGTGCAGTGTTATTCGCCCTTGGTGTATGCGACATCTGGTCTCAGAATAGGTGTGTGTGTGTGTGTGTGTGTGGGAAGGGTGTGGGGAAGCTCTTTTTCCCCCACAAACTAGCTAGACTGGTCAAATCTGCTTCACGCTAGTTGTGACCGGGACGACCTGAGGAGTCACTGAGACACATTTAACACACTTATTTAGCTAATTATAAATATAACCTTTATAATATCTGATTACTTTATTTATAATGTATCTTCTTTTAAAAATAATAATGGGTGTAGTGAACGTATATTTAAACCCAAAATGGTTAAAACACACACACACATACATACCCCTGTATCTTTATACTAAGCTGAGAATTCTTATCTAGGATTTCATCACTCATACTGTTCTTTTGTTCCTGAACTCATTTCAAAGCAATCAGATGAGAAACAGTGTGTGTGTGTGTGTGTGTGTGTGTGATATCTTCTGCTGTCCTGAGACACCTAAACCAGTTTAACCAGTAACACACCAGCTGCTAAACGTTCTGTGTGTTTTGGAACTGTTGTAAATGTCATTCTGATCATCAATACTTTCTGTGTCACAATGCTTGAATATAGCCTACATAGATTATCAACATAAAAATCGGTGTGAAAAAATCACATAAAAATTCATATAGCCTATGCTGCGGTTTTCTGGTCTAACGTTACCGTACTAACGTTAACGAGCTCCATGTTATATCGTTATAGTCACCTTTTTGTCAGTGATTCTAAACAAGTAACATTAAAACTACTTTTTTCAATCGTGAAAAAGTTCAGCATTACTTTCTGCCTTCAAAATGTCTGCAACAGAATCAATGAACGACTTAACCATGTATTTCTATTTGCATTAAGTGATTAAATGAACTCACAGATACTCGATCCCCAATCCATGATCAGACACGAAATTCCTAATAAAGTTGTTTAACTCAAAATACTTTCAGAAATATGAGTATTGCTGGTCACGAGACCTATATTCCCATGAAACACGGTTATAACTCTCGTCTTTCTTTACCAAGGTAAAGCGATCCTCGCAGCGAAGAGAAGAGTAGTTTCTCTCACGGAGTTTCAGCTCTCAGGACACCTGAGCGTGAGGAGTGAGTTTACAGGTGTTCACAGGTGTATTGTGCTTGTGGTTTTCAGTCGCTGGACATCTTATAAACAAACACCGTTCATAACTGGGTCAATATCACCATAGAGTGCCTTTCAACCCTCACACCACTCACACACTTTGAGTTTAATTTACCTTTCGCTTTATGTCATGTCATAATAGTACATAATAGACAGTCAAATACTATAATAAATATGTTATCTGAGCTCCCACAATTATTTTTTTCTTTTTTCAATTATGGACCATTATTTAGAGCATAAAGCCTGATGGCTGATATCTCCACCCTGTCATGGAACATATAAATGACTGTTAAATATGTTTTCATTGCATTATTAAGATAATGTTATTGCCCCTGACACTTGAGCACAATGGATTATATAGGTATGATTAAATTATTAGTTTAAATATTATTTAAAAATACCAAGATGACAGGGTGGATGTAGCCCATCGACAGCATTCCACACCATTACACCACCACCACCAGCCTGCATACTGTGGGTAACAAGGCATGATGGATCTATCTTGCCGAACAGGGTGGACATTTTGGAACAACGCAGTAGGGTGGACATTTTGAGCTTCAATTAGCATATTAGCTTACAACAAACTGGGACTAGGTAACAGTTAAGTCTGGTTGCTGAAGATAATTTGGTATATTAAAACGAATACTTGAAAATTATTGTATTTGAATCACTTCCAGTATATTTTATGCCGACAGGGTGGACATGTTAAGCTTTGGCAAAACAAGTAAGCAACCTCATATGAGGAAAATTTGTTAGTTGTAAAATCAGCAGCTACTCACCTCAGCAGTTGAATTTCCCGCCACTAAAGAGATACAAAACAATCTGTTGTCCTGATGTCACTAATGGGGATGGCATATTCTTAAAGGGCAGATTCCACAGTATGAACAGGGTGGACAACCATTTAAGGGACATGGACAAACTCTTCTTTTTTATTAAATAAAAATATTGTTTTTATTATAAACTGATCAATATACTAAATTTGAGTAATATCTTATTAAACAAAATATTAATAGGAAAATTTTAATCAAAAAACAAATAAGACTGGACTATTTTACTCTCATTCAAATTTGATTAGCAGTGCCTGGGACATAGCAAAATAACATACATATACGAAACTATAGAAAATCTTGAAAATGGATCCCAAAGAGCCAAATAATGCTTCTGCTATGAATAAAAAACGTAGCCTTATATAACACACCCTTTCAAAGTTATTTGTATGTTAAGTTATAATGGAAAATCAGTTATTTAAATGTTCAGGACACCAAAAAGGCACCCTACAGTGATATTATCTGACCCAACTCCGTTAAGAAATAAGAAACAATTAAAACACAGGTAAAATCATAGGTAAAATGGAAGAATTTATATGATCCGAGCCGAGGTGATAAAGTGGAGATATGAAGTTTGTGCCACACTGACATCTACTGGATAAAAATATTCTACAAAACGGTCGGCTACTGAAGCTGATTAGAGAAAGGTGAACGGTGAACCAATCACAGTCAGTTGGTGACGGAATGGACCAATCACAATCTTTCTTAATAACAATTATTTACAATACTTCTGAGCACTGAGGTAAAAACGATATAAAATACTTTTTCTCATACAAACTGCTCGTTTCGTGTCTTAGGAGTCATTAAATCATGTTTAATTTGTACTTCTCTTTGCATGCTCTTTGTACGTGGACCCCAAACCTGCATATGACAGACAACAACGGTTTGACCGACAAATGTCAAAATTGAAAATACTGAGGAAACACAGACACCTACATGCTGGATGCCCTTGAGGTAAGCTAAAACATATCAAAAAATAATGTCATTCCAGATGATTCCAGATAACGAATTGAAGATGGTCTCTAGTTTAATTTAAATTGCCACTATTCTTATACTAAAGACACCATGAACATGTTTTAATAGAGGTATGCATATTGTAGTAGGCTACATTAAAATGATGTAATGTCATTTGAAAATTGTGGCGTTGTTTAAATTCATTCACAAACATGGATGTTTCACACATCTAAAGTATACAGAAATAATAATCTTATAAACTCATTAATTTAGCTTAACAACAACATGCACAATAAATTCCCATGTATTTGTATTTGCACAATGCATATCGTTTGAAAGCAGCTTTATATATTACACAGTACATCACTATTCTACATCAGTGATGCCATGTGATGCATTATACAGTAGTGGGATGTCAGTCATATAAAAATAACTTATAATAACTTTCCAAGTGTGTTCCAGTGGCATGTGCACAACTGAAACTGTGCACTGAACTGATGAATGCTCACGGACATCTTTAGCAGTGCTTTAATTTTATGCAAACACACACATTTAATTTCATAGAATGGAACAGTTTGTATGTCTTTCCTGCTTTTCGTCATCATAGAGAGTATTATTTATTGATTTTTCTTTTTTTTTCATTTTTCATGTCATTGAGCACTGTTGATCTTAGTTGCCTTTTTTCTTTATGTTTCCACCAAAATCCACCATCACTAAAATCTTTGTTCAAAATTTGTTCAGAATTTTCTTTAAAGCTTCACAATAACCTTTCATTTGTCAATATTAGCAACCACATTAGTTAACATGAGAAGGTTTTCGTCTTCAGCCTTGAATACCAGTAAAATTATTGTTGATCAGTTTAAAGGTGCCATATGTAATAATTGAGGTAAAAATATCCAAAAAATGAGCTACACACATCAAAAGAATGAGAAGAAATAAGTACAATGATGTAATTAAAAAAACGGACAAGTTATAGTGCTGCTGAGATATAAACCTAAATTAGCATGCTAAATTACTAGCCCCGGCCGGCAGGTGTCGTAATACCAGTTTCGGCCATGGGAGGCGGTTAGATAACCACCAGCCAAACTGCAGTAGACGAGTAACTCACGCGGCTTGTGTGTGTGTGTGTGTGTGTGTACTTGAACCTGATGTCAGTCGTCTGGAAATACAGCACTACATTTCAGTTCTGGGAAGAGTTCAAAAATGATTGGTCGAACATTATGCATGAGGAATACATTCTGGTAAGTTGTAGCATACTGTATATTTCAACAGTGTTCATGTTCTTTTACCATTAGCTAGAAGAGATGATCAGTTCACGTGCGCTGAGGGATCTGTGGTGTAACATTTACAAGCGCCAAAACAGTATTTATTGTTTGAATTGCGTAATAAAATTGACAGAATCTGAGAGCTTAACTAACCTGCTTGCTAAGTGTCGTTTGCGTGTCTCGCTGTGAATTCGTGAGAGTTGGCAGCTCTGAATGGCGCTAGCTTGATCAACATCAGCCAATGTGAATTAATTCAAACTAAATATGAACAAAACGAATACCGTAAACTTAAAAAATAGCCCAGGCTTTTATTTTCCCATATCGTGGAAATGCAGCTTGTTTTTGAGACAGGCGTCTATGAGACGGTCTTCATCATTTAGTGTTGAGATGTTGTTCATTGAGTCTCTGATCTCTAAAAATCTCCATGTGAAACTGCGCTCTTCCAACCTTTTACTATCGTGTCAAATGATTTGAAAAATATGCGCGAGGAGAGAGAGCAAAACAGCGCTTGTGTTGTTTGAAGACGCCAGAGTGCGCGCGGCCGCGGCACAACTCTCTTTCTGGAGGTATACTGCCCCATCTGGTATGGAATATGGAATATGTTTTGATTTTTAGTTCCAGATGGCACCTTTAACTGTACAATTAAGTTTGTACACATGTTGTGTTATGTAGGAGAATGATTTTACTAAAGCTCACCAGAAAACACTCAACTCTGATGAGACCAAATTTCAGTTCACTTCACATTATTTTGTGGTGGCAAGAGAGAGTGAATATGTTTAATATTCATTGTTTGCTTCTGTCTTTGTAGTCGAGGGAAAGAGAAATTGTCCAGTGAGGTCAACCAAAATCACATGAACGCTCATTCTGTGGAGGATTACAGGAGCATTACAGAGCAGATGAAGATCGTTTGTTTTAAAGTATAGTGCAGAATTTCTCCCAGAATCCCTCTGTCCTTTGTAGGTTCTCTGAGGGGTTTTGTGTAAATAAGAGTCCCTGTATTTCAGCATGATCACTGTCGTCTGATTCGCTGGATGGTATAGTGACCGCAGTGGAATCCTGACTGACTGTGTTTGTAGTTGGAGGTCTGTTATTAATGGCTGGTGGCTGAGACAGGCGGTGCATAATCCATCTTCTCCAGAAACGCATCTAAACTCATCCTCCTGATGATCGTGAGAAGGCCTTTGGAGATCCGGTAAGTGGCGTCTGGGTCGGAGTCTCGAGCGGTCTCCGGTGTTTAGTCACATAAACTCTTTCCAACTCCTGATCGTATCTGAGACTGATGATGACGCGGTTCGTGTCTGCTGTTGCGGTTCGAAGAGTAGTCTTCTGAAGACGTATTCAGGAAGGCTCTTCAGCTTTTGGGTATTTTTTTATGTTCAGATTTCCAACCACATAGTAAGGGTGATATTTGTCTGGAAGAAGTTTATTACCATCATTTCTCTTTCTCAAACGAGTGAAATCCGAAATCTCCGTCGGCTGGTTCACATTCGGAGATCATGACGTTGTCATTCGCCAAAAGAAACACCGTCATTGGCGAACCAGTAGAGGAGCTTGAGTCCAGGTCTGGGCCTGGGTCGGCCAAACCCAGAGTCTCTCAGCTGGGCTAAATTATTTAATGTTTCCACCATCGTCCTGGACCTTAGCGGGACAGAGAAATATGGGTGAACACACTCACACTAAAGTCTGACCAAAAGAGGAAATTGATCTTAATGCTTTAATTTAAAAAAATTCGGAAAACTCCAACCAATTTTCTTTGTGAATGAATAATGTAATCTTAAATAAATAATTGTTCTTCCTTAAAACACAGGGTGCATAAGTCACCATAAGACATAAGACACCCTCAAGGTCTTTTGTCCTCGAGGAGTGGTCGTCACTCCACCGGTTTTCTCAATCTTACATTGTGTAAGACTGGAAAAACTGGAAAACTGGTTAAAGAGAAATATCTGACCGATGGTCTCCGAAGACAAAGGACCTTGCTTGCAAATTAACATGTGAACAACTCTCACACACACACACACCCCTGCACCCCTTCCTCTGAGCACCTTATCTACATTCTCTCTCTCTCTCTCTCTCTCTCTCTCTCTCTCTCTCTCTCTCTCTCTCTCTCTAGTAACACTTAAAACTCACACAAGAATTTATATGGTTTTAATGTGAATTATTAAGGATTGTTTAGTATCATTGTAAAGGTCTCAGGGTGACTGGTACAAATGTCTTATTCCCAAAGAAGTAAATCAAAAGGTAATAAAGTTCTTAAGAATAAAGAAATATCTTGCACACAGAAGGGTGTGTCTTTGAGTTAACGCCTTCTGAGCTTGTCTGAATGCAATTTACAACTAAGCAAATAGTTCTGACTACATAAAGAAACGCAACGAGAGTTCAGGTGGTTGTTGTATTTAGCATTAGCCCGTGACGGAGGGTATCGCGAACTCTCAGCTCACGTAGCCACATGTCAGGTAAAATATAAATTGTTATATTTGATTATTTTAACAGACTTTGACTTTATTTTCATTACAGCTGAAATAGTTAATGTGTATTTAGTGATGCACAGATACCATTGACAAACCTTTCATTTTATGGAGTCAGATGAAACGAGTTAACACATAAGAAAAAAATTATTGCATTTAATTAAAAGTCCCTTTGCCATGGGAAAGACGGCAACACGCGTGAGACCTTCAAACGCCGCCTTAGGATCGGTTTCAGTAGGTCTTACAATTGTCATTCCAAACCTGCAGTCTTCAGTGGATCACAGCATTATTAAACGTCCAGACTACTGTAAAATCATCATCTGAAAGGCTTTATGTATGCGACGTACATTCTTACATAATCAGAACAATGATAACATGGTGACGACCAGTTTGACAGGTTTCTCTACGTTTTCTTTACAATAGTAAAATGAGAAAACTCTGATTTCAAAAATTTAACATAAGTTTACTTTTTACATTTAACTAATTAAGTACAATTAAATGTGGACCCTTTTTTACTTTCAAGTGTGTTTTTGGCTGTGAGTAAAATGTTTGACATCTCTCAATTGTTTTGTAGATTATTTAAAAGACCTTTGAAACATACAAATCAACTGGCCTTACAAAGCATACACTCCAACATTACAGTATTTATATTAAAATCAATATAAAGATGATTATTAATCCGAGTCTGTTTCTTTAAGGGTGTTTTCTCTTAGTATTTCAGTGTAAATAATATTAAATAATAAGTCCAGTTTTACTGTGTGACCATGTTGACTAGTCAAAAAGTTCTTCAGAGAGACATAGTGTAATAAATAATCTTGTTTAAAATACCATTTTCTTTCAAAAGTGAAAATTAGATCATACCTCTTTAAAACTGGTATGTATTAAACCTTCCTGTTGTAGAAGAACAGATAAGCAGGAAGACTCGCTCACTATCTGAGTGTTACGCCCTCTAGGCGTATCTGTTTCGCTTTCTCTGTGTGTGTTATTTTGCAGAATCCATTTGCATTTGCTCCAGCCAATCGCTGCCTGTCTTGTTGTGACCAGCCAATCACACACTGAGACTTGTAGACTTGTCTTTGTTCTACTTGTGGCTTTTGTTGTAAAGCTTTTCAGTGTTTTATTTATTTATTGTATTATTCTTTTTGCCTTGTTTTAACTTTATAAGGTATTTGGGATGAGATAGGGGCCCTTTACATGTTGCAACATGTACCCTAACACCAGGGCACGTAAGCTCAGACCGATGCGCTGTGTTTTGCGACGGTTTTCCCGTTGAGTGACATGTTTCCTGGAAATGGCGTGTAACAGGTGTGAGATCTGTTTTTCTTCTACAGAAGATTTTATTGAGAATTAACAGAGGTTTAACTCTGTGTTTCATTAGAAGTCACAATAACATCAGAATCTCTGAAGGAGAAAATCGAATTGGTCACCATTATGGGGATCAGTGTTTGCTTTAGTTGGGCTCTTGACCCTTAAGTCATTAACTTTAGATTTAGTTTGGCTGCTGTAACTGAGTTATAACAGCCAGATGAACAAAGAGTAAAGGTGATATGATGGTGTTGGTTGTGTTTTAACATAATCAATAGATGGCCTGAAACACTGAATTCATTGAGAACATAATTTTATAGTTTTATAGTTTTGTAGCTCATGGATTATAGCAGCACTGTTGTTGTAAAGTATGCATTTTCTAGCCTTTTCTACTAAATCTAAATGACCAAATCAATTACCAAATAAAAAATACCTCAAAAATATTTCAGGTAGGCACATACAGACATCAATGATTAGCGTATGAATCTCAGCAATGGTGACAAAAAAGATGACCACTGAACACAAGCTCATTAGTTATTCATACAGCAATGCATGATGGGAGCCATGGATGAGATTTGATTGGTGGCATCCAGAATACACTGCAATTTTTTTTTATTGTCACCATTGTTGAGATTCACAGGCTGATTCTTAATGTCTCTTTAAAATTTGTATGTGATTAAGTTTTAAGAAATGATTTGGATTATAATTTGTAAAAATTACAAATATTATGATTTTCAAGGACATTGCTGCTATAATCAATTAAGTAGATTTAACTCGGAAATTGGGCTCTAGCCAGGTCAAATGATTGTGAAATAATGATAGTGTTAAAACACAGCGAAACTTAAAACTTTTCTGTTTATCCGGCTGGCTGTTGTAACTAAGGTACAGCAGACAAACAAATGGTACACAATGGGTACATCTTTACAAAAGTGTCCTGCAGCTCAGGATACACAACCATTGAGGATATTGAGAATACATGTTTGTTGTAAGTTTTATAGTAAAAATCTAGCATATCAACAGTGATCAGCAATAATGTTAAGCCTAATACTCTTCTTTCACCTGAAATGTTTGTTGTTTTATCCCTGAAATGTGAGGCAAATGTTCCAGGCTGGTATTTTAACTAAATGCGCTCAAATCTCTCTTTTTTTCTAATCAGTGCAAAAGAGACTGAAATAACTCTGTCGATTTTTGTTAGACTGGCAAGTGTAATAGATCATTCAAAAAATCACAATTAAATGTCTACTTTAATTTGTGTGCACTAATAATAAAAACAAAATATTGTGTTTTTTGTAAAATAAAGAAAATAAACATGATGCGCGTTCTGTCGTCTCTCAATGTGATGTTCATTCTGAAACGCTGACAGAAAATGATCTTTAACTCAGCAAATACTTTCCACCCACACGTGAGAGTTATGTCTTTACGAAGCTTTAAGTCTCCATTTTTAACTGATGTAAATCATACCAAAACAAATCTGTTACTTTCTATTTATTTTTGACTAGATATTCTAAAAAGTAAGTAATCATTAACTTTTAGATATTGCCAAGAATGCATGAATTCAACACTGCCTTACAGTAAAAATAAACTAAATTATTACAAATAATGTAATTCACATGGTCTGCTGGGAGAACTGAAACATGGCAAGTAATGCAGTTTTTATAATGCCATCAACTGTTAGTATTTTGACAGTTATTGCGTTATGATTGACTAAATGATGATGTTGAATAGAAAACTAGTGCTAGAGTTTTGACAGAATGATTGAATTTTAAATCGGGTTTGCTGTGTCTTGATAGTTTTAGCATATAAAAAACACTGAATGTCTTCTGAGAAACTCCTGAGTGGAGTTATTTTGAAGGTACAGATGTAAAAATGAGAAAGAAACTGGTATGTTCATTATGTTTTTAAAAATATGACTGAAAAGTTGTACTATCCTATTGGCAGAGGAACATGAGTAAAATTTTGTTAACTGTCCAAGTTTAATAGTTGCAAGGAATGGTTTAATGCAGTGGTTTTCAATCCTGGTCCTGGGGCACCCACAGCTCTGCACAGTTTGTATTTCTCCCTCTTTTAACACACCTGATTCAGATCATCAGCTCGTTAGGAAAGAGTTCTATGAACTGAACTGGGTGTGTCAGATAAAGGAGACAAATAAAATATGCAGAGCTGTGGGTCCCCAGGATCAGGTTTGAAAACCACTGGTTTAATGTCTTCATGTTTTGTAATTTTTTTACTTATTTGCGGTTACTATTATTATTAATACTGGTGTTTTCCACAACAAAAAGTCTGTAATATAAATGCACAGGAGGTGTAAGGAACATCTACACATTTCATAATTAATTAAGGTAAATTATTAGACACATTGATTGTTGATTCTTTATTAACAAAACAAGAGTTTTTTCAAAGCAATCATAGATGTTTCATGCAGCAAAGATCTTTCTAACACTTTAAATGTGACCATTTGTGTCTCATTTATTTATTTTCTGTAAAACCTGTGTTGGTGACCTCTTATCTCAGTGTCATGTCATTAAAATAATATTGCCCTGTAATCTCTCAAAGGTACAGAGGTGACATGAGCCATGAAATGACAGTGTTTAGATCGGAAGAAGAATCATTTATATATCATTGTTTTCCTCTTTCAAATGAGGATCAGGAAACCCTCAAGTTGAAGGGGCCGTTCACCTGACGCTGTTTTACAAATGTTAAACTTTCTGCGTTTTAATCATTTGGCATTATACAGTATTTTTTGTCATTTTCAATACGTGTGAATTGGGATCATTTTGACAACGTTGTCATCTATATATAAAGTAAAAATGTCTAATGTGTTTGCATTAAGACTGAGGAGTTTAGAGAGGACTCTTTTGGGGAAATCAGGGAACCTGTAATCATGAGCTTCCACAAACTTTTACTTAGAACTAGCTCTGGACAACAATCACATCCAAAATAAAAGTTTGTGTTAACATAATATACTGTATATGTGTGTGTGTACTGTGTATAGCCTAATTATTTTGTATATATAAATACACACATGTGCATCTATATATTTAAGAAATATTTGCAGGTATGCACTAGATATATATTAATATATACAAACTTTTATTTTGGATGTGACTAATCGTGATTAATCGTTGCCCATCACTTCTTAGAACCTATTAAAACCATCATATTTATTTATTTAAATAACATTCTTTGTTATAAAAAATTTAACCTTCTTTATGCTTTTCTTTCACACACACACACACATATATATATATATATGTGTGTGTACACACACACACATATATATATGTGTGTGTGTGTGTATATATATATATATATATATATATATATATATATATAAATATATATATATATAATTAGTATGAACTTTAGTTTCCAAATGGATCCGATGTTTCCTTAATCTTGAACCAATATCTAGAGCTTTAGAGTAATATCATAAATATGTTATAAAGGCACAGAGGAGGAGTCTGAGAATCCCACATATATATATATATATATATATATATATATATATATATATATATATATATATATATATATATATATATAAAAGAGTGTTTGTGTCAGACTGAACAGACTTTATCATTCTTTTACCTCACAGGACATTTGTACAATTTTCAGAAAATCAAATCAAAATGGCTCAATGCGTCACCAAAGGCTGTGCAGAAGGTTAATCTTTGTCCCAAGTATCCTTTCTAAAACTCCAGTTTGCAGCAGTTTCTAGTTAAACCCTGTATTCTTCCTCAGGGGACGAGGCGTACACGTCCTACTACAGTGATTCTGATTATCCGGTCACAAAAGTCCTGAGGGAGCCTGTGTATGTTGAGGTGCACATTTTGGAGAGGACCGACTCAACATTGTCTTGATGCTGGGACATTGCTGGTCGACATCAACCCCCAGTCCACTCAGTCTACCCCAGTGGGACCTGCTGGTTGATGGGTGAGTAAGGCCAGTCTTGACCCATCTAGTGTGCTAGTAAATGGTTTCTGACCCCCTCTTTGCCTTTCAGATGCCCTTACCAGGATGATCGTTACCTGACCACATTGGTTCCAGTGGCTGGATCATCTGGTCTTCAGTTCCCAACCCACTACAAGCGCTTTGTTGTGAAGATGTTCACAATTGTAGATCCAGCATCACTGGCTCCTCTGCAGGAAACGGTACAGTACCCAGTGTTTCAGTTTTCAACTGTCTCTTGGTTCCTAATACCAGCTTTGGTTCTCGTCTCAGGTCTTCATCCATTGCAGTACAGAGGTTTGCCATCCCTCTTTTGGCTCTTGTCAGCAAAGTTGCTCCAGGCAAAGTCAGTGCTTCCTGTTATTTAAAGTGTTTAATTTAGCTTGTGTTTTAAAAGTTAACTTATTTGTTTTTTTCTTGCACTTTTAGGAAGGGATGTTCATTTAAACACTACCACTTCTGGCTAAATTGTGGTTTCTAGTGGAGAAGTGAGACTGATTCTATGAGTACTTAATAAATGATATTAAAGCTTGATCTTGTCTGGCCATATTTTGTGCAATGATGCCAACATGAAATTGTTCTTGCTTTATTTGGTATGTTGAGGAAATAATAATACATATTATGGAAAGCATAAGTAATGCATAGTAAATTACTATACTGTATATTATAGTTTATAATTATTATACCCTTTTTATATATACATATATATATATATATATATATATATATATATATATATATACATATATATATATATATATATATATATATATAGTATATATATATATACATATGAACAGTTCAGATGCAAAAGCCTCTAAATGCCATTTGAAATTTTCTTCTAAAATGACCATTTTTATCAAGCTATATATTTAAGTTTCAGTAATTTCACTTAAATGGCAATGAAGATTACCTATTAATTGTCATTTAAGTGAAATTACTGAACTTAAATATACAAGCTTGATAAAAAATGGTCATTTTAGAAGAAAATTTCAAATGGCATTTAGAGGCTTTTGCATCTGAACTCTTCCATATATATATATATATATATATATATATATATATATATATATATATATATATATATATATATATATTATACATTCCACTTTAAACGGGCACTTTAACACTATTTATTTTTTCGATTTGGTAAGAAATATTACCTTGACATTTCCGTGTGAGACACTAAATCAAGTGCTTGACTGTAACCTCGAAGCCTAAATTACCTCAGACACAGGCTACAAGTGTTTCACTGTATCGCTTCTTGAGTTTTACTAAAGTATTTTATGTTTGTAATGGAAAAAGGTTAAACCGATAATTAGCTGTTCGAACGCCCCATCCTTTTTGTGTGTGTTATTTTTTTATTGCATAGCAGAACAATAACAACATACTAGAGGATCCCTCTGTTACATTCAAAAAAGCATCAAAGGAAACAGAATATAAAACCATAAAAAAACTCCAATAAGAAAAGAATTCAAAAAGTAAATTTCGCTTTTTTATTTCTTGCATCTTTTAACGCCTCAGTAATATTGGAGAAAGCGTTATATTATAACGCTTTCCCCAAATGCCCCACCCGTAGCCTCTCGGTCAGTATTTGATTGACACCAGCAATGGCCAATAGGAACGCGCGGTTTGCACACAAGGGCTGTTCTTCATAAGTTTATGGTGGTCTGCTGACCGGATAGGAAAACTTTCTGCCTGCCTTCGTTTTTCTCTGACAACTGGAGTTTGACATCTTGCGTCGGTTTTGTTAGTTTTATTTGGAGTCAGCGAGTTATGAAGTGATCAGTTGAGTTGATCTGGGGTTTGACCGAAGCTAGTTATGGGGAACCGCGGGATGGAGGACTTGATTCCCCTGATTAATAAACTTCAGGACGCCTTCAGCTCCATCGGCCAGAGCTGTAATCTGGAGCTGCCGCAGATCGCGGTGGTGGGAGGCCAGAGCGCCGGGAAGAGCTCGGTGCTGGAGAACTTCGTTGGCAGGTGACCGTGCGGCTTTTACATGACAAAACACAGTCTTTTGTGTAAACAACACTGAAATACGACTAATACTTATTTCAATTTGAGAGAAAAATGTACCTGAACTTCAAAATGTGTGCTGCACCATTAAACTCAAATGTTGACGCGTTCAGTGACCAGAATGTCTAACGTTAGTCAAAAATTAACCATTTCATAGTGTTGCTGTGCTTTAAAGTGATAACGTTAGTTCACTCAAAAATTAACATTACAGGCCAATTCACACCTAGAACTATAACTAGATCGAAATATAAATCGGTAACAGCAGCACAGAGGAACGATATCGTATTGGATTCACTTCAACGGTGAAATCAACGGTTTTTTGTTCAGCTGATAAATACAACAAAATATTGACAGCCAATCAGAATCCAGCTCTCGGGCATTTAAAGTGGCAGAACACATAAACTTCAGAGCGCTTAATATAAATATAACGTTTTTGGGATGAGCTCGGTAACTTCGTGGGCAGCTGGTGACCGAGCGGCTTTTACATGACAAAACACAGTATTTTGTGTAAACAACACTGAAATAGGACAAATACTTCTTTCAATTTGAGAGAAAAATGTACTTGAACTTGAAAATGTGTGCCATAAAAATGATCCGTTGAGGCGTTGTGATCAAAATGTCTCTGCTAGGCAAAGATTAAAGGGATACTCCACCCAAATATGACAATTCTGTCATCATTTACATACCTACAAGTTGTCAAGATATTTTGAAGAACAATTGGTACAGTTGTTTGGCACCAGTGACTTCCATAGTAGAAAAAAATACTATATGGAAGTCAATGGTGCCAAAGTTACAATCGTTCTTCAAAATATCCTCCTTTGTGTTTATAGCAGAAGAAAGAAACTCTGCAAGAAAAGAAAGTAACTGAACAGAGGAATGGCATCTTTTGGAACCACATTCTCAATGTTTTTTTTTTTTCAGTTGATAAACAATACAAATATTGACAGCCAAATCAGAATCCCGGTATTTAAAGGCATAGTTAGCGTTGTTGGTGTGAATGTCCATTAAACGGATAGTTCACTCAAAAATTGTTATTCTAAACCTGTATGAATTCCCTTTTGCTGGAGCACAAAAACATATATATCTTGAAGAATATGGGTAACCAAACAATTGGACCCCATTGACTTCCATAGTATGGAAAGAAATGCAATGGAAGTGAATGGGGATCATTTACAGACCTTTATGTTGTTACAGACCCATTTTTATTCGGATGTTTTAAGACATTTAATGGAGATCTTTTCCATACAACAACAATAATTCATAGTGACTACCATGTCGTACTCCAAAAAGCACCACAAAGGTCCGTATGTGCCATTTTATTGGGAGAATGACAGCATGTGGGTTTGGAAGGACTGAGTGTGAGTGAATGAAGTTGTGATCTGTGTATCAGAGGCTCAAATGTGTCGATTTCTGTGTCTGAATGGTTCACTGAAGAAGAACAAAACCACATCTGTGTGACTGAGACAGATTTCAGCGTGTGTGGACTTGACACCTTCAGGATTCCTGCTCAAGCAACAGGAAGAGACACACACACACATGTGTACACTTATATATATGTATATATATATATATATATATATGTATATATATATATATATATATGTGTGTGTGTGTGCATGGAGGCTTTGGTCTGGGAAGTGAAAAACAATATTCCCTCTTTTGTTGTGGTGTGTGTTTTCAGGACTTTGATGAACCAGAATTATGATGATGTCATTCTGTCATTTCTTAAACCGAATCAACCCTTCACTGAGAAAGGACCATTTTAAATTCAGGGTTGCTAAAAATCTTCTAATGGGTGTTTTGTTTTCTGTATATTTTATTACATCTTAATCTAATGGCATTGTGTTAAACCACAAGAAAACAAAAAGTTGATGTTTTAATCCATAGAGATGTTCAACCGTGTGTGTGTCTGTGTCATTCAGAGACTTTCTCCTCGAGGATTCGGCATCGTCACCCGCAGGCCTCTGATTCTCCAGCTAGTCAACAGTAAAGCAGGTAAAACACGCGTTACACCTTCTGAACATCCAGTCTCTCACACTCAAGGTGTGTTCACGCTTTTCCAACCGTCGAAATGATCACCGTCATGCCCAAAAATGATATCACAATATTGCAATAATGCAGAATGATGATGCTGAAAATTCAGCTTTGCATCGAGGGAATAAATAACATCTTACAATATATTCACTTAGAAAATATTTATTTTAAATAGTAATAATATTTCACTGTTTTTACTGCAGTTTTTAGCCTTGGTGACCCAAAGTGACTTTCAAAAACAATAAAAACACTAAACACTAGTGTATGACAAAATATAAACAAAATCACACACAAAAAAAATTTTAATTGAACTAAAATTAAAATGAATACAGAAAATAAAAATTCTAACTATGAGATAGTGTATTGATGATTCTCCAGCGACTCTCTCTGTTCCTCCAGAATACGCCGAGTTCCTGCACTGTAAGAGCCGTAAGTTCACAGACTTTGACGAGGTTCGGCTGGAGATTCGAGGCCGAGACGGAGCGACTCACCGGATCCAATAAGGGAATCTCTCCGGTGCCCATCAACCTGCGCGTCTACTCGCCGAACGGTAACTTCAGCTCACTCTTCCACAATAACTCTCTGTCGTCTGCTGCAGTTAAACGTTAAGTTATTCATCAGATCTGAATCAACATAATGACGCTTCTAACCGTTGCTCTCTCTCAGTCCTGAACCTGACGCTGATCGATCTCACCCCGGCATGACGAAGGTGGCGGTGGGAGACCAGCCGACGGACATTGAGTTCCAGATCCGGTAAGAGCTGTGGTCTGATGGCCTACAGGACCCGGTTGAAACAAGGGCTACGTTTACATCCATACGATAATCCGCTCAGCTCGGACCTGAAAGCCTTCATGTTAACCCCTCAACCGATCCCGATCTGAAGCTCGGTCCCTATGAGATTCTGATCCGGCTTGAAAGGTAAGGTTTATTCTTTTACTAACCCGATCAAGAGCACATGTAAACACTCGATTGGATTATAAACCTTTTGAAAACGGAAAGGACTTTGCATGTGCAACGATGTAATAGAAATAGCGTGATGATGTAGAAATAGCGTGATGATGTAGAAATAGCGTGATGATGGGCAGCGGCGCAACGGCTCATGCGATTATCATCTCCAAATTATGACCAAATATGGATAAATATTAGATCTGCTGTTTAAATCAAATAAAGAACCAGTCCAGGAGAATAGTTATTATGCGCAGACAGATTTGAAGAGTGTGACATAAAAACACAAACCCGATCAACATGTAAACACTACATGCAGATTCATCAATCACAATGAATTCAGTCCGACTGAAACAGAAGCTGTGCGTGTAAACGCAGCCACTGACGCCTCTTCACTGTGTGTGTGTGTGTGTGTGTGCAGAGACATGCTGCTGCAGTTCATCTCCAGAGAGAACTGCCTGATCCTGGCCGTCACGCCTGCCAACACCGACCTCGCCAACTCTGACGCGCTGAAGATCAGACAAAGAGGTCGATCCTCAGGGTGAGGCGCTGGATCGCGAACAAACCCTCTCCCAGTGCCTGTTCATGAAGTGTTGTGTGTACAGCACGATATTAAAGATAATAAAGATATTGTGTGATAAGTGAAATCTCTGATTTAAGTCTTTGAAAACCAAAAAAAAGTGCTTGAAAAGTCCTGGAAATTAATTTGACAGTTTCTGTACAAAGTTTTTTTTCGGACACGTTTCAGTTGGAGATTTTTTAAGTGTTTCCACTCGTTTCCGAGAACATTCAAAAGTAACGTTCCAATGGAGTGTTCACTTTACAGTCACTAACTGAAGGAAAAATGAAAGTTTTTCATGAAAAATGACATTTTGAGTGTTCAGAGCATTCAGAAATAATAGGAATGTTAGCACACAAAAAAATGTGTTGGATCGGGATGTGATTGAGAAACCAAACTGCTGCTTGACCTCTGACCTCTGGCCTGCAGGTCTTCGCACCATCGGCGTAATGACCAAACTGGACCTGATGGATGAAGGAACGGACGCCAAAGACATCCTGGAGAACAAGCTTCTGCCGCTGCCGCAGAGGTGCGAACCGCATGGCCTCATGGGAAATCACACCAACACAAATATGTTCTAAATCATGAATAACATGTAATATGAAAAACTGAAACTTATTTTATTTCAGCTAGTTGCCAGGGCAACATTTCTCATGTTCATTTAGTGTAATTTGATGTACTAAAATAACTCAAACTGAAAAAAAAACATATAAATTTAGAAAAACACAACAAAATGACTAAAATGTTAACTAAAATGAAAAGACATCATAGAAATAAAACCTAATAGAGGACAACTCAATACATTTGTCTCCATAGGGGAATTGATTTTAAACACTAACGTATAAGCCGTTACAGTGAGCGTGCTCCTGATCGACGGTTCTGCTAATGCCGTTAGCCTGCGCTATTTCAGCTTGTTTTTAAAATACCATGACCATTACCCATGATGATAGCCGACAATTCCACCAATCAGAGAGTTTCGGAACAAGCAAAACATGACAAAACATCTCATTAGCTCCGCCCACTCCCATGAATCAACTCGATGACATCATTCACAGTGAAAAAGGGGGCAGGTGCTAATGCACTGTAAATATAATATTGACAAAAACTATAATGGTATGTAATAATGTTTCCATTCACCACTTTTTATGGAAATTTTGGGATATCACATTTAAAAATCACTGGATGGAAATGAGCATAAACTACAATGGCAACTTTTAGCGAAGAAGTACTGTACTGTGATTGGAGTAACTGTGGACCAATGGCGTCGCAGCGTCTCTAATGTTGGTTTGGTGTTTCTTGAAACGCCGGAGTCGAGGTGTGTGATCAGAATGATCTGGTGTATTCCCTCCAGAAGCGTCACACACACACGAGTGTGTTCCCGAACACCAGAGAACACGACAGCGCTCGACTGACGCTCGACACACTCGTTTATGATGGAGGAGAAACAGTTTATTACTGATATATCGATCCAGTTTTGCAGGAAGTGATGATTCTGTTCTCTTGAACACACGGGATGGAAACTGCTTTATTCACAAATGGTTTATTCCAGTTTTCCTCATGTGTGTGTGTGTGTGTGTGTGTAGGTTATATCGGTGTGGTGAACCGCAGTCAGAAGGACATCGACGGCAGAAAGGACATCCGAGCGGCTCTGGCGGCCGAGAGAAGTTCTTCCTGTTCCATCCGGCGTACAGACACATAGCGGAGCGCATGGGCACACCGTACCTGCAGAAGACACTCAACCAGGTGCCAACACCCGCAGGACACGTGTGTGTGTGTGTGTGTGTGTGTTTCAGCTCAAAATACCCCACAGATCAGTTAAAACTGACACTTTCGAGAGTGAGCAAAACGCAGTTTTTGTGTGTCCCTTTAAGGGGTCGGAAGGATGAGTCGGGTGATTGTTTAGGGTCTTCCTGTAAAGTTCGTAACATACTTTGGTTCGATTGCTCAGTGGTTGTGTAAAACAACAGCTTTACCTCCTCAAACACAGCTCTGTTCACAGAGACCCGCTTCGGTGTGTGTCTCTTTAAATGAGACCTCAGGCTTGTTTAGGCTTGTTGAGGATGAAACATAAAGGAGCGAATGGATTTCTTCATTGTATGGTGATTGTGTCCACACACTGCAAACACACATTTATATGCAAATACAAAGATTGAATTTTGCATCTGATGACCCCTTAAGATGCAAATGAGCTGCTGCTCCCGCCACAGAGGGCGGAGCTTCAAGAGCTTGTGTGTGTGTGTGTGTGTGTGTGTGTGTGAGCAGCTCTCGATTACCTCACACAGAGTCAGGAAGATGGAGAGACTCAAGAAGAAGTGATAACAACAATCATTGATTAGCATATTCTGTCTTGATAATCATGTTCCCGGGGGCGGGTTTATGTAAATTTTAGGATTTTGTGATGTCACTAACCCGGGAGGAAGCTTGTGTAGTTCCTACCAGGCGTTTGTTGTAGTCCTTTAAAAGAGATTTCTTTAAAAGCAAATCTCTCCCTTTGCTTTGAGCGTCGTCACTTCACAGATGTTGTTTATGCTCAAACTGCAACATTACACACTAACTACAGTTAGAAAAGTGAAATCATAATCACCCCTTTAAACACACCGTTTGTCCCGTTTCCAGCAACTGACGAACCACATCTCGTGACACCCTGCCGGCGCTGCGGAGTAAACTGCAGAGTCAGCTTCTGTCCCTGGAGAGAGAGGTGGACGAGTACAAGAGCTTCAAGCCGGACGACCCGCGCGCAAGACCAAAGCCCTGCTGCAGTGAGACACACTCACCTGAACATCATCAGATCACATGTGTCAGTCCTGTAGACGGTTCGGTGTCAAGATTCCAGATCCCAGATTTCGCTTCATTTGTGCTCATTTTAGTGTGACTCTCAGCTGCTGTTATTCTGGATTACAGGAGGAAGTTCAACACTCGTATTTCTACATCTAATCTAAAGTCATGTTTGCGTATTAGTCTGGTTGAATTAGATCATTGAAGGTCAGCAGCAAAGACAATGGTTAATAAAGTGAGATTAAATACATAAAGTATACAGTATTTGTGTAATTCAATACAGTTAACTTTTAAAGTTTTGTGTAAAATTCAGAGATTGCATTTTATGTTTTTTATTCATTTTGAGGGATACTGAATGTTTTCAAGTGAGATGAGTAAATGCAGATCACATTTAGTCCAGAACTACAATAACCATAATTTTACACACACAAACACACTCTCCTCACTTTATTTATCTCTCAAAATGAGGACAGGAGAGCTGTCAGTCAATTAAATGTGAAAAAAGTAACTTAAATATTTTGTATATTGAAAAAAGTAATCCATTACTTTACTAGTTACTTAAGAGTAATCTGATTACGTAACTTCGGCTTACGTGTGATGAGTTTCGCCAACACTGCTTTTAAGTGATTGTAAAATCGGGTGAGAAAGGAAACGCGTGTGTATCAGCCTATCGGATCTGTGCAGATCTTAAAGTGACAGCGCTCATATTCCTGCCGTCTCTATCACACTTCAGGAGACTGAGACTTGTTTCTCACTGAGTAATTCTGTAAATATATGTGTAATGTAATATTTTACGTTAGATTACAGTTTCTGAACCTGGATAACTTTAAATTGTGTCTTTGTTCAGTTGTATTTATTTGTAGGATTGCTGATATTTTTTCTTTATAAACTTAGTATTTACTTGTCTTTAATAATGCATGAAATTGATATCAGTTCGGCCAGTTGTTTTTCTATATTATTTTTAAACCACTCTTGTGTAAGTGTTCTTTAGCCTGGTCGTGGTTGTCAGACACAATTACATTTTTTTTAAAAATTTTTGAGAAGACGAAATAAGAAAATCGTAATAATCGGACTTTGGAATCTGAATCGTTAAGATTCAAACAACACCAAACCCTGAGTCCTATCACCCAAACCTTTTCTTCCATTTGTCAATTATAGACAGAAATGAGTGTGAATAGAGGAGACCACATGTATTAAACTACTGTGTGTGTGTGTGTGTAGGATGGTGCAGCAGTTCGGTGTGGACTTCGAGAAGCGTATCGAGGGTCTGGTGATCAGGTGGACACGCTTGAGCTCTCCGGTGGCGCACGAATCAGACCGCATCTTCCACGAGCGCTTCCCCTTCGAGCTCGTTAAGGTACGCTGAGCCTCGTCTACTTCAGGTTTGACTGTGTTTGCTTTCACTGGAGTCTCACTAGCTGATCTACAAGATGTGCTGGGTAATGTCAAGTATTGGGCATTAAAGTTTATAGTTCAGATATAAACACTGGTGTCTACAGTAGTGATCAGAATTGAGCAAAACTTGATGCTTTCAAATAAAGAGTATTACATGATTACACCAGTAGGTGGCGACAACTGACTGTTAGACAATTACTTTTGTCATTTAATCATCAATTCAAGAGATTCGATCAAAAACGCTGATTCATCCAAGTAATGAAACAAGTGAAGTCAGTGAGTCATTGAATCACTCCTTTATCAGTGAGTCATTGAATCCCATGATACAGTAGATAAAGTGTGTGTTTGTGTGTGTGCTTAGATGGAGTTTGATGAGAAGGAGTTGAGGAGAGAATAGTCAGGTCACGCCATCAAGAAACATTACATGGAGTCAGGCAAGAACACACGGACATCATTCTCTCAGTCATTAAACTCCTAAGATCACACATGCTGGATCGCTTTAATAAAAACTATTTAACTCGAGGATACTTGCTTCTTGACTCTAGAAAATGACCGAATTTTTATTTCAATGAAAGGAATGTACTATATTTTAGTTCGACAATGTTTTTTTATTTAATATTTTGTATTTGTAGGGGATTTTATGGTACTAAATTATATTTACACTGTGTTTATAATCCATTTATTCACTTTTCGAGCATAGACCTGAAAATAAAATTTCCAACTTAAACTTTTGTAAATCTGGAATGCTTTAAAGCACAGACTGAAGTTTGATGTCTTTTTAAAAATGACACTTAACAGAATATTGCTAAAGGGATTTTTTTTTAAATCAGTCAAATTTTATCAAAAATACTATTTTAAATTTGTATATGAAATATATACTTTTAAGACATTTTACTCTAAAACTGCAAGAAAATCAATAAGTTGTGTTCCGCATGTGAGCTTGATATCTCAGTAGACGAGCGTTGAGTGGGAGTGTGTTCGGCTGCAGTACCGAACGCTTCCACTAGAGGAAACTCTCACTCACTCCCACTGCGCTCGTTTCTGACCGCGAGCAGCTCAAGTGTGAATATTTAATACAGGACCATTTAACCTGTTCAAAAGATGTCCATGACTTTTTTTTGTGATTACATAGCAAGTGCCAAAACTTTACCAAGTTTTGTATCATTCCAATGAAGTAAAAAATTAAAATATAAACGTAAAAAGTTTCGGTCAGAAATTGCAGACTGAAGAGCACAGATACACCACACATATTCAACATGCACTTATTGCTGATATTTTCACACGCCTGTATCGTTACACACAGATCAGCATGGTTTTACTCTGTTTGACCGTGTGTGTGTGTGTGTGTCACCTCAGGACGGGGCTGTTCACCCCTGACATGGCCTTCGAGGCCATCGTGAAAAAGCAGCTGATCAAGCTGAAGGAGCCGTGCCTCAAGTGCATTGACCTGGTCATCCAGGAGCTCATCAATACGGTCAGGCAGTGCACACTGAAGGTAGACATGAGCATGTCACGTGAACGGCTCCGCAAAGCAAAAACACGCTCAGCCATGCTGCTTCAGGCTGATTGGCTGAAAACTGCTCGGCTTGTCAAAAACATTTCACATCAGCCATACAATCTGACATGAACGGTCCCGTTAACACTCTAATAGTGTTAGGAAAACCACGACTAGCAGGTATCAGAAAGGACACGCGTCTCGCTCAGGAATGAGGAAGTATCTCCTCGTTGTGTTTTCATCCCACCCATCCACTTTTTCCCAATATTGTGCCCTTAATTATCCCCCAAATAACACCTGCGCTGTCCCATGATCCTCCAGGACGGGGCTGTTCACCCCTGACCTGGCCTTTGAGGCCATAGTGAAAAAGCAGATTGTTAAACTGAAGGAGCCAGTGTCTCAAGTGTGTAGACCTGGTGGTGTCTGAACTCTCCAGCGCTCCTCCTCAAGTGCACCGAGAAGGTAAAACCGTTTCTGACAGATCCTGTAACCAATCAAATCCAGTCCTGTAACCAAACTGTCTCTTGATTGACAGATCCTGTAACCAATCAAATCCAGTCCTGTAACCAAACTGTCTTTGATTGACAGATCCCGTAACCAATCAAATCCAGTCCTGTAACCAAACTGTCTTTGATTGACAGATCCCGTAACCAATCAAATCCAGTCCTGTAACCAAACTGTCTTTGATTGACAGATCCCGATAACCAATCAAATCCAGTCCTGTAACCAAACTGTCTTTGATTGACAGATCCCATTAACCAATCAAATCCAGTCCTGTAACCAAACTGTCTTTGATTGACAGATCCCGTAACCAATCAAATCCAGTCCTGTAACCAAACTGTCTTTGATTGACAGATCCCGTAACCAATCAAATCCAGTCCTGTAACCAAACTGTCTTTGATTGACAGATCCCGTAACCAATCAAATCCAGTCCTGTAACCGAACCCTCTTTGATTGACAGATCCCATAACCAATCAAATCCAGTCCTGTAACCGAACTGTCTTTGATTGACAGATCCTGTAACCCAATCAAATAGAGAGCCTTAGTCCCGCCTCTCCGCTTCCGGCTCATGGGACCGAAAAAAATATGTATGGTAGTCAATGGCGAGAGATAACTTCTCTTTTATACCGTCTGAACTGTGTGCTGGATTACACATATGATGTTTGTCAATTTAAAAGATAATTATGAAAGTCAAGAAAGTCGCAGTTCGTCATAAAACAGAAGAGTAACATTTAGTTTTATGTGAAAGCCGCTCAATGAACTACATCTCCCAGGAAGCGAAACAACGAGTGAGATCCACTGCTGTGTGTGTGTGTGTGTGCAGTCTGGAACAACACACTCATGACGGTAACGTTACGATTCTACGGAAGACTATAGAAATGAATGACATAGCCTCAGTAAAGTTCGCTTCCATTCGTTAGAGAGAATGTGCGTCTTTGGGGTTCTGTAGTCTTTGTAATTACGTATTTTCACAGTCTTATATCTCAACAGTTTTACATCAAACTGCAACTTTCTTGACTTTAAAATGTATCTTTTAAATTGACAAACATCATATGTGTAATTCAGGGATCAATTTAAACGAAATCAAAATATTTGTTGTCTCTGTCATTGACTTACCATACAATATTTTTCCGAAATAAGGTCCCATGGTGGTCGACCAGAAGGGAGGGACTTAGGCTCTCTGTGCAGTCCTGTAACTGAACCGTCTTTGATTGACAGATCCCGTAACCAATCAAATCCAGTCCCTGTAAAGTTCAGTGTTTGTCTGTGGTGGATGAGCTCAGCTTGTGTTTGTTTTTGCTTTGTGGGGATCATATTTACTAATCACACACGTCACATCCGCCGTCAAACACACATTGGTTCAGGTCGGCATGCAGTCCTACTCACTTCTGGAGACACCGTAATGATGTGTGTGTTCCTGCTGCCGCTCTCAGTGTGTGTTTGTGTCGTAGTTGAACTCGTATCCTCAGCTGAGAGAAGAGACGGAGAGAATCGTCACCACATACGTCAGAGAGAAGAGAGCAAAACTAGAGACCAGGTGTGTGTTCGGAAACCTTCCTCCTGTTATTTACTGCTTCATTTCTTTATGCATCATTAATATATGTTTATTTATGTTTATGTATTTATTCGTGTGTGTGTGTGTGTTACAGGTGATGCTGCTGATTCGACATCGAGCTCCTCCTACATCAACACAAACCACGAGGACTTCATCGGTTTTGCCAAGTGAGTGACTTCTGACCCTTGTTGAACTTTGACCCTGATTCAGTCTAACAGCAGTGTGTTTCAGCGCGCAGCAGCGGAGCGCGGCGGTCAGTAAGAAGAGGGCGATGCCCAACCAGGTACAACATCATCATTCACACACACTCAACCGGCTGCCGATTGGTCTGTTCCTCCGCCTCATTAACATAGTCCCTCCCCTCGCGCAGGTAATCCGACGTGGTTGGCTGACCATCAACATCAGCATCATGAAGGGCGGGTCCAAGGACTACTGGTTCATCCTGACCGCAGAGTCCCTGTCCTGGTACAAGGATGAGGAGGTGTGTGTGTGTGTGTCAGAGTGAGTTAGTGAGTGAGTGCGAGGATGTGTGTGTTTAGATCTTTATTCTTCATCTTTTGTGAAAACAATCCCTGTGTGTGTGTGTTTTCCAGGAGAAAGAGAAGAAGTTCATGCTGCCTCTGGATAACCTGAAGCTGCGAGACGTTGAGAAAGGGTTCATGTCCACCAAACACACCTTTGCCATCTTCAACACCGAGCAGAGGTGCGGCTGAGGTTATGTTTGTGTGTATCTCTTCATCCGAGTGTGGGTCAATTATCACGCATATGCAGACCTATGGACGCGCGATCATCGCCATAGTGAACCAATGCAGATATTCCAGAAACAGGAAGAGCTGCACGGACACACTAATCGGATCTGTTGCGATACACAGTGTGGACGTCAATCATTTTAGATCTAATACACAAATAATCGTATTCGGACTGACAGTGTGAACGTAGCCTTAGTTACAAATCATTCATGATTTCATGTGTGATGTGATTTCAGGAATGTGTATAAAGACCTGCGTCAGATCGAGCTGGCCTGCGACTCTCAGGAAGATGTGGACAGCTGGAAGGCCTCGCTCCTGCGGGCGGGAGTCTATCCCGAGAAAGACCAGGTGACCTTCTCACCTCATACTGTCTCACCTGAGTCTCGTCTCGTCCTGTCTTACCTGAATCTCATCTCACCTGTGTCTCATCTGATTCCCAAACGCACATCAGTCTCCAGGTGACCCTCACGCTGACTCGGGTCTGTTTCCAGGTGGAGAACGGGGACGGGGTGGCGGCCGACTCTCTCCATGGACCCTCAGCTGGAGCGGCAGGTGGAGACCATCCGAAACCTGGTGGACTCCTACATCGGCATCGTCAACAAGAGCATCCGAGACCTGATGCCCAAGGCCATCATGCACCTGATGATCAACAGCGTGAGTGTGGGCGGGGCTTACGCCATCATCTTACACTGATCACATGTCTTATTCACCTGTCAATCACAGAAGGTACTTCGCTTTTTCCTTTTCTGTGGCGTTGGAGTTTTGTGGGGGGTTTTTTGTGTTTTGTTTTTTACTTTTTGTTTATATTAAGTATTTTTAGTTTAGTTGTTTCGGGATTTATGTATTTTATTTATTTATTAATTTTTTGTATTGGGGCCATTCATTCTTTTATGTGTCGGGCTGGTTTGTATCTGTTTTTTGAGTTTTGAGGTTTATTTAATGTATTGTTTTATGTATTTTATGTTGGAGGTTTGATTTTATATGATTTAATTTAAGGACTTTTGGGGTTATTATTTTTACCATTTTTAATGTTTTATTTGTTTTTAGCATTGGATTATTTGAGATTTATGTATTTTTATTAAGATTCTAAATTCTTTGCTTTTGGAGTTTCTGATGTTTATTTATTAATTTTTTATTTTTATGTTTTAATTTCTTAAGGACTTTCAGGGTTTATTAATTTTATTTGGTTTTATTTTAGTTGTTTCTATTATTATTTTGTTTGTGTTGGACTAATGAGGTTTATTTATATTATTTTATGTGAGTTTTTTGCGTTCAGTTAGTTTGGGGGTTCATTGGATCCAGTCAGGCGTGTTGAAGCCGGGCTGACCCTGTGTGTGTGTGTGTGTGTGTGTCAGGCGAAGGAGTTCATCCACTCGGAGACTGCTGGCGTACCTGTACGTCGGGCGATCAGAACAGTCTGATGGAGGAGTCGGCGAGATCAGGCGCAGCGCGAGACGAGATGCTCCGCATGTATCACGCGCTCAAGGAGGCGCTGCTCATCATCGGGGACATCAGCACCAGCACCATATCAGCACCGGTCCCGGCCTCGGTGGATCGACACCTGGATACACACCGACCCCAGGTACTGACAGCCTTCACACACATGAACAGTTAAGCCAAGGTTTCCTAGGTTTGGGAATATCCCTGATTTGACACATGAAGGACTGATGCTTGTACACTACCAGTCAAGAGCTTTGGATCTGTAAGAGTTTTAATGTAAAAAGTCTAAAAAACACGAGAAATATGACAGTGTAAATCATCTGTTGTCTATGTGAATATACAGTAAAGTGTAATTTATTCCTGTGATGTTCAGCATCATTACTCCAGTCTTCAGTGTCACATGATCCTTCAGAGATCTGATGCTCAAGACACTTTTATGATTATTCAGTGTTGAAAACAGTTTTTTTTTTCAGGATTTGATGAATGTAAAGTTTTAAAGATCTGCATTTATCCTAATTGATTTTTTTGTAACATTATGAATGTCTTAACTGTCACACATCTATTTCATCCTTGATTAATAAAAGTCTTGATTTATTTAATTTATTTCCAAAAACAATATACTTTTGAATGTTTGTGTTAAATGTTAGAAAAGATTCTATTTCAGATAAATGCTGTTCTGTTGAACTTTCCTGAATAATCCTGAAATACACTGATAATAATTATGAATGTTGCATTAAAACTCTTACTGATCCAAACCTTTGACTGGTAGTGTACAAGCATCAGTCATTCATGTGTCAAATCAGGATATTCCCCAACTTAGGAAACCTTGGCTTAACTGTTCATGTTTTTATCTCATTAACTATGAATAAGTCCGATCTGATAACCCCGTGACTGCTCTGTGTCCTAACGGCGGTGTTTCTCAGTCCCCCGTCTCAGAGGAAGCCGTCATCAGGCGTGGCTCCGCCCCCGGCCGGCCCCTGCCGTGCGCGGCTCCACCCCCGGCCCGCCGGCCCCGCCGCCTCTGAACCCCTCGCCTGCGTTCGGGGCTCCTCCGGTGCCGTACAGGCCCGCCGGCGCTGTGGACCCGCTGGCTCCGCCCCTCAGGTGCCGTCTCGCCCCGCACGCGTGCCGCCCGCTCTGCCGCCCGGCATCCCCAGGTACGCCCGACACCCTCCTCAAACACCACACACCTTTATTGACTTCCAGTTGCCTCTATAATGACGGCTTATGAATATTAATTAGATCACATGTCAAGTACCATAACATATTAATGAGGCACGGATTATTCGTAGTAAGACTCTCTAATTGGCTGACTAGCAGAAGACACCATCTGACATTCATTTATTCCTACTGCCGAATGTAATTAATATTCATGAGGCAATTAGATTGATTCACTGAGTTATGTGAACGCAGAAAATCATACCGGAGACGCTTCGAGTTTGTTATTCATGTTTATGCAAATGTCAGATAATGAAGTGTGTTGAAACTGGTCTAATATGATGAGATTTGACTGATATTTAGAAATGGCTGGTCTTGTGACAGCACTAATTTCCTGCTAGTTATTTGCTTTACATTAACTTTGAGTATATAATATTAACAACAAAATTATTTAAATGTTACACTTTTTAAAGAATATTCCTTAATGTTTTGTTGCCACACATTTTTAAAAGATTAATCAAATTGTATGTTTGCCTTCGTTTCTGACAATATATTTGTATTAGATCATAAATACAGAGAACACAGAATTTATGAAAAATAATACATTCCATAAGGAACTCATAATCAGAATTGTTTTTAATCAAATTTATAAAACAAGTTTTATAAATTAAATTAATTAGTTATACATGCTTATTGATTATTAAAACCTAATTAAAACATTAAAATGGAACCCAGAAAAATAGAATTTTAGGAAAAAATAAAACTGATTTCATATGGCCCTAAAAGTTTCAATCGAATCTTGAAATATATAAATTTCAATCAATTAGAAATGCTTATTAATTATTAAAATTAAATTAGATCATTCAAATGGAATCCAGAAATATATATTTAAAAAACAACAAAAAAACAGAAACTGAGGAAAAATAATAGCCGATTTACAGGGCCCTAAAATACTAAAATACAACTTATAGTTAAATTGTAACAATGTCATGATTTAAATTTGTGCTGGTTATTGATTACTAAAATTTAATTGAACCATTAACACCCAATCGTGAAGAAAAAAAAGGAATCCAGAAAAAAGAAAATAACCGAATTTTGGGGGAAACTTATGTCATAGAACTCTAAAAAAATTATTATGTTTTAATAAATTGTATTCAAAATGTAATTCGGTTAATTGGACATTCTTATTGATTTCTAATTTTTTTTATTTAACCATTTAAACAGAATCTTGAAGAATTAAAACTGGCTAAACTGATTTCATAGTGCAGCAATACCATGATGTGTTTTCCTGTGTGTGTGTGTGTGTGTGTGTGTGTAGCAGGAGACCTCCAGCGGCTCCAAACCGGCCCACGATCATCAGACCGTCAGAACCGTCTCTTGCTGGACTGAGACACTTTAACTCACACACTGCCAAAGCAACCAACCTCACACTAATACACACACACACAGACACTAATATACATATACACAGACAGACACTAATACACATATACAAAGTAACTAATATGCACACAGACAGACACACACAAGTGCAAATAAGGACGTCAACTCACAGTTTGATTGAGACGTGATTTTTGATACACTTTAATAGTAGTAGTTGTAGTAATAATGTTTAGTAATAATGTCGAATCTTGTTTCGATAAACATTTCCATTGTTTCAGGAGTTTCAGGGACCTTGTTGGGAGACGAGCAACACTTAGAACGCATAACATCAGTAGCACACACAGACAACGACTGAACCTCTTCAACACTCCTCCTCTGTGTTGTGTTTATAATGATGACGCATGATCACATGATCTCTGGCAGTTTCAGCACTTTACCGCTTCGAAACATTACGCTGCTAATGCGCGTGTGTGTAACACACTAGACTGCAGCTCGCTCTGCAGCCGTCGAGTGTTTCGCTCTGATCATGAACACTTAGTCTTATTCCGCTTCAACTACAGCAGTTTATGGATGTTTCTACTTGAACACTTTTATACATCATGTGACTAACTGGAGGCTGAAGCGTGACCTTTCATTGGTTCTTCACTCCTTTATTGTTTCTCTCTTTCATGACCTTTCGCAAAGATTGCGAACAAAAGCAAACGTATCTGAAATGCAGTGATTATCTCAATAAAAGGGCAATTTGTTAAGCAACTGCTTTGATTTCTTGACCCTCAGATATTCAGTCTGAAATGGATGCGATTGTGTTAATAACGGACATGAAACTTCATAAATGTGACGACATTTCCAAATTAAACCAGATTTGTATTTAATTTCTATCCACGAATGAATTAAATACTTTAAATATAAAGGTCTTTATGTAAATAGAGTTAATAAAATGTGCGCAAATTAGCCGTTTCACCAGAGTAGAGTTGATCTGACCTGATCATTGAACACTAGCGACACCACGTACAAATATATGATCCCGTTTTATTTGTTTATTGTGTAAAAGTCTTAAAAGGCTGTACAGAAGATTCCCTTTGCAAACTGTAACACTCTCCCGACGCCATCATCTCATCATGAAATGACAGGACAAAAAATAACAAAGTGACAAAACTATTGACAGGAAGACGGTGAAATGGACAGAAATGTGAAGTCTTGCGTCCTCAAGCGATCAGACGATTGGTTTGGTCTGATATGATGATGATTTCAGCAGTTCGATGTTTCGACTGCGCGACTGAACTTCACAGGCACCCGGAAACGGCCCGAAGGATCGATCCAATAGGAAAGCGTCTACTCCATCTAAAGGCACGGCGTCCCCGCTGGTCTCGCGGCCTCGACACACGAGTGTGTGTGTGTGTAAGAGCAGACTCTCCGCTTGTCGTCGAACAGCCGCCGGACGGTGTGAGACCTGAGTGAGCGCGACGCTCAGCATGACCAGCATGTTGACACAGGACCAGAAGGAGACCCGCCACAGGTTGTCCTCCAGCAGGTTTCGAGTCACGGGCCTGAAGCGCGCAGGACTCGTCTGCATCTGACGACTGCGCTCCAGACGCCGGTGGACCGCCTCCATGGACTCCTGCAGCGGGAAACTCCAGGTTATTGCGTTTTATAATCCGGGTTAAACATGGAAGCTGGTTTCCAAATTCCACCAACGTGATTGTGACTTTCTCAGAATTACGACTTTTTTCTTTTCTTTTTTGCAAGTCCAAATTGTGAGATATAAACATGCAATTCTGTGAAAGATGCGAATTTGTAAAAAATTCAATTATTATTATTATTTATTTTTTTGGCAATTCTGAGAGAAAGTCTGAATATAGTCCGAAATTACGTTGAAGAAACTCAGCTTACATAGTTAAATACCATTGAAGATCTATTAAATATCATGAAAACTTGTTTAGGCCATATTTCAACCAAAAATAAACATATAAGCATTAAAATAAACATATGGTAAAAAATATGAGAAATTCTATTTTGCTTGGTCAATAAACTGAAAATTAAAGTCATTGAAATAAAGCTTACATTAAAAAATAAATATAGAAGCGGAAACTTAAACTTTAGAATTATTAAACTATTAAAACGACTATTAAAATAAAAAAATTGCTAAAACAAAAATAAACTAAAAAAAATATATATAATAATAAAACCAAATTTAAATATTAATCAGAAGCATAATAGTATATAAATAATACTAAAATAAAACTGTTTAAAGTTAATAACGCCTACCTAGGGGACCAGAATTTTTCACACTGATCTATTAAATTAAATAATTAATAATGCATCAAAATTCACTGATCAAATAAACAATTCTCAGACTATCATGTGTGGGCCAAACATATAGACTTCAGTTGTAAGTTAATTACTATAAACATTACTCTTACTTAAACTAAAATGATAAGATGCTGCCCAGGGCAAATTATATTTCACTGAGAATAATAATTTATAACTAAACGAATTAAAATCATTTGACACCTTTATGTCGTCCAGCTTGTACTCCAATAGGCTCTCTGGTTCTCCTAGCCCCGCCCACTCGTCGTCCGCTCCCGCGTCATTGGACAGGTTGTCCAGAATGACCTCGAAGAAGACCATCTTCTCGGAGAACTTGCTGAAGGTGTTGTCGAAGCAGATCTGATAATCTCCCGCCTCCGTGGGCTCCACCCTGAAAACACAATGGACCAATCACAGGTGAGAAACACACCAATCTCAGGCAAGTAAACAATGGACCAATCACAGTTGAGGAAACGCGGGGAACAACGCCAATCATTCTGACACAACGATGAATCTCCTGTGCGATTACTGTACTTATTCCTTGAGGAAGATTCACACACAACTGGTTTTTGCTTTCACAAATGTGAGACGCAGAGAAGTGTAATAAAACATAAGGAAAGTTATTTTAGTTATAACGTAATGGCGTTTACATAGAAAACCGACAGTAAAGCAGCAGGTTCTGTATGAACACTTTAGAAGACTACCGGTGGCAGCACTGGTACAACTACATGATGAGGTGGTAATAAACACCATAGTCTAGCTAATCATCATATTCAATATTCATAAATGTGGAGTGAGAGAAATGCGAACACTCACATGTGAACACCATCAGAACGGCAAAACTTCCGAGACCAGGTACATTCCCTCAGGGAAGACGACGGAGAATCCACATCCATACCTGCTCCTGCGATCACCTGAGGGAACAACGTCACATCCTCCTTTACCTGCTGCATACCCTAGCAACCACTCAGAACTCCTTAACAACCACAACATCCCATCACAGTTGTACAGGTAAACATCATTCACTTCCTTATCTATATATTAAAATAAAAACTTGGAGAATTATATTTGTGTCTGTTGACTGAATATGATTATCATTTGATCACGGATGTGAGGCAGGACACGATAAACAAACATCTCACACCCACTGTACTGTAGTTTAACTGTCATGTCAGGACTCGAGACTCAATTATAAAGCAATATTTATTATAGACTTTTAAACCAAACGTATTTATCGTTACCGAAAAGTTAGCCAATTCTGATAAAATATTATACATAATAATGATTGGTTACACTTTATTTAAGGTGTCATTGTTACAGTGTGATTCTATATTTAAATACCGAGTAATATTAATAAAAAATAAAGTGTTACCTCAGGTTTTTGAGCGAACATTTTGATAACATTAGACTGAATGAACGTTATTGACGTCGCAGGAAGAAAAGCTCATAACTTTGAGGAAAACCTCTCCAGAACGTGATCTAAAGTCCTGAAAGCGTAACTGTTACGTGTATATTCACGGGTATTGATGTAACGTTAGCAGCTACGTGTATACTGACAGTTAGAGATGTCGCGTTACCTGGTACTCGATCTCGATGCTGCCGTTGAGGACAGCGCTCTGGTAGAAGCACTCTTTTACTGGCGGCGGGCAGCAGGAACGTGAACTCGCTGTCTGTCGGGACTGAACGCGTTCACCGCGCCGATAAACACCGCGAGCAGAGACACACACAACCTCCGCACATCATCCATGCTGTTATGTCACAGAAAGAGCCTTTGAAACGGTGTTTGTCACGGAGTTTTTGCAGGAAAACCAGTTAAACCCCCCGTCCGTCCAGCGACGGATGTGTTCCGCTTCCGTAGCTCAACTTTCGCTCTCAGCCAATCAGGGCTCACCGAGTGTCCACGCGGCAGCCAATCAGCGCGCACGGACTCGCGTTTTACACATGCGGCGTAAAACCATGGCATCGGAACTTTTTATTATTATTGAAACGTGTAATCATAATAAACATCAAGCAATTATAGATACGATTGACTTTATAAACCCTTATAATATAAAAAATAAAGATATTGGTAAAATACAGGCTAGTTCCACTTCAGACAGCATTATTTTACACACTGATATGATCTGCTTTCGCTAGATGGCGGCACAGTCAAACCATACTGATCTCGTTTAGTCCTGCTGATCAAAGACACGTGTCTAAATCTGTGTGGAAAATAATAAATGATAGTTGCTTTAAAAAAATCTTCTCCAGAATTGCAGAGAACTGTGGAAGTAATGATATTGCTCTATAATTTGAAAATTCTGATTTATTTCCTTTTTTAAACAATTGACTATTACTTTGGCTATTTTCATGCAGTCTGGAAATATCCCTGAAGTAAATGACAAATTATAGATATAGGTAAAAGGCTCAATAATTACATCTATAATTTTCTTTATCAATACCATATTGGTGGTGGTGATGGCGCAGTGGATAAGACACCTTTGGTGTGAGAGACCCGGGTTTGATTCCACTGTGGACACCAATGTGTCCCTGAGCTAGCTAGACACTTAACCCCTAGTTGCTCCAAAGGCGTGCAACCTCTGACATATATAGCAATTGTAAAAGCGTTAGCTAAACGAATAAATGTAAATATTCATATCATTATAATCGTTATCACCATTATGAGATCAGCTATTGACCAGTTTCATGAGGGCTGGGCAGGTGTGTGTGTTCAGAAATGATTCACGGTCAGCTTGTGTGCAACTGTTTCCTGTCTCACTGCATCCTTACATCTGAGCACCGGAACTCTCAGCTCTCTGTGTGTGTGTGTGTGTGTGTGTGTGTGTGTCACTCAGACTCTAGTCATCAGATAAGCAGTGGCACCTGTGGTCACCCTATTTGTTTCAGCTTTTTCCGGATTGTCTTTATATGTGTGCATAGCTTCTTGCATCGGCTTCTCTTTCCTATGCACACACACACACACACACACACACACACACACACACACACACACACACACACACACACACACACACACACAACAAGCACAGTGTGATATCAGGACTGCTGTCGAGGAAACTTCAAAAACACAAACTCAACATTTCATCATATATTTGGAGAAATGAAATTACTCAACATCAGCTTGTTCCTGTTTGGTACATCAGTGGCTCTACTGATATTATATAAAAGATAATGTTAATTTTTAAGTAACAATAATAAAAAGTTATTGTATTCAGTAACTGTATTGCATAAAGTCTATAAAAATTAAATACATTAATTTTGTAATCAAGTTGACTATCATTATTTTAAATTAAGTATTCTGATAGGTAGAATATTGTTACTTTTACAAATGTAACTTTTTATTTAATTAGCAGGATTTTGGCACTTTTTTCATATTGCAAAAAAAAAAAAATGTTGAGCAATGTAAATAGAGAACCAGCAACAGAAGACGTGCGTACAGATGAAGTGACGGATGATTTATCATTATACAGCAACACTTCCTCATCCTAGTTTCTGTTCCCTTGTTGAACCCCTCCCTCACTCTTCTCTCTCTCTCTCTCTCACACTCTCTACTCACACACACACACACACACACACACTCTCTCACACACACATTCTCTCTATCTCTCTCGCACTCCCTCAGATGCAGGTGTGTGAGCTGTGCTGTCGCTGAGGATGCAGTGAGTGCATGGAGGAGAGTGAGTCTGGTTAAGCTCAGTGCTGTGGCGTCAGCATGCCGGACACGGGCGAGAGCAGCGCATTCCTCAGGTGTTCGTGGTGGACAGCCAGGCGTTCCCAGACCGGCGCGCATCAGGCGGGATGTCCCCGCGGCTCCAGCTCATGAACCTGCTGCTGGCTGCGGCGCTGCTCGGCGTGCTCCTCGAGGCGCGGGCTGCATCTGCCACCTCTACAGCCTCTACAGCAGACACACGGTCAGTGCTTCATTTCTATAGCATAGAGCTATCTGCCACCTCTACAGCAGACACACGGTCAGTGCTTCATTTCTATAGCATAGAGTTATCTGCCATCTCTACAGCAGACACACGGTCAGTGCTTCATTTCTATAGCATAGAGTTATCTGCCATGCATCTTACAGCAGACAAACACGGTCAGTGCTTCATTTCCGATAGCATAGAGTTATCTGTCATCTCTACAGCAGACACACGGTCAGTGCTTCATTTCTATAGCATAGAGTTACTGTCATCTCTCACAGCAGACACACGGTCAGTGCTTCATTCCTATAGCATAGAGTTATCTGCCATCTCTACAGCAGACACACGGTCAGTGCTTCATTTCTATAGCATAGAGTTATCTGCCATCTCTACAGCAGACACACGGTCAGTGCTTCATTTCTATAGCATAGAGTTATCTGCCACCTCTACAGCAGACACACGGTCAGTGCTTCATTTCTATAGCATAGAGTTATCTGCCATCTCTACAGCAGACACACGGTCAGTGCTTCATTTCTATAGCATAGAGTTATTTGCCATCTCTACAGCAGACACACGGTCAGTGCTTCATTTCTATAGCATAGAGTTATCTGCCATCTCTACAGCAGACACACGGTCAGTGCTTCATTTCTATAGCATAGAGTTATCTGCCATCTCTACAGCAGACACACGGTCAAGTGCTTCATTTCTATAGCATAGAGTTATCTGCCATCTCTACAGCAGACACACGGTCAGTGCTTCATTTCTATAGCATAGAGTTATCTGCCATCTCTACAGCAGACACACGGTCAGTGCTTCATTTCTATAGCATAGAGTTGTTTGCCACCTCTACAGCAGACACACGGTCAGTGCTTCATTTCTATAGCATAGAGTTATCTGCCACCTCTACAGCAGACACACGGTCAGTGCTTCATTTCTATAGCATAGAGTTATCTGCCATCTCTACAGCAGACACACGGTCAGTGCTTCATTTCTATAGCATAGAGTTATTTGCCACCTCTACAGCAGACACACGGTCAGTGCTTCATTTCTATAGCATAGAGTTATCTGCCATCTCTACAGCAGACACTGGTCAGTGCTTCATTTCTATAGCATAGAGTTATCTGCCATCTCTACAGCAGACACATTGGTCAGTGCTTCATTTCTATAGCATAGAGTTATCTGCCATCTCTACAGCAGACACACGGTCAGTGCTTCATTTCTATAGCATAGAGTTATCTGCCACCTCTACAGCAACACACGGTCAGTGCTTCATTTCTATAGCATAGAGTTATCTGCCATCTCTACAGCAGACACATCGGTCAGTGCTTCATTTCTATAGCATAGAGTTATTTGCCACCTCTACAGCAGACACATGGTCAGTGCTGCATTTCTATAGCATAGAGTTATTTGCCACCTCTACAGCAGACACACGGTCAGTGCTTCATTTCTATAGCATAGAGTTATCTGCCACCTCTACAGCAGACACACGGTCAGTGCTTCATTTCTATAGCATAGAGTTATCTGCCACCTCTGACAGCAGACACACGGTCAGTGCTTCATTTCTATAGCATAGAGTTATCTGCCATCTCTACAGCAGACACACGGTCAGTGCTTCATTTCTATAGCATAGAGTTATTGCCACCTCTACAGCAGACACGGGTTAGATGCTTCATTTCTATAGCGTCAGAGTTATCTGTCATCTCTACGGCAGACGCACGGTCAGTGCTGCATTTCTATAGCATCAGTTATTTGCCACCTCTACAGCAAACCAGCGTCAGTGCTTCATTTCTATAGACATAGAGTTATTTGCCACTCTCTACAGCAGACACACGGTCAGTGCTTCATTTCTATCAGCGTGAGAGTTATCGGCCACCTCTACAGCAGACACACGGTCAGTGCTTCATTTCTATAGCATAGAGTTATTTGCCACCTCTACAGCAGACACACGGTCAGTGCTTCATTTCTATAGCATAGAGTTATCTGCCACCTCTACAGCAGACACACGGTCAGGGCTTCATTTCTATAGCATAAAGTTATCTGCCACCTCTACAGCAGACACACGGTCAGTGCTGCATTTCTATAGCATAGAGTTATTTGCCATCTCTACAGCAGACACACGGTCAGTGCTTCATTTCTATAGCATAGAGTTATCTGCCATCTCTACAGCAGACACATGGTCAGGGCTGCATGTCTATAGCATAGAGATATCTGCCACCTCTACAGCAGACACACGGTCAGTGCTTCATTTCTATAGCATAGAGTTATCTGCCATCTCTACAGCAGACACATTGGTCAGTGCTGCATGTCTATAGCATAGAGTTATTTGCCATCTCTACAGCAGACACATGGTCAGGCTTCATTTCTATAGCATAAAGTTATCTGCCATCTCTACAGCAGACACACAGCCAGTGCTTCATTCCCAGCATAAGAGTTATCTGCCACCTCTGAGGGCAGACACACGGTCAGTGCTGCATTTCTATAGCATAGAGTTATTTGCCATCTCTACAGTAGACACATGGTCAGGTGCTTCATTTCTATAGCATAGAGTTATCTGCCATCTCTATAGCAGACACATGGTCAGGGCTGCATGTCTATAGCATAGAGTTATCTGCCACCTCTACAGCAGACACACGGTCAGGGCTGCATTTCTATAGCATAGAGTTATCTGCCATCTCTACAGCAGACACATGGTCAGGGCTTCATTTCTATAGCATAGAGTTATCTGCCATCTCTGGAGCAGGCAGACACACGGTCAGGGCTGCATGTCTATAGCACAGAAGGTCACCCGCTATATCAAATGTTGGCATTAATGAGAACTGCAAATAAAAATAGTGCTTTAAATAATACTTATCTGTCCGTTATCAGTGTGTAGCAATAAATGAAGATGTCTGAATCAGTTCAGTATGGCGTACCACAAGGCTCAGTACTAGGACCGCTGCTATTTACTCTGTACATGCTACACACACACACACATACACTTGTACATGCTAACCTTGGGAGATATCATTAGGAAGCATGGCATTAGTTTTCACTGTTATGCTGATGACACTCAGCTGTATTTCTTCACACCCTAATGAAACTTACCAATTCACAATTAACGAATGCATAGCTGATATAAAAAAACTTGATGACAAGTAATTTCCTACTACTCAATTCTGAAAAAACAGAGATTCTAATAATTGGACAAAAAACTTCCACACGTAACAGCCTAGAATACTGTCCAACACTTGATGGCCGCTCTGTTAAGTCTTCGTCGTTGGTTAGAGCCTGTGTGTGCTCTTTGATACCAATCTCTCATTTGAAAGCCACGCTTCATAGTATCTGTAGAACCACATTTTTCCACCTTAAAAATATATACAATTACGTCATATGTTCATAAGCTTATGATTCTTGAGTTCCGATGTGTGTTTGGTGGAGGTTTGAACCCTCTGAATCTTGGTAACTAGTCCAGATCACTAACCACTAGGTTACACAACCCCCGCAGTGTATTGACATAGTTCAGTATAAGTGTCTACATTCCTGTAAACATATATACTGGTTTGCACACTTAGTTTCAGGGCCTGAGAAAGCAACATATGAACACACATTTAGACGCGTTTCACAGATCAGCCTATTCAAACACACAAGTAAAAATAATCATGCTTGGGTTAATGCTAATAAAAAGTCATAATTATGACATATCAAAGTCGTAATGATTACTGAGATAAATATGTCATAAATTATGAAGAAACATGAAATTATGAGATTTTAAAAAAAATGAAGACATACTAAATCATAATTATGAGATTTAACAGACTAAGTCTTGAGCACCATCGTCATATTTTTATGTTAACAGCAATCTTACAACAATCTTGTTGGTTATGTGTTTGTGTCGATACGAGTAGATACATGTATTAAAATATTCGCACTGAACATTTGTGTTAACAGGCTTTTATTTCCAGAAAATTTACATCTGAAACAGCAAAATGTTCCAAAAAAAAACATGTTGTCAAATATTTTCTCTTCCCCGTAGATTTCATCAGATATCCAGAAAGTGGAATTTAGAAGAGTGAGTTTATATTTACTCGGAAATGTGTCTGTCAATATATAAACATGTCTTGGTTGATCTTGGTTAATAATTCTGCTGTAAATATTTATCTGCAGGGAGAGAAGGACTCCTTTCACACCAGTGTAAATGGTTTGTAAACACACAACACACACACACGTTTTGAAATACTGCTATTCATCATGTGTTTAATGTTCATCCTGCTTGTTTTCTCAACAGATCTTAATGAAATTTTACCTGAAAAACCCCCTAAAGCTGAGGGCAAACCGGCAGCATTTCTGCTAAGTATGAAAACACACACACACACGTTTACTCAGCTATCAGAATGAATGAGGACATTAGCAGTATACTACTTTAATTAAATACAGTACAGCTAGTTATAAATACTGCATGCAACCCCCAACATAAAACCTTAATTTTTACAATAATAGAATAAAACTATAACATTTTGAGGTTTTGTCAGGTTGAGCTCACTTCTGGGAACAAATTTGTCCCCAAAATGTGGTTAAGTAGGTACACACACACAGACAGAGAGAGAGTTTTCCATTAATAGTAAAAGATTAAAATCCATTAAAAACCTTTCCATTAAAAACTTATGGTAAAATCATGATATTATAAGCCATGTCATTTTTCATTAAAAATATTTTGATCGTTCTGTGCCGTCTGTTATTATGTTGTTAATTTTCGCATAATGTCGTTTTATTCAATATCTCGTCATGAAACTCTGATTGACCTAACATGAGCTAAACTAACGTAAACTAAAACTAAAAAATCCGCATAGATGTACATTGGCTGTAATGCTAGTGCTGTTCTATAGAGGGAGTCACGCACATAAGAAAATCTTTGTCCACTTTTACACCCGTCTTCCATTAATTAAAATGTCAAATAAATGCGTTCTCCGGAGAGCGCTCCACTAGTTGTTGGTTTATAGCATCTGGAATGCTCTAAATCGGGTGAATGCCGGTTTTACTTTCCACAGTAAACTAATGTGCTGTAACACACACAAACAAACAATAGGCGCACACAAATCATTCAGGAGTGCAGAAACTTACCGTCAACACTGCTTTTTTATCAATAAACTAGCTTATGAACTAAAAAGTGCTAGCATAGATTTCTTGACTTCGTTTTTGAAGTAACTAAAACCGGTAACACTTTACAATAAGGTTCATTAGTTAACATTAGTTAATGTATTTACTAACATGAACTAACCATGAGCAATACATTTGTTACTGCATTTGTTCATCTTTGTTAATGTTAGTTCATGAAAATACAGCTGTTTATTGGTTTGTTCATGTTAGTTCACGGTGCATTAACTAATGTTAACAAGATTTAAATCAAGTATTAGTAAATGTTTAAAATAACATTAACAAAGATTAACAAATGCTGTATATGTGCTATTCATTATTAGTTCCATATTACCTAATGTAGTTAACTAATGTTAACTAACGAACCTTATTGTAAAGTGTTACCCTAAAACCTAATGCTTATAGTAAAACGCAGCGTGAAAATGTTAAACACGCAATCGCCCTTCTCTCTCTAACACATTCAAGTAAATAATCTTACTGTGTTACTCTCATTCATGACTGTATCTGATTTAGAACAGGCAGAAAACCTAGAAATAGCGACCCATGGACAAAAGCCCTGCTAAAAATCGTGTAATCTGTAGTAGCCGCGGATAGACTAACGCTGTGCTCCAGGCTCAAGACAAAACAGACACACCAGCTCACGAACGTTAGCTCTCTAGTTGCAAACTGTGGGCTTGTTGCAAAGCGTTCCCCTCTCCTGGTGCATTTTATTCATGAGCGTTAGCTCAGCTATTCAGTTACTTCACGGAAAAAAAACTGTAGGTCGCTAACCTCTCAGTCAGTCCATGCTTGCTCTAAAAGAGCGGTAGATATATATATATATATATATATAGATATGTATATACTGTGTATAATTATTTTGTACATAAATGCATGCATGTATATATTTAAGAAATATTGCTTGAGTATTATATATTTTTACATAATTTTTATTCTATATAAATATTTTTATAAATAAATATATATGTTTCTTGAAAACACACACACATATATTATGTAAATGCAAACTTTTGTTTTTGGATGCGTTCAATGGACTGACACGCACTCATGTACGTATGTAATCTAGCTCGCCTGTGTTTGTGCAGGCAATTCGGCTTCGCCTGGAGGCAGGGGCACCCTGGGGCTGGAGGACCGAGTCGGCTCTCCCCGTGTTCATGAAGGGGAATGGCACTAGGCAAACAACAGTCTGTACAGTCCAGCAGGACGGCTGCTGTCACACCAATTGCCTTCTCCAAGATCTCCCCACCTGGAGAATTGCACATTTCCTCCTACACAAACTCACGCAGTGCTCGCAGAGATACAGCTACAAGCCCATGGAGCTGATGCAGAACTCCAGGTACTGTCAGTCGTCACTGTAAGCCTTCATGTAAACACCTTATCTACACCTAATGACCTAGAAATAGCGTAATGATGTAGAAATAGTGTAATGACATAGAAATAGCGTAGAATAGCGTAAAATGTAGAAATAGCATAATGATGTAGAAATAGCATAATGACGTAGAAATAGCATAATGACGTAGAAATCAGCGAGTGACGTAGAAATAGCGTAATTATGTCAAAATGATGTAGAAATAGCGTAATGATGTAACAAACACGTAGAGATACTATAAAATGTAGAAATAAAGTAATGACGTAGAAATAGCATAATGGCGTAGTAAATAGCGTAATGACGTAGAAATAACGTAATGACATCAGAAATAGCGTAATGATGTAGAAATAGCGTAATGATGTAGAAATAGTGTAGAGAGTAGCTAACATGTAGAAATAAAGTAATGATGTAGAAAGCATAATGGTGAGAAATAGCGTATGACGAATAAAAAATTGCGTAATGACGTAGAAATAGCATAATGATGTAGAAATTGCTGAATGACGTAAGAAATAGCGGAATTACATCGAAATGATGTAGAAAAGCGTAATGATGTAGAAATAGCATAATGTCATAGAACGTGTAAAGATGTAATAAAATAGCGTGGAATGTTATAAGAAATAGGGTAATGTAGAAATAGCGTATTTATGTAGAAATAGCTGAAAATGTAGAAATAAAGAAATGACGTAGAAATAAGCGTGGAATGATGTATAAATAGTGTAGAAATAGCATAGAATGTAGAAATAAAGTAATGATGTAGAAAGAGCGGAATGACTTAAAAACAGAGTGAAAAGAAATAGCATAGAAATAGCGTAATGACCTCGAAATTATGTAAAAAGATCGGAATGATGTAATAGTGAAAATGTAGAAATAAGTATGCGTAGAAATAGATAATGATGTAGAAATAGCGAATGACTTGGAAATAGCATAGAGTGCGAAATGTAGAAATAAAGTAATGATGTAGAAATAGCATAATGACGTAGAAATAGCGTAATGAACGTAGAAATAGCGGAACTGACGGAGAAATAGCAGAATGATGTCAAAATGATGTAGAAATAGCGTAATGATGTAGAAATAGCCGTAGAATACCATAAAATGTAGAAATAAAGTAATGACGTAGAAATAGCATAATGGCGTAGAAATAGCGTAATGACGTAGAAATAACGTAATGACGTAAAAATAGCGTAATGATGTAGAAAATAGTGTAATGATCAAGAAATAGTGTAGAATAGCGTAAAATGTAGAAATAAAGTAATGATGTAGAAAAAGCATAATGTGCGTAGAAATAGCGCAATGACGTCAAGAAATTGCGTAATGAACGTAGAACTAGCATAATGATGTAGAAATTGCTTAATGACGTAGAAATAGCGGAATGACATCGAAATGATGTAGAAATAGCGTAACTGATGTAGAAATAGCATAATGTCATAGAACGTGTAAAGATGTAGAAATAGCGTAATGTTGTAGAAATAGGGTAATGTAGAAATAGCGTATTGATGTTAGAAATAGCTGGCGTAAAATGTAGAAATAAAGTAATGACGTAAAAATAGCGAAATGATGTATAAATAGTTTAGAAATAGCATAAAATGTAGAAATAAAGTAATGTAATAATGTAGAAATAGCGTAATGACGTAGACATAAGCTCGTAGAAATAGCATAGTAAATATGCGCAATGACCTCGAAATGATGTAGAAATAGCGGAATGATGTAGAAATAGCGTAAAATGTAGAAATAAAGTAATGACGTAGAAATAGCGTAAATGATGTAGAAATAGCGTAATGACTTAGAAATAGCATAGAATAGCGTAAAATGTAGAAATAAAGTAATGATGTAGAAATAGCATAATGACGTAGAAATAGCGTAATGACGTAGAAATAGCGGAATGACGTAGAAAATAGCGGAATGATGTCAAAATGATGTAGAAATAGCGTAATGATGTAGAAATAGCATAGAATACCATAAAATGTAGAAATAAAGTAATGACGTAGAAATAGCATAATGGCGTAGAAATAGCGTAATGACGTAGAAATAGCGTAATGACGTAAATAATAGCGTAATGATGTAGAAATAGCGTAATGATGTAGAAATAGTGTAGAATAGCGTAAAATGTAGAAATAAAGTAATGATGTAGAAAAAGCATAATGGCGTAGAAATAGCGTAATGACGTAGAAATTGCCGTAATGACGTAGAAATAGCATAATGATGTAGAAATTGCTTAATGACGTAGAAATACCATAATGGCGTAGAAATAGCGTAATGATGTAGAAATAGCGTAATGACGTAGAAATAGCATAATGACTTAGAAATAGCGTAATGATGTAGAAATAGCGTAATGATGTAGAAATAGTGTAGAATAGCGTAAAATGTGAGAACTAAAGTAATGATGTAGAAAAAGCATAATGGCGTAGAAATAGCGTAATGACGTAGAAATTGCGTAATGACGTAGAAATAGCATAATGATGTAGAAATTGCTTAATGACGTAGAAATAGCGAAAATGACATCGAAATGATGTAGAAATAGCGTAATGATGTAGAAATAGCATGTCATAGAACGTGTAAAGATGTAGAAATACCGTAATGTTGTAGAAATAGGGTAATGTAGAAATAGCGTATTGATGTAGAAATAGCGTAAAATGTAGAATTAAAGTAATGACGTAGAAATAGCGTAATGATGTAAGAAATAGCGTAATGACTTAGAAATAGCGTAGAAATAGCATAGAAATAGTGTAATGACCTCGAAATGATGTAGAAATAGCGGAATGATGTAGAAATAACGTAAAATGTAGAAATAAAGTAATGACGTAGAAATAGCGTAATGATGTAGAAATAGCGTAATGACTTAGAAATAGCGTAGAAATAGCATAGAAATAGTGTAAAATTTAGAAATAAAGTAATGACGTAGAAATAGCATAATGGCATAAAAATAGGCGTAATGACCTCGAAATGATGTAGAAATAGCGTAATGATGTAGAAATAGCGTAATGTCGTAGAAAGTGTAATGATGTAGAAATAGCGTTATGTTGTAGAAATAGCGTCATGACGTAGAAATAGCATAATGGCATAGAAATAGCATAATGGCATAGAAATAGCGCAATGACACTAGAATATGGTAATGATGTAGAAATACCGTAATGTTGTAGAAATAACGTAATGACGTGGAAATAGTGTAATGATGTAGAGATAGCGTTATGTCATAGAGGTAGCGTAATGACATATAAATAGTGAAATGCTATAGATGTAGTGTAATGACATGGAAAGCGCAATGATGTAGAAAAAGCGTAATGTTGTAGAAATTGTGTAATGTCGTAGAAGTAGCGTTATGTTGCAAAAATAGCGTAATGACTAAGAAATAGCGTAATGACTTAGAAATAGCATAATGACTATTTCTAAGTCTAAATAGTGCAATGAATTCAGTCCGACTGAAACAGAAGCTGTGCACGTTGACGTAGACGACTTCTGTCAGCATTACGATCATGAATGTGTTCACTGCAGGTTCCTCTGCGTGCCGGATAAGCCCCAGTCGAAGCGTCGGGCGGGGCAACAGTTACCTGGGCGGCATCTTCCCACCTGAGTAAAGGAGACAGTGTGTTCGTGGAGGTCAATAACAGCTCGCTGGTCCTCCATAACACGTACGAGACCGTTTTTGGTGCCTTCATGGTCTGAGTACAAAAAGCTGCAGGAAACTCTCACTCAAACACACACACACACACACACACACACACATAGGTTCTCATTTCCAGTTTTAAATATTATTTTTTATAAACACATTATGTGAAGCATTGCAATATAAAATTTGTATATATCTTTTTTTCAAGTGGTCGACCGATCTATTGCCACGGTTGAAATATTCACGATATTTGCTGTGTTATGATACTCTTCTGTTTGGCTGAGGTTTCGGACACAGGACCTTTATTTTGACAGCGCTGATCCCATGTGATCCCATGCTCCCAATAGTAATAAACACAAACACTATAATACTTTTCATTTAAGGCCCTTGCACACTGAGACCGAAATTGCGCTCTGAAATTTTCGCACGTTAAAAAAAATACGACCTCACGTTATGTCAATCATGCTTGCACACTGCCTCCGAAACTTCCGTCCGTCATAAAAAACTTCCGCTCCGTTTTCCGCATCCATAGCAAGCAGTTTGAATGTGGTTTGAAGGGTGTTTTGACAATTCAGAGCCTCCGAATCACAAATACGAAAAAACGCATACGAACATTTTGGACTCAGTGTGCAATGGCCTTTAATGTCTTGAAATTTTCGCATGCGTTTTTTCGTATTCGTCTTTCAGTGGTTCTGAGTTACGAATGCGAAAAACAGATGCGAAAAATCGAACCTGATCCGCTTTTTTTTACTAACGACGCAAGTTTCTGAGGCATGTGTAAACGTGATTCACACAACGTGAGGTCGTATATATTTTTTAACGTGCAAAAGTTTCTGACTCAGCAAGTACGTATTTATATCATTTAAACAAATCTTTGAATATCTAATAAACATTAATTTCACAAACCTTGCAGACTTCCTTGAATCCAGCTGTGAGATAACGGAAGTGTGTACTGTAGACTGCGTAAAAATGTAACAGCGGACTGTGCAATTTGAATGTATTTAAATATTGCGCGCAAGTTAAAATTCCCAACTTTGGGTTTTTGACTTTTGGGATAAACTTTAATCTTCTTGATTTTAAACTATGCTGGAATCCACTGTCATGTTCATGTCATTTATACTGTGAGCTGTATGTAAAATTAGTGTTATCTAAACTCAATGCACACACATTTCCCAGATTACTGAGTGCCCTGTTGGTTACAATATTTACTTCCTTTTTATTCAATTTCGTTACTTGTGAAAATACTGTAATATACGACTAGAGAATTAAGTTGCCATCTAAAGCATAATGTAAGTCTGTTTATTTTACAGAATATATTTTAATTCATTTTTTTTTACCAAATTATTTATTTTTTATTAAACAATTTATTAAATATTAACTAATATAAATTTTAAATATATATCATCCACACTGCTCTCTAAGATATCGGCATCAGCCTTTAAAAAATCAATATTGGTCGACCACTAATTGTTTTTATTTTTTTAGGTGCTTAAATATATTTAGTGTGTGTATTGCTAAAATCAGATGTAATTTCTCTGTACATGTACAATTGCATTCTGCTGGTTTGTGTGCTAAAGGCTCATTCTCAGGAAACGGTGCCATTTTAAAATAAATGTATTTCTTTTTAAATAATTTATTTTTAAATAACTTTAATATTTCAGAAATTACATTTCCCACCTCAGGTCTAAAGTACTAGCATTATTACTATATTCACATTATAAAACAATAAATGTTTTTCACAAGTATATAACCATTAAAATGTAATGATGATGAATGTGGATATACAAAATGGCTAGTATTAAAACAAATTTCAACGTGCTGTTAATAATACACACCCTTTCCTGAGAAAGATGTGCTTTACTGTGACAGCTCAGATTCATCTGGGGTTGCTTAAACACATTATCTGAGGTCAGAAGTGCATTTCAGTGCCTTTAAATCATGTGTTATATGATTCAGATGCTTGTAAACATGATGTCTGCCATATATATTTTGATTATAAGCTCATGTCTTTTTATATATAAGTATTAAATGTTTTTGTTACGAGTTTAAGTGGATTTCCCAGATAGCACAGGTACGTCTGTTATAACGTCTGCTAAAGAGCACAAACGTTTTAGTTTAGAAAAAAGCTGATTTACATGCGTTTTAAAACATTAAACATCTTAAAGACGTTTTCTAAACATCTGTTTAACATCTGACAGGAACCATATTGCAGATGAGCAAACGCTCTATAATTAAGATGTAACGCGGACATCAAATAGACGTCTCTGAGATGTACGTGTGCTAACTGTGCAGATCCTCCGAGATGATGTGATTATAACTGACTGGCACCTTCACCAAACTTAAATTTACCGTGATGTTTTATATTTAGTCAGTGACTGAATTGTTGGGGCAGAAACGTAATCTACTCAATCTCGCGCTGCATTCTGAAATGGAAAGCATTGCTGTATAAATCAATCTTTTCCTTGTTTGTTTCAGTTCAGCGACAGTTTGAGAGAATTTTGCAGAGCAAGTTTGTTAACGCCACAGTAAAGGCCCTTTTAGACCAAGAACGATAACTGTATTAGCGTCCACACGATCTGTTTATTACAGGCACTGTAGTTTTGTTGTCTGCCGCTTTAAATGCTCAAGCTCTTTAAAGCAGAATGGATTCTGATTGGCTGTCAATGTTTTTATCGTTCACCAGCTGGAAAAAATTGCTCTAAATGATATTGTTATATGGTGCGTTCAAGTCATCTCGTTGCTATCGTATTTACGAGTTTAACGCACATAAACGCCACCACACTGTCGTAAAGCTTTCCTTTAAGCCCCGATGTTTGGGTTAGTTCACCCAAAAATGCACCAGCGGTAGTGTAACAGCGCAGCACTTCTCGGTTGTACTCCAGAACGTAGGCTCACAATTGGCTGACATGCAAGAGAAGAGATAGTTGAATAAAGTCGTTATTTTTGTTTGTTTTTTTGCGCACAAAAAGTATTCTTTGACGCTTGATAAACTAAAGGTTGAGCCGCTGTAGTCACTTCGGACTATTTTAACGATGTCTTTACAAACTTTCTGGGCCAGAGATTAAATTACCCAGAAGCCTATGGAGGAGTGATCCAACTCTCAGATTTAGTCAGAAATATCTTAATTTGTGTTTCGAAGATGAACAAAAGTCTTACGGGGTTGAATAACATGGGCAAACAACACATTTTTGGGTGAACTATCCCTTTAAGGTATTTAGCAGTAATATGGTTAGATTTTTTTATTATTAGTAACAAACTGCACAAAATATAATAGCATTGTAAAATAACAATATGATATGTAACAATAAATTTTACAGTGATTTCAACCCGATCTCACGGGAAATTCGTACGAATTTTCACGAGGTGGCTAATTCGTAACAATTCATACGACCTCACTCATACAAATTAGTACGATTTTGCTAAATCGTACATATTTTACGAATTGGCCAATTCGTATGAATTCAAATTACGAATGACCTACCCCTAACCCCGCCCTGAAACGTAACCGTCACGTGGATTTAGCACAAATCGTACCGAATTTGTACGAGCTAGGTTCATACGAATTAGTACGAATTAGCCACTTTTTAATCACTCGTACTGAATTCGTACGAATTGGTCGTAGATAGGGTAGGTGATTTCATAAATTAAACAAAAAAAGCACAGCACACTTGATGCACAGGTTCTTTTTTTGTGTGTGATTATTTATTTTTTTATTGACTATTTTCAACAAAACCCAAGATCCGCCCACAATCATGACTAATTAAAAAAATCATTAAAATGACAAGAAAAGGAAAGACCAAACTGCGAACCAAAACAATATACAGAAGCATCTCAAAATCTCAAGATTCCACATTCTTAGTTTTATTTTCTACAAGTATAGAGTTAAAACCCTGCTGTATTTTTGTGTGGCTGAATAAGAGACAGTACTTGAATGTATCCAGTAGTTCTGATCTGGACTCTCTTTTACATTTAGAACATTTGATTTATTTTTTAACATTGATCGTTATTGTCCTCGGTGTGAACGGGCCTCTAGAACGCGCAGAGTGTGTTTTAAGAGATCTAACATTCATGCGTGTGTTACAGTTAGAGTGGGTGTGTGACATTGTGTTTGCTGTTATTTATAGAGTACGTACTGACTGTCAGTCACGCGTTATAATTTTTGACTGGAATGTGCATTTAATGAATTATCATCATAAAAATAACAATAAAATACTGAAACCTCAAAAGTCTTGTCTAGCGAGTCGGTCTTGAACAATGTCTCTTATCTACCTTGTTTTCTATTTCTCGTTTGCAACCTCAACGTGCTGAATGCAGCTCTGCACTTCAAACCCACACACGCACAAGGTGGGAAGAGGGAGCGCGATGGAGGGAAATGGAGATAAGCAGGAGCTAGTGTGGAGGATGTGGTGAGGCGAGGTGGAATAAGACAGAAAGTGGACCGTGGAACAGGTTTTTTGGGGGGAGGGGTTGCATCTTTTCCTGACTCAGCGCATTTCTGCACTCACGCTGGAAGTTTCCAAAAACCTGCTGTCACCACAAACAAACAAACGGCTCGTTTCTGTTATCTTGAGAGCGAAGGCAGACAAGAATCCCAGCAGATGTCTTCTGCTCGAATGGGTTTGTTAATATGATACTCCTCAGCACACTGCGATCCACTGATCACATCCAGTCCGTTTGAAAGCTTATTCAAGGAAAGTCAGTTTAGAAATCAGTCGGGCGTTTCGGCTGTAGCGTCCGAGCTGACCATGTAAACCTCACTCCCTGATCTCCCCAATGAACCCCCATTGTTAAATTAACACTTAAAAGTGTGAATTATATAAACTCTGAGCAGTGTTAAAGTTAATGAGATAATTAAGTGAATAATTGAGTGATGATTGAGGATTATTGAAGACACCTGATGTTAACAAGCAGAATCGCTGAAGGAGAAAACCTGAATTTTTAAGTCACCATTATGGTGATCAGTGTTTGCTTTAGTTGGGCTCTTGACCATTAATTCATTAACTTTAGATTTTGTTTGGCTACTGTACATGAGTTATAACAGCCAGATGAACAAATAGAAAAGGTGATCTGATGGTGATGGTTGTGTTTCAACATAATCATTAATTCACAATCATTTGACCTGAACCACTGAATTCATAAAGAGTCTAATTTCTGCCTTAGGTTTACTTGTTGAATTTATTTCTGAATTAATACTTTAAATTGTCTGCAGAGGTCTTTTAAAAACACGTATGTAAAAATTACTAATCTCATTTGATGTCGATTTTGATGAAAAGGCGCTAGGCTCTGGAATACGCCTTTCACGCAAGCAACGCGTCATATGACGTAGCCCGAGGAAAAAAAAATAGCTCGTGGTATGCTTTCTCATTGTTGGGTGTTGATGTAGTTCGAGCTGTAGTGAGAGACAGAACATTTTAGATCGACTTTTAGAGAAGCCATAATGGTAAATTATTGTGTTTGTCCTGGTTGCACGAGTTCCAGCCTGTCAGGACATCATATCCATAATTTTCCTTCTAGGAAAAACAAGGCTTTTTGGTCTTGGGTGCGTTATGTGCAGGTGAATAGAGCAGACTTGACTGCCCGTCTGTTACCACACTCGGTCGTTGTGGCGCATATCTCACTTCGGTTTAAATGGTATCACTAACTGCATTTGAAAAGCATTATTTATTTGTTGTTATGGCATGGAGATTAGTCAATGTTGATCGTGCTAACCAGCTTGGATGGAGTGCATAATCACTGTCAGTGTAGAATATGAGAAGACAATATGTTAATGGCTTAAATTAAGACAATCTAAATGGATGTTTAATCAAGAACAAAGTCGAATGTATGTTTGCTTAAGCATATTTATTACAAAACACCAAATAGCCATACAGTAGATGAACCAGCGTTAGCCACGGTGCTAACTTACATAAACTCACTTGCCCTATTCGCCACTGGTTTTCTCGACACCACAACTCTAACGTTACTTCTCTCCTCTGCCCATTGTTCGTCCCCGATCTCCCCTGACTTCTATCTTGCCTAGAAGGCTCATAATAAAAGGCCTTTGAGGATCAGAGAAACTCAAAATTTTGACCCCCCCAAAAAAACTACAGTGGTACCCGTCGTTTTTTTTTGGTGCGAAAAAATAAGTTTCTCCAATCTTCTCAAAACTCTGGATTCTGAAAGAGGACCACGGGAATTAGACCTGAGTGCAAAAATGGAGTCTCAAGACCCTTCCAGAGCTGAGATATTGAGACCCCACACAGCATTTATGCCATTATAAATATCTCAATATCTCAGCTCTGGAAGGGTCTAGAGCCTCCATTTTTGCACTCAGGTCTAAGTCCCATGGCCCTCTATCAGAATCCAGAGTTTCAAGAAGATTGGAGAAACAAATTTTTCCGCACCAAAAAAAAAAAAAAAACCAAAGGGGTACCACTGTAATTTTTTTTGGGGGTCCAAATTTGAGTTTCTCTGATCTTCTTGAAACTCTGGATTCTGATTGAGGGCCATGGGACTTAGACCTGCGTGCAAAAATGAAGGCTCTAGACCCTTCCAGAACTGAGATATTGAGATCCCACGTAGCATTTATGCCATTATAAATATCTCAATATCTCAGTTCTGGAGGGGTCAAGAGCCTCCATTTTTGCACGCAGGTCTAAGTCCCATGGCCCTCAATCAGAGTCCAGAGTTTCAAGAAGATTGAGAGAAACTTATTTTTCGCACCAAAAAAATATGAGGCTCTAGACCCTTCCAGGACTGAGATATTGAAATATTTATAATGGCATAAATGCTACGTGGGATCTCAATATCTCAGCTCTGGAAGTGTCTAGAGCCTCCATTTTTGCACTCAGGTCTAAGTCCCATGGCCCTTTATCAGAATCCAGAGTTTCAAGAAGATTGGAGAAACTCAAAATTTTCGACCCGAAAAAAAAACGTACAGTGGTACCCCTTATGTTTTTTTTTTTTTGGGTGCGAAAAATACGTTTCTCCAATCTTCTTGAAACTCTGGATTCTGATAGAGGGCCATGGGACTTAGACCTGCATGCAAAAATGGAGGCTCTAAACCCTTCCAGAACTGAGATATTGAAATATTTATGATGGCATAAATGCTACGTTGGATCTCAATATCTCAGCTTTGGAAGTGTCTAGAGCCTTTATTTTTGCAAGCAGGTCTAAGTCCCATGGCCCTCTATCAGAATCCAGAGTTTCAAGAAGATCAAAGAAACTCAAAATTTTGACCCCCCCCCAAAAAAAAAACGACAGTGGTACCCCTGTTGTTTTTTTTTTCAGTGTGAAAAAATAAATTTCTCCAATCTTCTCAAAGCTCTGGATTCTGAAAGTGGGCCATGAGATTTAGACCGGAGTGCAAAAATGGAGTCTCAAGACCCTTCCAGAGCTTAGATATTGAGACCCCACACAGTATTTATGCCATTAAAAAAAATCTCAATATCTGAGCTCTGGAAGGGTCTAGAGCCTCCATTTTTGCACTCAGGTCTAAGTCCCATGGCCCTCTATCAGAATCCAGAGTTTCAAGAAGATCAGAGAAACTCAAAATGTCAGACCCCCCAAAAAATGACAGTGGTACCCCTGTAGTTTTTTTAGATGCGAAAAAATAAGTTTATCCAATCTTCTCAAAACTCTGGATTCTGATAGAGGACCACGGTAATTAGACCTGAGTGCTAAAATGGAGTCTCTAGACCCTTCCAGAGCTGAGATATTGAGATCCCACGTAGCATTTATGCCATTATAAAAATCTCAATATCTCATCTCTGGAAGGGTCTAGAGCGTCCACTTTTGCACTCAGGTCTAAGTCTCATGGCCCTCTATCAGAATCCAGAGTTTCAAGAAGATCAGAGAAACTCAAAATTTCGACCCCCCAAAAAAACGACAGCGGTACCCCTTATGTTTTTTTTGGTGCGAAAAAATACGTTTCTCCAACCTTCTTGAAACTCTGGATTCTGATAAGACGGCCATGAACAGCAAATATGTAATGAACTGAAGAATATTTACTAAAAACATGTAGGAAGTATATAA
>JAQIUQ010004229.1:0-14520 GCA_030378365.1 Hybognathus amarus
ATTGATATTGGTAAAGCTTACAATATTGATTCGCTAACGAGCTAGTTAGTTATCTATAAGGCAAAGCTAAAAACAGGTTGCATGATACACGTTTTTCCATTGCCATAATTTACACTGTAATGAAGAGGAATTTCATATAAGATTCATTACATATATATGGTGTTATGCATGTCAGAGTTTGCTTGATGAAAGCATTGTTGATTCTGATGAGGACTACACACCCGAGACAAGTAAAGTTACCCATAACAGTATAAGACAGCAAGTACCGCATTGTCAGCTTGAGGATAGATCCGTAGTCGAGGGCGAAGCAGAGGATTTTGCTATTAGGGTCTGAGGAAGTAGAGGCCGAGGACGGGGTAGTCGAAGTGCAGGGCAAGGAGCACTTTTTAGACAAGAGGACCTGCGTCGGGTTTTGCATCTTCAAGCTCAACAAGCACCGAACAGGTACGATCTGGATACGCGCAAGTGGGCAGGTCCTGTGTGGCAAAAGGGTGGTTGCCATGGTTGCGAGAGAGTGACAGTCGCCTAAGCCAATCCATTGTTTCGTCCAGGTTTGAAATAATGAGAAATAAAACACCAGATATATTTAGTGCAGATTTAGTGCAGATTAAACGGTCTAGAGTCACTCGATTTTTATACTCTTTTTTTTTCAGAGTACTTAGATTTTAATTATGCATTGATATATATACAAAGTTTAAACAAATTTGGTAAAAAGTTTTTATAAAATTCTGACCTTCACTACCTTTAAGTGTTGTGCCTGAACGCATTCAAATAGTTCATTAACGCGTTCATATTTTGGGCGAACGTGAACGGAACGTACTGTATTGCTGGCTGATGAACGTTACCTAGTTCATTCAGGTGTCTGTGAATGCACGCTCTCTGTCAGTTTAACTTCGTACAATAGGGTGCCAGATTTCTGTAGAGCCCTCCAGGCGAAAACCCGGCTAAAACACATGTAAACAGGCCTTAATATGTAGCGAAAAAACACCCAATCTGGCAACACCAGCCACCAGTCTCTAAAATCTTACATTAATGTGCAAACTTTGCCCGTCGATAAAATAATTGTTGTCTGTGTTTGTATATCGGCTGTGGCAATATTAATAATAAAAAAAAGCTTGCAACATATGGAAAAAGAACTACGAATGAACTAGTTCATTTTAAAATGTGTGAACTGAACGTTTAACTAGTTCATGTAGAAAGCGAACTTTCCCAACTAGTGTTGTCACCGATACCAAAATTATTGTTTCGATACCGATACCAAGTCAAGTATTGCGATTTCGATACTTTTTCGATACTTTTCCTGAAAAGGAAAGTATTTCTTATAAGGTGTTTTACATGCACCTCCTTTGCATAGGTCTGTGCTCTTTAATGCTGTAATAACCTAATATAAATAAATCACTGACATGTACATGCTCTGGTTATAATCATATAGCCGATTGATCATTTTGCTGATGTTTTGTATCCTTTAATTTAGCAGCTTGCAAATTATTTATGCTATCTATGAAAGTTGGGGGAAAGTTGTACACCTAATACAAAAATAAATGAAACATCTCTAGTTAACTAGCAGATAATTCATTTAGTTCGCTATTAAATAAAAGATCTAGCGTTAAAATCTGTTTTTGTTTTTTTAAATCAATTAGAGCGCTCTTTTTCGCTGCTATCAGTTGCATGGATACAGTGTCTTTTGCGGCTCGCGCAGTCGCGTGCCGTCTTCACACGGACGCGCGCTTCAAACTATCGCCGTTGCAGAGACTATTGTGTACAGGCCGCTGGATTGTGTTGCTAATAACTTGCAATGTATAACTATCAAGACCGGCCCTCGCGGCCTCGAAACACTACCGGCCCACCGGGAAGAGATTCGACTCTCCGGATTGCCGTCTCGCGGTAGTGTTTGTCTCGTGACTAGTGATCGACCGATGTATCGGATTACCGATATTTTTCCCGATATTTAAGCATTTTCCCATAATCGGGTATCGGTTTTGTAATATCGGATTCGCCGATAGACGGCGCCATCTTGTGGCCGTTTTGAGAATTCCGCCTTTGCAGCACGCGTCTGAGAAGATTAGTCAACAACAACTCTGTGCACGGGTGAAGTAAATGTTCTACTTGCTTTGCTTTAATTATTCAACTTTATTTAACATAATGGACATGCAGAAATGAGATTTGAGACATAAATGCCTGATATAGTTTATTTATGCAGCATGGTTCTAAAAATTCAAGACGAACTCATGGAGTCACAAATGCAATCCGTAATCCGTCATGCCCTGCCCCAATAAAGACATAACTTTACATGAATTAAATAATACAGACATGAATGAGTGCATGTTGATAACAAAAGTGCTGAATTTAATTCTCTATCTGTTGTATTTGCTCACTAGTCTCGAAAAAAAAGTTCGTTCATAATGCTGAGCACTCACTGGGTTGATGATCAGGAATGTTCAGAATCTCGCCACAGAATGAAACTTTTGACAAGAGTATCTTGTTTAAACACCCTAGATTATATTATCATTTACTATAGCAATTATTTCGCTAATACACATCTAAATATACCGTTTGTGGAAATGAATTATTCATTATCTGCACGCGCGTGATCGCGTTTGAGTAGCCTATAGTCTGTTATAGTTCTGTGTAAATGCATAGATAAACAGCACTTTGTCAGAAAGCATTTCATGTTCTAGATCCGCGATCCCGCTCCTATTCATGAGCCACACCTGGCTCTTTGGCAAAAATCATGTGGCTCGCGAGATCTCTCACCCTTTACCAACAAACGAGCAATACAAAAAAATAAGACGCATCAATAGATCGACTCTCTGCAGAAAAATTACAATTCCCTTGTAGCACAGTCTACCGAAGTTATTTCGATTCTGTTTTAAGTTATTAATAAAAAAAATTGAAGGAATGAAAAAGAGCAGGATGTGGTTTATAACTTGCAGTGAGCTGGCCCTGGGAGAAGGTTGGTGCTTGGAAGGAGAGGAGAGAGCGATGCCACTGGCTCACAGATGGGGCAGGGCAGAGTACCTGTAAAGGTGGGCCAGTTGCGATGATCACATCGTTTTTTGCATATCTTTTTCTGGTTGACCCGGTGACTACTTGGAAAGACAAGTTGGCGACCGAGGAAGAACGGTGACTGCTAGGAGAGACTGCTGACATTTGGGAAAGACCAAAGCTGGGGTGTGGAGGTTTGGCAGGCCGAAGCACAACCTTCGCGAGGAGGGACCCATTGCTAATCGCTATGGAAAGGTACATTATAAGATACCCCCAGGGTCGAGCGAGAGCGGGGGAGGATGATCGGCCCACAGGACAGACCTTTGTTATGACTACTCATGATGGACTTTCGACTATGGAACAGGTAAACGATGTATCCCAGGTCTGCAGATGTGGCAAGATATGTAAAAACGGGAGGGGTCTGAAGATACATCAGTCAAAGATGAAGTGCTTGCAACCGGAACATAATGTGCAACGCACAGGGAAACCTGGTGAGACGGAGGAGAGGCCGGGGCAGGAGGCAAACCACAGTCCCCCGAATCTCCAAGCACATGATGAAGATGGGAGTAGGAACGGCATCACTGATGTGTCGGAGGACACAAAGCACCAGACAGAGATGGAGGGTTCACAGGACATTAGACGACCTGGACAGGACATATGGGTAGGAGTGGCCCGAAAGGAATTAGTGAACTGGCCCGCTGCAGTGGCGAGGAAGGAGTGGGAGAGGTTTGATCAAGATGTGGATGAGGTGCTGGAAACAGCCTTGGCAGGAGATGTGGGCAAGAAGCTGAAGGCTATGGCTTCCATTATTTGGAGCATAGGCGCTGATCGCTTCGGAAAGAAAGAGCTGAAGCCTAAAACAAACACCCAGCCAAAGGACAGCAGACGCTTGAAGGAAATAGCCATCCTTAGAGGGGATCTCCGGAGGCTGAGGAAGGCATTTCGTGAAGCAGCAGGGGATGAGAGACCAGCACTCAAGGAAATCCGTGATAACTTGAGGGAGCGCATTAAGATCTTGCGAAGAGCTGAATGTCACCGTAGGGACAGGAAGCGACGAATGAAGGAGAGGACAGATTTCACCAAGAACCCTTTCAAGTATCTGTCAAAACTTCTGGGCGACGTAAGATCAGGGGAGTTGAAAGCAACAAAGGAGGAGGTGGAGGAGCACCTTCGTCAGGTCCACAGTGACCCCAGAAGGGAGGACAGCCTGGAGGAGATGGAGAAACTCATACAACCAGCAGAACCAGCTACCCCCTTTAGAGCTGAGGAACCGAGCTGGCAGGAGGTGAACACCTTTCTAAGGAAGGCCAGAGCAAAATCAGCCCCAGGGCCGAATGGCATTCCATATAAGGTGTACAAGTATTGTGAAAGACTCAAGAGACGACTTTGGAAGCTACTAAGAGTTGCATGGAAGAAGGACTTCCTTGCTGATAGTTGGCTGGTCGCTGAGGGATGCTTCATCCCTAAGGAAGGAAACTCTATAGGGATTAAGCAGTTCCGTACCATCTCACTCCTTAACGTCGAAGGCAAGATTTTTCTTGGGATTTTGGCAAAGAGACTGACCACCTTTATGATGGACAACGGGTACATGGACACGTCTGTCCAAAAAGGGGAGTTCCAGGGGTTGCAGGCTGTCTTGAGCACACCAGTATGATCACTAAGATTATCGAAGATGCAAAGAAAAACCATGGTGACCTCGCAGTTCTGTGGCTGGACTTAACCAATGCATTTGGAACGATACCCCACAAGCTGGTGCATCTGACGTTGAAGACCTACCATGTCCCAGAGCGATTCCAGAAGCTCTTGCAGCGTTACTATGACAACTTCAACATGCGCTTCTCCTGTGGAGACTTTACCACAGAATGGCAGAGGCTGGAGGTGGGCATTGTCACTGGATGCACAATCTCAGTGATTTTGTTTTCAGCAGCGATGAACCTTCTCGTTAAATCAGCAGAAAAGTTGCGTCGAGGCGCAGTGTTGGCAAGCGGCATCCAGCAGATACCTATAAGAGCATTTATGGACGACCTCACCATCACGGCAAAATCAGTACCAGAAGCGAGATGGATCTTGGAGGATCTGGTTGAACTCACCGATTGGGCAAGGATGGATTTCAAACCAGAAAAGTCCAGAAGCCTGGTATTGAGGAAGGGGCGCATCCAGGATCGGTTCCGCTTCAAGATCAAAGATACCATCATCCCAACGGTCCAAGAGAGACCGGTGAAGAGCTTGGGGAAATGGTATAGGGCAGACCTCAATGATAAGCAGAGTGTGAGGGAGATGATTATCCAAGTAGATTCCTGGATGACATCCTTAGAGAAGAGCGGCCTACCTGGCAAGTATAAGGCCTGGGGTTACCAACACGGGGTACTTCCTAGGCTGCTCTGGCCATTGCTTGTTTATGAGGTACCTGTCTCTACCGTCGAGGGATTGGAGAGGAGGATTAACACCTATTTGAGGAGGTGGCTGGGCGTCCCAAGAAGCTTCTGCTCCATTGGCTTGTATAGCACAGGCAGCAAGCTGCAGCTGCCAGTGACATCGTTGGTCGAAGGAGTATAAGGCGACAAAGACACGCCAGGCCATGATGCTGCGAGACAGCAAAGACGAAAGAGTACGCCAAGCAGACATTGTTGTCAGGACAGGTCGTAAATGGTCAGCCAGCAGAGCATTGACGGAGGCTGAGGATCGACTGCATCATGCTGACATCGTTGGGACAGTAGCTCTGGGCAGGCTTGGACTGGGTTGCTCCACCAGAATAAGCTGGAAAAAAGCTGACCCAAAAGAACGTCGTGGCATGGTGCAGAGGGAGGTCCGTAAAGTAGAGGAGGAAACCCGGCATGTCAAGGCCGTTGCCATGAAGAAACAGGGCAGCTGGACAAGGTGGGAGGGCGTGCGAGAAAGGGCCCTGACGTGGCAGGATATCTGGAATATGGAAGGACGTCGGATAAAGTTCTTGATGTGTTCTGTCTACGATGTTCTGCCTACTCCATCAAACCTCCATATTTGGGGGATAGCAGAGAACCCCAGCTGCACACTGTGTGGAAAGACAGCCAATCTTGAGCACGTCCTTTCAGCATGCCGGTCAAGTTTGGCGGACGGGAAGTTCCGGTGGCGTCATGATAAGATCCTGTCTCGGTTGGCAGATGGTGTGGAACAGGCAAGGAAGAATCGTAAACCGCTTCCTGATGGGCACCACTTTATCCATTTCGTCAGGACAGGAGAGAGCACTGCAGCAGTACGGAGGAGTAGAGGGGTCCTGGCCTCAGCAAATGACTGGGAGATGCGGGCAGACCTGAAAAAGCAGCTCAAATTCCCGGAGGAGATAGCACTCACTAGCCTCAGACCAGATATTGTACTCTGGTCTAGAGGTACCAAGCAGGTGGTACTCATAGAGTTAACTGTACCCTGGGAAGATAGGATGGAGGAGGCACATGAGCGCAAGCTCAAAAATATCAAGGCCTTATCCTCGAGAGCCAGCAAAAAGGATGGAAGGCCTGGAATCTACCAGTAGAGGTCGGCTGCAGAGGTTTTGCGGGACAGTCACTCTGGAGAACACTGGGATTGCTGGGGATTGAAGGGATGGCCAGGAAACGGCTAATAGGCAGTGTCACTGAACAGGCGGAAACAGCATCAAATTGGATCTGGATACAGCGGGAGGTGCGGTGGCAGAGCAAACCTGTTGAAGGACCAAAAACGGCATAGAGTTGGGTGGTGGTCAGCAGGGGTAGATCCAGGACGCTGGATCTGCTGTTCGAGCCCTCCCGAGGTGTTATGGGCTTAAATCGACGAAACACCAAGGAAGGGGGGTGCCCATCTGATGACCAGCTGTAGCCACCTAACTCTTGCAGTGAGCTGGCCCTGGGAGAAGGTTGGTGCTTGGAAGGAGAGGAGAGAGCGATGCCACTGGCTCACAGATGGGGCAGGGCAGAGTACCTGTAAAGGTGGGCCAGTTGCGATGATCACATCGTTTTTTACATATAATGAAAAGAAATATTAAAAGAGCAATAAGTCACGAAAGAGAACGGAATTACTGGCAGGATGCTGTACGCGCGCGCGCTCTCCGAGCACAACACGGAAAACAGAGTAACGTTAGGCCTTTGTCTTCAGTTGCGCACCAAAACGGCCAAATAAATACAGAAACATATCAAAATGCCAAGTCGAGATATTCACGTAAACACAGTAGATACTGTGTTCTCTTCACTCTAACTCACTCTCTCACTTACGCAGACAGAAAGGATTTATGCTCATTATCTGATAACTCCACCTCACAGTGAAAGCCCTTCACAATTAATATTGAAACTTTGCTAAATATTTGTTTGATTTTAGCCTAATACTGTTGAAATTTTATTGAAAAAAAGCACGTCTTTAAAAATAATATTATATGATTATTTTTCTGTGGCTCTTTTGGAAAAATGCATAAACCAAAAATTAAAAAATGGCTCTTTGGTCAAAAAAGAGTCCCGACCCCTGATGTGACTCCCCTGTCAATTATTTTCTCCATATGAAAACATTAGACTTTTAACATTTATTTTGCCTATTGTCAACATTGTTGCTGCTGATGCTTATAAATTATATGTATAATTTAGAAATAAATTATATAATGTAATAATATAAATGTTTTTATTGTAACTTGAAGATTTAATTTAACATGAAAGAGGGAGTGATTGTTATAAATAAAATGGTTTGTTCAGTTCATTTGTGTTGTAATAATTGTCAGAAGTATAAGAAGTATAACAGTAAATACAAATCGGTTCTGCATATCGGTTATCGGGCACATAAACATGCAAATGATCGGTATCGGTTATAAAAAATCAATATCTGGTCTGATCACTAATCAATATGCTAGCTTGATAGAGAGTAATAAAATACAACTTATTTGTTTATCTTCATAATGATAGTTAGATTTTTTTATTTACATGTGTTTCTGACATGATGTCACTACATGCACTTCTTCCTCCCCTCTCCGCTCGTCTCAGGTAAATAATGCGCTCTTCAGCTCAGCTGTCGGAGTTGCGCGTTCATGTGTTTTGGGGGCGTGGCTTTAAAACAGTCGTAAGAGGTCTACATAGATATTCAATTTTTATACTTTCTTTTTCAGAGTACTTAGATTTTAATTATGCATTGATATATACAGAAAGTTTAAAGAAATTTGGAAAAAAAGCTTTTTTTTTTCAATTCTGACCTACACAACCTTTAACGTTACTTAGTAGCTGGATTAAACATGGTTAAAATGCTGGCCAAACAGTGTATTTCACTGTAGACTATAAGGTCCAACAGCAGGATGCCGTTGTTCGGAAGAACAACAGACGGACGGTGCGTTGTGGTGCATTTAAAGTTTTTGTAAAATATAATTTTCCCATCTGGTGGTTGTTTTTGTCATTCAACACCAATTTACTAGTGAAATACGTTATTGTTAGAAGTTAAATTAAATATAATGAATCCTATATATAAAAATTAAATCATTTAAAGTTTTTTTATTCTCCTTTTTTTGTGATAATTAGTTTAGTGACTTGTCTTTGTCCGTCAACAAACAAAACAAATTAAAAAAAAACATGTTTCAGGACATGTTTCAGGAAATACATGTTTTTTGAGAGGATAAAATGTTTTTGTTGAGAAAGTTTGTCTGTTAAGTAATTATCATTTCTTTTACATTTTATCTTTCAAATACGGGTTAAAAACAAAGCAAAAATCTGCCAAAATAAATCGGCAGCATTAATCAGCCATGTGCCGACCCAGATTTCAAAATGATCAGTATCGGCATCGCCTCAAAAAAAACATATCGGTTCGACCTTTACCCCCGTGGGTCGCGGGGGCTCAAATCGCTGCCGTGCTGAAGTGGTTAATTAATTAAATGATTTATAGATTATGTTATTGTGTTTTTGTTTATTTAGTTGAACATAATTAAACATATTATAATGTATAGTTGAGCAGACAAGCTAACATGACATGCAATTGGAGTCCACTTGAAACAAAAGTTTTAGCATTTCTTTACAATGTTTGAATTTGAAAGAATTATGGATGTTTTATAAATTATTAAAAGAAATTATAAATGGGCTATTTTCCCCTGTAATTAGGCAAAAATTATTTGGGGCATGTAAAAATAGACAAGTAGCCTTACTTGTTGACCTCCATATTTCTTAATATTACAGTAGTAATGCACATAATTGGCTAGTTATATGTTAGGTTCTAATAAGGTGTAATACTTCTGGAGCCAGAAGAAGTGTGAACCAAGTCAAAATGAAACACAAAAAACATTCTCCAGCAACTTAATATTTTCTAAACTTACTAAACTTGTTACTGATGCCATGTAATTTAGTATCTAATGTAATTTAGTTTTCTATGTAGCCAATAGAAAGAAGGCTGAGGCCCGTAAAACAGGTGGGGGTCCACCTCCCTCACCCCAGCTGAAGAGCTGGCACTGTCCCTGAATAAAGGGCGACCTGTGGGCGATGGGATACCAGGGGGTAGTTCGTCAGACTCAGATACCAAGACAAGTGGCTTAGTAAAATGTAGGTGAACCATATTAATACATATTGATTTATTGAGGTTTTCACTATTTTGTCAGTATTTTAATAAAAAAAATCATTAACACTGTCACCATTTTAAAAAAGGCATTTTTAATGCATTTTACAGTCATTGATTCACTTGTGCAGTGTGTATGCTGCTTTGACTGCATATGCTGTATGCTGTAATCTTATTAGTACTCTTCATGTTCCTAATGTCCTTCTTTGTTAGTTGTATTTGTTTAAGAATATACACATTATATTATTGTGTATATTGAATTTGTATTGAATTTGCATGATTATCTTATTGGTTTAATTGCTGATGGCCACATTGTATTATTGGATCCTCCTGCAACACCACACTCTGTCACAGTTGTAAGTGATTATTGTCTTTAGGTTTCTGTTTGCTTGCTAGACCAAGCATCCTTCCTTATTTTCACTGTAGAATGACGATGAAGAGACCACTTCTGCTGTGACAGAAACACAAAATGTGGGGAGGCCCATAGAGGCAGGGTCTTTACATTAAGGTTGGTCCGGGACAAGTGGATTTTTTGTAGGACAAGTAGAAGAGAAAATTAGTTGTCCGACCGTACAAGTTAAATTTCAAACAAAATAAAATGCCATGTTACTTCACGTTATGTGCCACACGTTACGTCTATTTTACACATTTAATTTTACCGATTCTGAAACAAACACATTTTTGCGCTGCCTGTGAATGTCCTGAATGTGACTCGCCAGTATAATGCGCATGCATAGATCGCGCTGCCAGAAGTTCTCTTTTGCACTTGAACGAACATCAACACGCACAATTAAGCCAAAATGTCATTTGTCGAGTATCTTCATAACATAAGAGCAGTCTTATGATGGACATAAAGAGTTGTGACTCGTGAGAGAATGAGGCGTGTGTGAGATCCGCGTCTCTGTTCACAGCAGATGCTCTTAAAGGGCCAGCTACCAACAAAGCGTTCAGTCAGTAAAGTTAATGAAAGAACAAAGGGAACAGAGAAAATTACTCACTGCTCTTGACTAAAGAACTTGTGTAGCTTTAATAAGGAGTAGTCTATATGCCAGACTGATATTGACAGGGTGATATTGCCAGCAGCCATATCACCCTGTAGCCCAAGACTGGTTGCTTACTGAAGCTAAGCAGGGCTGAGCCTGGTTAGTACCTGGATGGGAGACCTTCTGAGAAAGCCAGGTGGCTGCTGGAAGAGGTGTAAGTGAGGCCAGCAGGGGTGCTCACCCTGTGGTCTGTGTGGGTCCTACGCCCCAGTATAGTGACGGGGACACTATGCTGTCAAAAGAGCACCGTCCTTCGGATGAGACGTTAAACCGAGGTCCTGACTCTCTGTGGTCACAAAAAATCCCAGGATGTCTTTCGAAAGAGTAGGGGTGTAACCCCGGCATCCTGGCCAAATTTACCCCTTGGCCTCTGTCCATCATGGCTTCCTAATCATCCCCACATACTGATTGGCTTCATCATGGTCTCCTCTCCATCAGTAAGCTGGTGTGTGGTGAGCGTTCTGGCGCAATATGGCTGCCGTCGCATCATCCAGGTGGATGCTGCACATTGGTGGTGGTTGAGGAGATTCCCCCCTCTATGTGAAGCGCTTTGAGGTCTCAGAAAAAGCGCTATATAAAATGTAACGAATTATTATTATATTATATATAATTTATGCAGTGCAGACTGTTTGATAACCTTATTCAATTTCTGTATATGTCCTACCTGTTAGACAGTTGATTTTTATCCAGACATCAATGACTTATATTCATCATTATAGGTGTTATCAATCATTTAGTTGTTATTGCTAATTTCCGAATTATCACTACTAATTTGCATGTGCATTTGGTTTAGAACCAAACAAGTTGACTCATGAAACAATTTGTTTATTATATCGCAATCACATATCACAACCGCAATATTGACCTCAATAATCGCAATATGACATTTTCCCCAAATCGTGCAGCCCTAGATACAATTATAAATCTTTACCTGGACAAGTGACTTTTGTGCATGGACAAGTGAAACATAAATTTACTTGTCCGAAGGACAAGTGCCTCAAAAAGTTAATGTCAAGCCCTGCATAGAGGTATGATGAATACAATGCATTCCCCCTCTTTTACATAAGAAAATAAATAAATTGTCATTAGCCATGTTTCCATCGACACGTTTTTATCCGAATTAAGTGATATCGAATGAAAAATACCTTATGGAAACAGTAAAATTTGATGAATTTTCATGAATATCGACTAAAATGAAATACGTTCGGTCTCATCGGATTTTCTCTTGATCGGTATACGGCTAATGCGATAAAAGCTTATGGAAACGTTATTTACCGAATAAATAATGAATTGCGATTAAGTTTTAGGCCCTTTTATGGTTGCAACACGTCAGAAGACGAGTTCATTTCCGGCCAGTCTGTTTGCGCACACATGGCGGATATGTCAACAAAGACAGATGTAAGTGGACAAAGTAAAAAAATGCTTCAACCACAGGGTTTCCGTGAAGTGTCTCAGAACCACGATCTCCCAGAACTGATGGAGCGCTGTCGTTCCCACACTGACAGTCGCCTCCGCTGTCGTCGGACATCGGCATCATCATAGCAATGTTTATAGCGTTTTGTTTTCTTAGGTTAGTTTTGCTTGTTTTTACGTGGCTTGGTTGAGTTCTAATGTAGAATATGGTCTGTTATTTCTGGTTAACAGACTGCGGCGCTGCTATAACACACCGTTGCCATGGACGCAGAGACGGAACAGACTATTTTCTTTAACAGAAGCAATACTCGTTTTTAAATCAATAAACTCGTTTATACTCAATTCTGTGTCAAATTATTGATTTATTTATTTATTTTTTTGATTTATATGTAATAAGCAGGATAATGTATAGCGAGGCGGTTGTTATAGCAAATACAAACCCCTTCAGGCTAACAACCGCCTCGCATATGTTATCCCATTCATATGTCGCTATCAGCTGGCACATAACTAAGCATTATTAGTCTACAACTTGTGAAATATTGATCATTTGTTGGTAGATGGCAATCCGTTTTGTCTAACAAAACTTTGTTCGCAAAAGTTTGCTTGAATGTTGTTCGATTCAGTGCGAAAATTAATGGAAACACCTTCAAATGTCTCAAATCAATTCGATATACCAATTTGATCGCAAAACACCATGTGAGGTCATTACGTACAGGTTTTTATTCGCTTTAAAGCCGTTGGATGGAAACACACTTTCACCTGCTTTATTCGCATGAGTTTTTTAATCCGAACTTTAGATAATTCGATTGAAAAGTGGATGGAAACATGGCTATTGTCATTTTACAGAATATGGTAGGAGATTTTAAGCTGATCATCTACCGCCACACAGAATCTTAGCAGTCTAAGAAATGTTCTGCAGTTCTCTTTCCTCATTTAAATATTTGGTCTGTGTTTGTATTACAGACTTTTTCAGTCATGTTTAATTATTCTAGTTGCCTGCCAAAGAGCTGTATAAGGCCCACCTTCAAAAGCAAATCAGAAAAAGTGATTCTCCTCTTAGTGGCAATGTTGTGAAGAACAAGACAAGCAACTATGATGTCATATGACCTTTCTGGGCCTTCAGGATGCCTATGGTCATTTCCTCCTTGACCCATTCTGCTGTGGGCCAGATTGAATTGTGCCTGTGATCCAGGCTCAGGTTCAGTTTAGTGTGTCATCAAATAGGGCAGACAAGGGTACCCTCTGTACCCCAGCAAGTAACCATTGAAGCGTCCTATAAAGGTAGTTAAAGTGTATAATAGCATAAAAAAAACCCATTTCAAAAACATTGTGTAAGGCAAAACATACCCTGTTGAAATTTGTGGCACAATGATGACTCCCTAAATATCCTGGCAACATGTACAAACCCTGGCCATTTGGCTTCAACATTAGTGATGAGGTGGGTTGCATCACATCTTACCTAGTTAGTGGGGACCAGTAATGAGGGTGATTTAATGGTTTAAAGAGTAACAAAACACTTAACCAACTTTTTTTAGTTAATGATCTGTTAGAATGGAGCTTCATAAATGCTGTTCATTGATTCGAGTACATTTTTTGACAGTTGGCAATAAAGTCTTTTAATTTTCAAATATATGGTGTAAAAACGTCTGAGTGCTGCCCTCTTCAGGTTAAACGGAAAGCTCCTGCAGCAGGGGTACTCTCTGACGTAGAGAACTCTCTGACACTACTCTGTCACGCCCTTGCTGCGAGCTCACCACGCCCTTGGCAGCCCCTGGTATAAAAGCATCTGGTTCCGTCAAAACTCACTCTAGCGAGTCAGGAGTTGGATTTATGAGTATTGAAAACGATCAGGGTAGCATCATGAGAACCCGAACTCAAAAGATGGACTAATCATTTCTCTTTCCGGTGCTGACAGCATAGACTATATGGGACTGGCAGGAAGAACGAAAGACTCGGACCCGGCCGAACTCGAGACTCGAAGAGATGAACTAATCTTTATTCTTTCCGGTACTGCTGTGCTATATCGCACGGCCGCTTCCTTTCGGCGCCCATGTTAAGCTATGGTGTCGTTCACACCAGACGCGGAGCGCCGCGGCGAGGCGCAGCCGGCCCGCGCCGTGAAGCGCCAGTTTCGGCGTCTAGTCTATTTTTTCCGCGAGCCGCGAGTGATCCGCGTCAATTCCGGAAGGAAGTTACACCAAGACAAACTCGACCATCCGGTAAATGTAATCAAGATTTTCGTAAGTAGCCTACTAGATGTTTTGGAATATTTAACATGACATTTTAATTATATAATAATGAAATGAACGAAATGATTCGATAAAAGATTCGTTCATTTTGCTGAACGAGACTCAAAGATCCGAGTCAGTAACATGATCCGAAACTTCCCACCACTACAGCTGTCAATTAATCCGTCACTGCGGGTCTCATGTGCACGCTCCCCGCTCAGCCCCGCCCTTGGCTCGTCCCTCTCTCTCCGCTGGGGTCTGCCCACTTTTTTAGCATTTTTCAAATTTTGCCAGTGGGTGGAGTCAGGCTTTGACCAGGGGTTTAGTTACAC